>JAIGNY010002366.1:0-280000 GCA_020152595.1 Chiridota heheva | reverse complement strand
ATACATCAACATTAACGTTTTGCTGTATACAACAACACTAACGTTTTGCTGTATACAACACTAACGTTTTGCTGTCGAATAACGAGTATATTAATCTGGGTCGTTTTGAAAAGAAAACATAAAACATTTATTATTGACTTTAAACCACCGACAGATGTTTTAAATGTATCAACATCAAAACCAGTAACGGTTTTTCAAAACTTGAAATCGATTTGAACTATTTCTGATGCAAGCACTAACTTGATTATTAACGGACAAGCTATCGAAACAACAATAAACCTAATTAGTTTGTTAAAAATTCCGAGTTGTTCATATGGATATCCTCCGGATCGTGAACCAACATATATCGATATAATGATATCGATTTTCATTATTTCATTAGCTTTACAGCTTTTGAGCCGTGCTAATTATCGCTTTGTTTTCAAGTTTATGTAAATAGTATTCGTAATAATTCCTCGTAGTTGATCTTGTGAGATCTGCAATGTGTCCTCTTTGAATTTTCCCATGGAATTTCATTTTCCGATAGAGAACAAAATTAAGAAAAATATTGGCAAAAAACCATGTTGATTTCTCATTCCTAGAAGAAGTTATTGAACTTTAAAGATTTTTCTGGTCCGCATAGAAATGACCTTTGTACTGAGACTAAGTCATCATTGTGATGTCATCACGGCACTTCCTGTACTAATCTGTGTGTATTTCTTTGAAAAATAATCGCCAATTTTTCATCATTCAAATATAAGTTGGGAACATATTTTTCTTCAAAAATAATTAAGAATAGTGTAAAATAAAATTTGCAATGTTTTCCAATCTCTTCTTGTAACCTATATTTGAATGATGAAAAATTGGCAATTAATTTTTAAGAAATACACAAAGAATAGTACAGGAAGTGCTGTGATGACATCATGATGATGACTCAGACCAACAAACTGATTTACGCATCTCTTTAATTTATTAAATTTTAGTAGGAATAAGATATCAACTTGGTTTTCTACCCTTCTGTTTCTCTCATTGTCCTCTATCAAATATATTGAAATGAAATCATATGGTAATATTCCTTTAAATACAAAATTCGTGGACGTATTTATTATCTATTAATGATGAATATATTTAAAGGCACATGTAGGATTTTGATCACAAACACTAACGTTTTACTCCTAGAATGGTACAGTGGGATTGTGATTAAAATGAAAGATGCTGACTAGAAGCAAGTAAATTATTGTTGGCTAGTTGAACATGAAATTGAAGAATAAAGGAACAATAATCTGGTGGAAGAGCCGGGATATTCTCTTTCTGCTCAACTTCACCTTCCTGGTTGTGACTTTACTTTTGTAAATTTTGACAGTCATGTTCTTTCACAAGTTGGTAAAATTAGGAGAGACTTTTGCCTGAACAGGAAAATATCTTCAGGATTTTGACGAAAAAAGGCAAACCTGGCAAAATAGGAAAGAAAACTTGAAAGGGAACAAGCTGAGGAAATCAAAGAAATAGACTTGAGAATTGCAGAACAAAGGGCAAAACCACAACATGACAATTAAAGTTCTGCGTCTTCTGCTCAAGAACTTGATCGCAAACGTCCTGATTAACCGGCGTTTGATGAAAAGTCTGACGATATAGATTCGTATCTTAAGCGATTTGAAAGGTTTATGACATCTCTAGAAATTCTTAAAACACAATGGGCAGTGCTACTTAGCTCTGTTCTTACAGGGAAAGCTTTGTCGGTTTATTCAAGCCTACATGTTACTGACTATAATATGTTAAGGTCAGCTTTGCTTAAAAATTATAATTTCAGTGGAGAAGGATTTCGTAGGAAATTTAGGTATTCTAGGCGGGAAGGGCCTATTATTATTATTATTATTATTATTATTATTGTTGTTGTTGTTGTTGTTGTTGTTGTTATTATTATCATTATTATTATTATCATTATTATTATTATTATTATTATCATTATCAATATCATACTGAATATTATAGTGCTCAAATTCATGAAAGAAACATGATCATAAGCACTGTATATGAAATATAGTATAAATTAATATAATTAGAAGTTAAAGTCCATATGCTAACTTAAATAGATGTGTTTTTAATAAAGATTTAAAAGTGTTCAAATCTGAACAGTCTCGGACATCACTTGGAAGGTTGTTCCAGAGTGCTGATGCTATTGTTCTAAAAGATTTGTCACCATAACTAACAGTTTTTGTTCGTGGTTCCACGAGACTTGAAGATCTACATGACCTGAGTGCACGCGCTGGAGTATACAGTTAAAACATATTTGTCATATAACAAGGTGATAAGCCACACAGTGCCCGAAAACTGTGCACGATGACCTTGTACTTAATACGGTAACCCACGGGAAGCCAGTGGAGCTCATTCAGCACTGGCGTAATGTGTTCAGATCTTCTTGTGCGAGTGATTATCCGGGTCGCTGTGTTCTGAACGCGCTGCAGTTTGCCGGTTGAAGAGTCTCTTACACCACACAGTCGTGCATTACAGTAGTCAAGTCGCGAAGTAATCAAACTGTGCACTAAAGATTTGGTGGCTTTTGTATTCAGCAATGGGCGTATCCGTCCGATGTTCCTGATGTGCGCATAGCAAGACCGGCTGACTTGGTTGACATGCTTTTTCATGGACATATCACGGTCAAATACAACTCCAAGGTTCCTCGCAAACGTAGTAGGTGTTATTCTGTCACTTCCAAAATTAACAGCCACATCCAATTTATACCAGCTCCACTTTGTGCTAAACAGCATCACCTCTGTCTTATCACACTGCAACTTTAACTAGTTATTTACCATCCATTGCTCTATATCACACAAACATGCCTCTAATTTGCAAATGTCGCTATTCTGGTCTGCAATGTTTTTTGGGCTGAAAGACAAATATACCTGCGTATCATTAGCGTACATGTGATAGGCCAGCTTATGCTTACTGATAAGGCTCCCCAGTGGCTTTGTGTACATAGTGTAAAACTTGGGGCCTAAAACAGACCCTTGGGGTACGCCAAAGTCCAAAAGAGTTGGCCTAAAGGCATGACTATTAATAATAACAGTCTGATGCCGATAACTGATCTATGATGATATCCACTTCAGGGCTGTTCCTTCGATACCATACATGCTTTGAAAACGTTGAAGTAGTGCCTGGTGATCTATCGTATCGAACGCTGCTGACAAGTCCAACAACACCAGCAGCGCTACATTACCCCTATCTAACTCAGACTGTATATACAATCCTGTACTTTCAAAAGTGTTGTTTCGTTGAACAGAACTTTGTGTATGCACTCTGGAAAGGCTCGCACAAATCATTGTCCTTTAGATAGGCATCAAATCTACTTGCTGCCGCTTTCTCCACTACTTTTAATAGGAAGCTCAGATTGGACACAGGACGGTAGTTCTTAAAATTGTCCTGGTCGAGCCCCTCCTTCTTTAAGAGAGGTAACATCCTGTGATGCTGATACCAGTTCCAGCAACCTAGCAGTGGTCTGCTCTTCTTCAGAAGGGTCCGGTAGTGGTAGGTAGGTATATCCAGTTACCATATCACAACGGATGTTGACAATTTTCTTCTTAAAGTACTTTTCAAATTGATCTGCCAGCTCTGTTTCACTAGTATGCCCAGGAACGGCTTTACAGGCTACTTCTTCAAGTAAATGTTTGGTGATTTTGTGTACTGTCCTTCTGACTTCTACCACACATGGGTATTTTATCCAAGTAATATTCCTTACGTACTCTTAGAAGTAGTTTGTTGTAAACAGAGCACTGAGACCTGTATATTTGGCGGTCGACTTGTAACCTGGATCTCAACCACTGTCGCTCCAGCTTTCTGCGTTTCCGTTTAGCATCACGTAGGTCTTCGTTATACCAGGGTGCGTTAGGCCTTGGCGTGATCGTCTTTTGTATTAAAGGGGCTGCATGAATATCTATCAAATTACTAATGCCTTTATTAAAAGTATTCACACAATCTGCTACAGAACTATGGCCGGATTGCAAAGTGGATGATGCCAGGATGTCCCTACTGAAATCTGTAATCATGCTGCAAAATTTCCTGTATGACACATCTCGCTGAATGTGACCAGGTTTAGTGAAGGATGAGTCAATATGCACAGCGTAATGATCACCGGAAAATGTACATCTTTATCACACAAACATGGATCTTTAATGCAGATTTTTTCGACAATATGGCTGGTATCCTCAATGATAACAACATCCAGAGTGTGACCTTTGTTGTGGGTTTCACTTTTTACATGTTGCTTCATGCCAAGAGAGTCCAGAATATCAGAAAAGCGCTTACTGTCTGTGTCACCAGTCACATCCAAATGGAAATTTAAATCACCAAGAAGAAGAGTCTCTGACTGTGATGTGGCATGGCGCTCTAGATAGAGAGGCCATTCTTCGAAAAATACACTGTTTTTAGGCCATTTTTCTTTGGAAGGTGGCGGGCGATACACAACGGAGAGCTGCATGAAAATTCCTGGTATTTCCATTTTGCAGTCCATGTACTCAAAGTGAGTGACTTCCTGGCTTTTGTTGCAGGAATCTAACACCCTTATTGGTAAATTTGCCTTGTGTACCACAGCCACACCTCCACCATGTTGTTTGCTATTGCGAGGAGTGTGCTTTATTTCATAGCCTACTGGCAGTAGTTCATTTAGACATTGCTTATTAGTAGTGGTTCCAAGTCAGGTTTCCGTTATAGCCAACACATTAAGATCATTAGAGGTGATATAGTCTGATAAAGACACTGTTTTGTTTTTAACTGATCTGACATTGAGACAGCACATATTAAGATGTGTAATGTAATGTTTTGAGGTAATCCCCACATGTTTGTTTACAGTCACCTTTAAAATGTTATTCCAATTAACAGCTGGTACAGCTGAAAGAGGCTGCAGTGTGCGCTCAGTGATGCGTGTGAAAATAAAGGACACAAAAGGCCTCTCATGAGGAGAAGTTAATCCACACTTGAATCCTGGATTTTTTCTTTTGTAGTCCAAGTTGTTGTACAGTACTGTACCATGTACTGTACCATGCCTCATTGATTTTTATCTCAAACTTTACTAAATCCCTACTTCCAATTGGAAAGTTTTATCTACCTGCTTATCATTGTCTACAGACCACGAGGCTCCGGGTTCCTGGGGTAGGTAGACACGCCAGTCACCACAACTGGTTATCAAAGGCCGTGGACATTGACTTGGTTGTCGATGTTATGTCTGTCCGTACGTCGTACCTGTGTTCTCGTCCGGGTCGTATTAAGCCGTGATAGCATTTGTACTATCATAATCGAGTACGCAGGCGACAACCCCGTTATTGTAATTGTGTGTTCAACTCTGGTCACTGGTCTAATGAAACAATCCACAGTAAAATTATACAAGTTTAAAACATTCAATTTTGTACAGATATGTGAGTATCCTTCCGAAAAACAGAACAAAAGCGACCAGTTACACTATACAAGCACACAAAAGTTATAGAAAGAAAAAACTCCTGTTAAGGATCACAATAGAGGGGAAAACAGCAGACAAACTGGAGCCAGCCACATACAGCGCCTCAACAATTATCTATGTACTTACTATGTACTTATGTACAGTTTGTGGAAATGTTAAAAGGGTTCCTCAAGTAGATGGGTTGAGCTAACAAAGACCACTAAATCGTATCAAGGGTTAAGTGACTTATTTTAATGTAACAGTTGTTCAATGTATTTAATAGAGATAAAAGTGTGTTCGTAAAAAAGGGCAGCTCGAAGGCCTTCAGGAAGTAGCAAACTTAGCTAATTAGTATGTCGAGGCATACGGGAAAAATTGGGCTGAAAAGGCTGACAAAGGTCCTGCTGCGAGGGTGAAAGCCCGTCCGGCGATCAAAATGACAAGTCCAAAGAATATGGACTAAAAACAAGGGTGTTATACGAGTAATGAACATGGATACATTTCCCGTGATTGTAAAACATCTCGTAGAAATCAACAATGAGGGCGTAGTAATTTTGAAAGGGGGGCTGGTTGCAAAATCCTAGTTCTGCAGACAAGAAACAGACTGAAAGAAACGCGACGAAAGTGCGGGCGCATGTCAAGCTCACAAAGAGACTGGACATGAGTCAAAATGCGTCAGAATTGACAATTGTAAGCTGTAAATGAAAACATGCCTGTCATGGAGGGCCTCTAAGAAGCTCACAAAACGTTGGCCCTTGAATACGGGCTGTAGCACAGTGGTTGTGCGAAGAAAATTTGTTGATAAAAGTAAAGTCACAGGAGAAAACAGACATTGTGTATTACTCGATGATACATTCGCGATGTGCCTCTTGCTAGTTTTTTTTCTTTTTCTTTTCTGGACACCCTTTCTGTGTTGGGGAGCTTGAGGCTCTTGTAACGAACAGCTCAATTTATGACGTTATTTTAGGTAACCTAAAGGGCGCTTAAGGGCCAAAACACCACTACCTCAAATGACAGCCTACTTTGGGGCTAATACCCAATGTGTCACAATCAGAGCCAATCAGTGATGCGGTGGAAACTAGAAAGGCTAAAAAGGATCGAAAATTTCTTTAAAAATGGATTGACGAGGGAAGATTTGTCAGAAGCTCAAGGGGAAGAAAATGAATTTATCAATTTTTTTAACGACGCCAAAGAGTCCAAGGTTAGAATAATAAAAGGCGGTGGCAAAATCTCTTTTGAGGTAAAAAACGGGGTCACAGTTTTGTTTCGCAAAGTTACGTTTGCGCGGGTTGAGAACGGAAAATAACAAATTGTTGTTCCTAAATAAAACGCACTTAGCATTGCACATGGTTTGCCGCTTTTCCGGGCACTGAAAAGAAAAGGGTGGAAAGAAAACCCAAGATCGTGTTGCGAGCAATCTTTATTGTAAATGACGTCAAACGCTTCTACGCTTCGTGCGACATTTGTCAGAAAGCTGTATCTAAGGGTCATGTTGAAAGGTCCATTGGGCCAAATGCCATTAAAAGACACGCTGTTAAAGCGCGTAGCAATTGATTTAGTAGGGCCTATAATGCCATTAACGCTGTTAAAACGCGTAGCAGTTGATTTAGTAGGCCTATAACTGCCATTAATAGACACGGTGTTAAAGCGCGTAGCAATTGATTTAGTAGGCATATAACTGCCATTAATAGACACGCTATTAAAGCGCGCAGCAATTGATTTAGTAGGGCCTATAACTATTATTAATAGACACGCTGTTAAAGTGCGTAGCATTTGATATAGTAGGGTCTACAACTGTCATTAATAGACACGGTGTTAAAGCGCGTAGCAATTGATTTAGTAGGCATATAACTGCCATTAATAGACACGCTATTAAAGCGCGCAGCAATTGATTTAGTAGGGCCTATAACTATTATTAATAGACACGCTGTTAAAGTGCGTAGCATTTGATATAGTAGGGTCTACAACTGTCATTAATAGACACGGTGTTAAAGCGCGTAGCAATTGATTTAGTAGGCATATAACTGCCAGTAACAGACATGCTGTTAAAGCGCGTAGCAAATGATTTAGTAGGGCCTATAACTGTCATTAATAGACACGCTGTTAAAACGCGTAGCAATTGATTCAGTAGGGCCAATAACTGTCATTAATAGACAAGTTGTTAAAGCGCGTAGCAATTGATCTAGTAGGGTCTACAACTGCCATTAATAGACACGCTGTTCAAGCGCGTAGCAATTGATATAGTAGGGCCTATAACTGCCAGTAACAGACATGCTGTTAAAGCGCGTAGCAATTGATTTAGTAGGGCCTATAACTGTCATTAATAGACACGCTGTTAAAACGCGTAGCAATTGATTCAGTAGGGCCAATAACTGTCATTAATAGACAAGTTGTTAAAGCGCGTAGCAATTGATCTAGTAGGGCCTATAACTGCCATTAATAGACACGCTGTTAAAGCGCGTAGCAATTGATATAGTAGGGCCTATAACTATCATCAATAGACACGCTCTTAAAGCAATTGATTTAGTAGGGCCTATAACTGTCATTAATAGACACGCTGTAAGAACGCGTAGCAATTGATTTAGTAGGGCCTATAACTGCCATTACTAGATACGCTGTTAAAGTGCGTAGCAATTGATTTAGTAGGGCCTATAACTGCCATTACTAGACACGCTATTAAAGCGCGTAGCTATTGATCTGGTAGGGCCTATAACTGTCATTAATAGACACGCTGTTAAAGCGCGTAGCAAGTGATTTATTAGGGTCTATAACTGTCACTAATAGAATCGCTGTTAAGGCGCGTAGCAATTGATTTAGTAGGGCTTATATTGATATTTGGCCGTATCAACGTTTCCTGAGGATTACTTTGTGTATTCTGTGTTTTGTTTGAACACCTTTTGGAGATTTTTTTTTTTTTTTTTTTTTTACTTTTATTCTGGACATTTCGTCACTGTTCACTATTTTGACCTAAGTCAATCTCCGGGATTTTGTGGAGGATTATCCCGTAAGTTGAATTTCATTCCGTAGTATCTAAAGTTCTATATTAGTATGACTGAGGGAAGGGAAAGTCAGGGTGAAGGGGGAACTTTGGTATATGTTTAAGATTGTATATATAAATCAAACCATGAGATGCAATGATAATGGTTTTACGTAATATTTGCTATGCTTACGATTACAGTAAGGTTCCTTGATAAGGGAGAGTATTTGAGAGATGTGTGAGGGTGAGAGGGCACTCCTAAAGTGTAGTATAGTTACTTGCTGTTCAAGGACGGAGGTATTAATGAAGAAATGAGGTGAAATTATGAATAATGAAGTATTTCTAGGATTAGGGGCATTCTATGGCAGATATAGCACGAAGTGATGTATTGGCAACATTTTTGTTAGGGGATGTTATTAAATTCTCAGTTATTCCCAAGTTTGCTATTAAAGGCGGGAATGTTAGAAGCATAGTGGTTGATATAATGAGTTTAAATTGATTTGTTTAAGTATATGTGAGGCTTCAAAGTCAGTTCTCGTTTTAAGGGAAGTTTGTTTTATTTTTGAGGCTGCCGTCATTTTCCTAGAGAAGTGCGGTATCGTTTATAGGTGCTGCCATTTTGTTTTACGATGATATTTAAAGGCGTCATTTTGTGATCCATGCCGCCATTTTGTTTACAATAGGCTCGCTGACTATGTCAGGTATGGGTTGTTATTTGTTCTTATAACCATGACAACTAGTATATGCATATTGTTAAGCTGTTCAGGGTGGAAGCGACAGGGATGCTAGCTGCAAAGCTATATAATCATTGATTACAGGGCGATAGGGAATTAGCTGTAGAGCGATAGGGAATTAGCTGCAGAGCGATAGGGAATTAGCTGCAGAGCGATAGGGAATTAGCTGCAGAGTGATAGGGAACTAGTTGCAGAGGAATAGGGAATTAGCTGCAGAGCGATAGGGAATTAGCTGCAGAGCGACAGGGATGCTAGCTGCAGAGGAATAGGGAATTAGCTGCAGAGCGATAGGGAATTAGCTGCAGAGCGACAGAGAATTAGCTGCAGAGGAATAGGGAATTGGCTGCAGAGCGATAGGGAATTAGCTGCAGAGGAATAGGGAATTAGCTGAAGAGCGATAGGGAATTAGCTGCAGAGCGATAGGGAATTAGCTGCAGAGAAATTGGGAATTAGCTGCAAAGCGATAGAGAATTAGCTGCAGAGCGATAGGAAATTAGCTGCAGAGGAATAGGGAATTAGCTGCAAAGGAATAGGGAATTAGCTGCAGAGGAATAGGGAGTTAGTTGCAGAGCGATAGGGTTATTTTGGTGGAGACTTCATTCAGAATGTTGGTCAATAATGTATATCGTATCTTCATGTAATTGTTATTTGTATATTGTATGATTGTTTTGTTGTTCAGTAGGACCAAGAAGTCATTGGTCCTAATGAGGTCATTTCATAATTGTAGTCAACCGTCCACTTAGGAAATTTCCTTACTTGTCAATTCCCGAGTCACAAGTAAGGAAATTCCCCTAATTGGACGGTTGGGCGCTTCCCCATCTACTCAACTGGTCAACACCCGAGATACATGTCGCGACAAACAACGAACTCAGTGATATAATGTGAAGTGAAATATAATGATAAAATTAGCTCATTGGGACCAATGACTTCTGGTCCCAATCAACAACAAAACAATCATACATTATACAAACAACAATAACATGAAGATATACTTTATTGACCAACTTTCTTGATTTAAACTATCCTAATTTGTTTCAAAGCCATAAATATAATAATTATCTGAAATATCAAATGAACCATGTGTAGAAAGCAGAAGATAGCATTTTTGTATTTGTCGATCTACTGAGTTCAAGTTACTTTCAATTGTAGACCACAATCTACAACATAGAACCGAACACCCTTTAGATAGGGAGGATCTTCAGAAACTGTTGGCAAAATTGAATAAAAGTTCCAATAACTGTACGCATTTTCTTTACAATTTTAGGTAAATATTTTCACAAATTATCATCAGATTAAAGCACAATCAGGGAATAGAAACCCTTTCTGAGGGTCCCCAACTTGCTACGCCTGTCAGCCTGTGCCCTCTCTAATCTGAAACCGGCCCTTAATGTCCCGACGTTTAATCCCATCAAAAACGAAAAGCTGCACAACTTGCAAAAGGTGGTGGTGTGTCCTGTACTTCATGCAAAGCGTAACGTTAGGCTTTACCTGTTTAACATTTAGTTTTTTTGATAATTTAATGGTAAAGAATATTTCCAAGCTAACATCAAATGGGAAAAAGCTTAGTTTAAAGATTAGATCCCATGAAACTTATAGGGCTCATAGAGCCGGTGCTTATACCCGGTTTCCATGGTGCTAAGCGGATAAGAGTACTTGACTACCCCGGATGGGGCACCAGTCCATCGAAGGCGTAATTCCCCAGTCAAAACTGGTACTCATATCACAGCTGAGTGAAATGGAGTGAGTGGGATAACGTGTCATGCTCAAGGACACAGCACAGCACCCTGTCTGAGATTTGATTCCTGTATCTTTGGAGTATGAGATTTTGTACAGTCTCCTAATTTGATTCTTTAAAAACAGATTTGGAAGAAACGACTTCTAATGAGGAAGAAATAAGCGGAAACTACTTTGTCATCATAGCATCAGGAGCCAACAGGAACCAGAACACATCATCATTGGCGCAATGTAGATGACACAATGTACATGGTACAAAGCATTTTGAAAAGTAGCTGTGCGTTTACTTCAAACAGAAATATAGCAGAAGACATGCTCTATTGCTGGATGCAGTTTCTAGTTTGTTACACTGCTGTGGATTATATTGTCCATCTATTTGTTAGAAGATAAATCATATTCCCCCTTAGACTCCTTAAAAAAATATCATGCACTCTATAAGATCCTATATTTTGAGTGCACCCTTGCTTTGTGGTCTGTTATGTTAAATAGGTGATGGGGTAAATACCCCACTTCCACCCAATAGCCATGCCACTGCAACTAGCAGTTCGTAAATTATGATTGACATAGAGTTTTAAAGACGAAAGATTGTTAGCATACGTAAAACTGATTATGTTGATACATGCTGTCATTTATATTTCCCCTTAGAAATACTCGTTCATAAGTGTTTCCTGATATCTACAATAAAATATGAAATAGTTTTCAACAATCTGAAGAATAAAACAGTTTTTTTCTAATTAAAATATGTAAAAGATGTTTCCGTGCAAAAGGTTTGTATCTCAATATTCTTGAAAAGAGCACAAAGTTCCATAACAATCTTTGTTCATCAATAAACAATATAATGATTGGTGACATGGGAGGGGGAGGGGGGGGGTACGGGTTAGGGATGGGTTTTACATAGAAGGGGGTAAGGTTGTATCAATGGAGAAAACTAGCTTCATATGAGAGCCACCAACGTGCAGCTTTCAGTCGCAAATTATTACTTTACACTTTTTTTCTTGATCACTTATAATAAATGCACCAACTAATGACCTTTGTTCCCAATAGTGTAAATTGTTTTATGATTGATCCAGGCTTGTGAAGAGGGATGGGAGGTGGCGATGAGTCACTGCTTTTGTGAACTGCGTATGAAAGAACAAATGTTGTATTGATGGTAATTTTGTTATTCTAAAGTAATAATGTCATCCTGACAGTGAATATGTTTAACTTTGAGATTGATATGATTAAAGAATATTAATAGTATATGTGAAATAGTTTGTGTTCTGTCTTCTTCTGATGTCTTTGAAAATGTTTTTCGATGTATCATTGATCTAAAGCAAAATACCAGGAAATTTCTTGATGACAGAAATACAACTTGTCAATACCTTCACAACCTTCAAGCTTGATGCCAGACGGAAGACTGTAAATAATTCATTTTTCACAATGTATGATGAACATCTTGGGTCTGATTAAGGGATCCTGGCGGGTTCAGGGGCAATGCATTGGGACAAGGGGGCGTATCTGAAAAGCTCTGAATTTTGAAAATCAACACAAATTTCCAAAATTTAATTGTAAAAAGGAAGACTGATTTCAAATTATAACGTTAAAATATACTCGGATAAGAATTTGTATTACCAGTTCTAAACAAGCAGTCCCCTAAAATTGAGAAAAATTGTGCAAAATTTAGGGGTTTATGGGCGAAGGTCTGGTAAGGTAGGCTAATAGGGGTCTGGTCGACGTTCTAAACATTTCTTAGTAGCAGGCTGCCCACTAACGATAGCACGGCACTAATAAAGTATTACTCCGCCATACTCCGCCAGCCCAAAATAAGACCCCCCTCCCCACCCCTTTCACCCCTAGGCCAGAGTAAAGGATAATAAAGATACTTTCTAGAGGTCCCATATCATTTAACAGGAAGCTGAAAAGTTGCAAATTTCAGAAATGGCAGAGAAATCATAGGCCCTTAACTAGTTTCATGGGGAACTATTTCTTTCGCTTTTTGATGCAAAAAAGGACCCCTGGCTTTAAGTGCAATAGTGCAATAAATAGCTCCGTACCACCTTCAGCCAAAGCCATCCTACAGGTATCACAGAACTAATATGACGAATCAAACTCGGTTGCTTAAAGCAGCTCTCAACTTCTAGCGACCCCTTTAACCAGCTCTCAACTTTTAGCTACTCCTTTCCTAAAACAATAACCGATCTCAAACTGCTTATTGTTTTCACATGTTCGTCACAGCTGTCAAACACAATGACACACGGATAGCAAATTCTACCACATCCAGTAAATATTGAAGCTTCATTTCTTTGATATATTTCAAGTTTGCCGTTGATACCTTGAGGTGTACACGACAGGAGGGTCCCCGTCCCGTACCCCACTATATTAATTGTCCTCCACCCCCCCCCCCCCTCCCCTTACTCTCCCTCCCCATTCAATTTTGGCCTTGGTTACTGTTTTTCCTGAAATGACGTTAAGAAATAAATACATTCAACATTGAAAAGGGGAGGAGGGGGTAGGGGTTACAATTCTCGGAAAAAATATTAAAGAAACATAACACTATAACATATGTAGTTCTCAGAAAGCTGAAGTGTTCCGACAGTTTCGTCCAAGATTGTCTGAGAAAAGAATGTCAATTTTTGCTTAGATAACTTGCATTAATATCTCGAAAGCAGATGTGTTTTGAGTTACTAGAGAAAAATTAGCAATGCTTGCAACATGGGATTAAATAAAAGGCCATCCATTCTTGAAATGAAATAGGAGGAAGAATGGTAGAGCTGCGAATTATGTTAAATCTTTCCCATTGTATTTAATATTCTATAATTTTAAGGACATTTTTAACATTTCATTGACGCCGCCAGTGTTCCCGTCCCCTACCTCACTATATTAATTGTCCTCCCCCTCCCCATCCCCATCCCCCCAATCAATGTTTGCCGTTGCTTCTGTTTTTCCTGGAAATGACGTTAAGAAATAAATAAATTCAACATTGAAAAGGGGAGAAGGGGGTGGGGGCTTACAATTCTCGGAAAAAATATTAAAAAAGTAGTTCTCAAAAATCTGAAGTTTCCCAACAATTTTGTCCAAGATTGTCTGAGGAAAGAATGTCAATTTTTCGCTTAGATAACTTGCATTATTTCACAATAGCAGATGTGTTTTGAGTGTGTAGAGAAAAATTAGCGATACAAATTTCAAAGACAATAAGTTATATGATGAATAAGAATAGACTTGGGGATTGAAATAGATAAATAGGTCAATGGAAATTATTTTGATGTGTTTTTAAAGGTTGCAAATACCTGAGAATTCGTGCGCTTTTCGAGATTGAATGAAGAAAAATAAATGACGATAAAAGATTGTGGTTAATCTAAGCATACGCATAAAAGCTATTCAATGAAAAAAAATTGAGGAAATAAAAGAAAATGTCGACCCACATGTAATCGACAGGATTCGAACCCATGTTCCAATGATTTAAAATCCATCTTAATGTCCGCTACCCCACCGCGACGCTTGCAACATGGGATCAAAAAAAAATGCCATCAATTTTTGAAATGAAATAGGAGGAAGAATGGTAGAGCTGCGAATTATGTGAAATTGTTATACAAATCAACACACGTAAAGTCGCTTAATTAATTTATCTCTTAATTTCTTTCTCAACTTCCAACATTATCACACAATTCCTTTTTACCGATTGCGTAATACACCGATATTAGTAAAAAGATGCATGCTGAAACGGTCTACCATAGTTTTTTTAAAGTTTAAATCTTTAATACTATTTCCCTGATTTTAAGGATAGACCGTTTAGCTCTTTCATATTAAGATAATATACCAAAATTACCCCCCTATCCTACTTTAATGTAATTACTAATCACCCCCCCCCCCCCTCCTTTCTCTTAACACTGTCTGACCAATTTGACGCGAAACTGACCAATTTGAATATTAAAGCGGAAATGACTGAGTTTTGGTATAAAATGCAATGCTTTTCATGAACCTACTTTTCTATTGCATATCTTTCCACATTAGAAAACACAAATGCTGGAAATCCCAAGACGGGCTTTCCCCTGAACCTCACGGGGCTGCTTCTTCTGCGATCAGGCTGAACGCTCGCTTTGCTCGGAAGGGCCCCATCCCACCGCAGTGCAGGACCCCAACCAAACTTACCTCACTGATTAAACATTTTAAATCATCAATACTGTCTTTTTGTAGGTCGTTTCAACCTCTTTTAACAACTTTAGTAGCTTGATGTAATTTTTCGGACATTGACATATTTTTGAAGACGCTTCCTGTTCCCCTATACTACTACAATGTATTTTCTAATCCCCTCCCCCTCCCCATCACGTCCGTTTTTAATTAACAATGCCTGACCTATTTGACACGAAATGGACCAATTAACATATCTTTAGTATAACTTTCCGATTTGTATTTTGCTTTTTACAAAATAGCGCCAATTTTCTTCAAGAATGTTATAGGATTTTCTCAGACAATTTTGGACAAAACTCGTTGAAACACTTGGTGAAAATATGTGATGGTTTTCATGAAGGCTACTTTTCTATTGTAAATTATTTCACATTTAGACATCAGAAATGCTGGATTTTTTTTTTCTGTTGCTTTTTCAGTCTCTACTCTTCCAATTGTAATTAATGTTTTATAATTTTAAGAACATTAATCATTTCATTGACACCGCCAGAGTCTCCGTCCCCTAACTCACTATGTTAATTGTCATCTTCCCTCCCTCCCCATTAAATGTTGGTTTTTGTTACTGTTTTTCCCGGAAATGACGTTAAGAAATAAATAAATTTAACATTGGAAAAGGAGAGGAGGGGGTAGGGGTTTACAATTCTCGGAAAAAATATTAAAGAAACATAATACTACAACGTATGTAGTTTTCAAAAAGGTGAAATGTTTCAACAGTTTTGTCCAAGATTGTAAGTTCCCAAACTCCAGAATTCATTTTGCACTTAATAAATGTCGGGGAAAAGTTACAGATATTTTAAGTCAAATGACGAAAAGTTTTTTATTTCCCTTAATGGCTAAATTTACAAACTTCACCTTGGTAAGAATTTGGCGGCCCCAAACGTTACCATCAAATCTTTTCAATAATAATGTAAAAAAATAAATCTCTGCTGAAATCCCAACTTAAAAGAATAAAATGATAAAATTCATGTAAATACATGTGCTTGAAAAAAAAAAAGGAAAGAAACATCAATGAACGTTGTTTTTCGATTAAATCCTCGTGCAGGTGTTGAAGACATCCAAATGGGTTCTCTTTCGATGGCCCATGAATTGATACACTTGGAGACAAAGGCCTAACGTATGAAGGAATCTAAGAGAAGAATTGTTTTTATAATAATAGGTCGTCTATTCGCATGTACACCTGCAAGTAAGGATGGTTGCTCACCAGTATCCGTGCGAGTAAGCGAAACTGTTAGCACGGATATCCTGTATCCGTGCGAGTAAGCAAGACTATTGGCATGGACATATAGCCCTACCTTACCCTTATCCTAAACCCTAGTCGTACCCTAACCCTAACTTAAGTAGGGACTTAAAACAAACATCATAGTGGCATGGTTTTTCAACTACCATTGCACATAAATAATTGGAAGCGAGGTCGTACATGAACTAGAAAACTAATTTTATATTAAATTCTTTGCTTAACTGGTAACCAATTAAGGGACTTTAAAGCAGCATAAATTTGAGAGAAATAGACACGTTATTGTCTAATAAATTACCCAAATTAATAATACAATCAGATGGGTTTATCTCTGCATTACAAGTTTTGATGGACTGGACTCCCGCCTTAAGCTAACTGCTGACGTGTGCCATTTAGAAGAACTTCGGTCTTGGAGTCATTGATCATGGATTATTCTTGACCATTGACGACCTTATTTCAGCATTTAAAGATTGCATTTCCTCAACTGCCATTTTCTCTGAGGCAGAACCATGCAGCCGTAAATGATCAGTGAAGTTGAATAACGTTTTTTTTTTGCACATTTAACTTTAAAACTTCAAAGAATTTTTTAAGAAAACAATGCATATTTTCTTGTAAAAACCTTGGAAATATCAAAACAAATTAATGGATATATCAAACATAAGAACGTCATTTCGATAGTAGTAATAAGCATGCATGTTTAGGTAACAATATTAAAAAGCATAATTATTGTCAAAAAATTGGACCAAGATAGAACTTATTGCTATACACCAGCTTTTCGAAGCAGGGACCGAGTCCATTTAAAAAAAAAAATTTTTTTATTTAATACGTCCAATTTATCATTTTTTCATACCAATTATTATTTCAACTTTCATCAGATAAGATAGATGTTTGATTAAGCAATTCATGGCGGATAGTGATTATTATATTTAGAACTGAAAATAAAATATTTGGCATGGAAGCTTATACAACTTTTGTATAAACTAAACTCACCAATCATGCCAAAACAAACAAAGTAATATATATATATATATATATATATATATATATATATATATATATATATATATATATATATATATATATATATATATATATATATATATATATATATATATATATATATATATATATATATATATATATATATATATATATATATATATATATATATATATATATATATATATATATATATATATATATATATATATATATATATATATATATATATATATATATATATATATATATATATATATATATATATATATATATATATATATATATATATATATATATGTATATATATATATATATATATATATATATATATATATATATATATATATATAAATATATATATATATATATATATATACATATACATATATATATATATATATATATATATATATATATATATATATATATATATATATATATATATATATATATACACATATATATATATATGTATATATATATATATATATATATATATATATATATATATATATATATATATATATATATATATATATATATATATATATATATATTATATATATATATATATATATATATATATATATATATATATATATATATATATATATATATATATATATATATATATATATATATATATATATATATATATATATATATATATATATATATATATATATATATATATATATATATATATATATATATATATACATATATATATATATATATATATATATATATATATAAATATATATATATATATATATATTATATATATATATATATATATATATATATATATATATATGTATATATATATATATATATATATATATATATATATATATATATATATATATATATATATATATATATATATATATATATATATATATATATATATATATATATATATATATATATATATATATATATATATATATATATATATATATATATATATATATATATATATATATATATATATAAACACACTAACGTAGACACAAAATACATGCCCATACCAAAAAAAAGAAGATTATTCAAAACAAAAGGCTATTGGGATCGTTAAACAATAAAGTAATCATTAATTTATATAACATAATAATTATGCTAAAGACTCTTTGCGCTTTTGAAGAGCTTTGTTTATAAACATGGCTAAATTTTCGCTTGTAATTCTTACAATTGTTTCAAACGAAGCATATGATTGGTGGTGGTAAAAACGCTGAGGAATAAAAACTTTACGAATGTCCTCATAGAAGAAACGTTCTAGCACAAAGTAATATTCATCCTCTACACGATGTAAGTTACACATAGTGCATAATCTTAAATTTCTAGTAATATTTTGCCGACTGCCAGTATGGACATTCAGAGGGAGTACGCCACAGTGAAGGCGTTTGATGTAAGAACATAAATGCGGGTTATCAAAAAATGGTAAATACGGTTCATATGTGAGATAATGTTTGAAAACTCTATATATCATATTAAATTTATTTCAGTAAGCCATTCTTGCTCATTGATGTCAGACAATCTTAATGAAAAATCTTGTAGGAACACAGATTCATCTCCTACACACTTGCTGAAACCATACCTCTCCGAAGCCTCAACTCGTTAAGCGAAGTCTTAAAATCGCAACCCAAGAATTTAAACAAATATTCACTTTGTGATAAAAATGGTTGTATGAGATATAAGTGTAGCGACTCTTATCATGTTTCAAAACTTTTAACCAATATTTTACGGCATTTCTTACTGCGTAACAATAAAGACTTATTCTTCCTAATTTCCCTCTTGCTACAACATTTACGGAAAAACTTTGTAATCTTAGGGTGAATTTACAAAAACGCTCATGAACACTTTCAATCTCAGAGCTGGTTTGTGGTCCCCATAATTCAGAGCCATACATCAAAATCGGTAAAATGTTCTTATCAAAAAGTAACATACAGCATGGAAGGTAACCAGCTTTTGTGGTATTGGTTTTAACCGAGAAAGTTGCCTTACGGGCCTTATCAGCAACATCCTTTTGAGCAGCAGTCCATCCACCCAGTCAAGAAAAGGAAACTCCTAAGA
The DNA here is from genome assembly GCA_020152595.1 of Chiridota heheva. Lineage (NCBI taxonomy): Eukaryota > Metazoa > Echinodermata > Holothuroidea > Apodida > Chiridotidae > Chiridota > Chiridota heheva. The sequence goes on along the minus strand of JAIGNY010002366.1, from coordinate 260,672 downwards.
ACTTATAATTTGTTACCACTTCAAGTTTTGCGCCATTCAAAGAGAATCTATCAGCTTTGGCAAGTCTACCTCTTTTTCTGAAGACCACTATTTTGGTCTTCTTATTATTAATCATTAATTGATTTTTCTTACAATAAGAACAAAGGCTATCAGCAAGTTTTTGTAGCACGTAGGATTTCTCAGAAAAATGACTAGGTCATCGGAATACAGTAAGCAAAACAATAATTCATTTCTAACTTTCACCCCTTTGTAATATTCACCTCGTAAATGGTCTTCAATATCATAACAAAAAGTGAAAAAAGTATAGGAGATAAAACACAGCTCTGTCGAACACCTTTATGACAAGCAAAAGAATCTGTAAATCATTGTTGCCCAATTTTATGCAGGCTTTTACGTTCCTGTACAAGTTACGTAACATGTTAAGAACTTGCCATCAATCTTGTATCTATTCTTCAACTTATGAAAAAGTAACTCATGGTTAATACTATCGAATGCTCCTTTAAAGTCTACTGAAATAGCATACAACTTACCTCTCGGTTTACTTAAGGAGGTTGTAATTAAAGAATGTAATACCAAGGTATTATCAATAGCCGAGTAACTTCTACGAAAAGCTGCTTGTGCTCTTGAGATTAAATCATTGTCATTACACCATTCTTTTAGTCGATTAGAGAGAACTGAAGCAAATACTTTGCTTAAAGAAGACAATAGAGTAACCGGCCTGTAATTTGCAGGATCTTTGATATTACCCTTTTTTAAAATGGGACATGTCAAACCTATATCCCAGGAATCTGGGTAAATGCCATTTTCAAAAATGCCATTAAAGAGTTTAACGATTATTTCAATGATCCACCCTGGCAGAGCTTCGAAGAACTCATTGGGTATCCCATCCATACCAGCTTCTTTAGAGTTCTTCAAGTCGTGTATTCAATGTTTTATTTCATCTATATTAATAACATAATTCGATAGATCTATATCAATATCACTATCTGTCATGTCTGTTGTTTGATAAAAAATCAGCGGGATCGCTGCTAGAACTATGATCAAATATAGCTCTGAAATACTGCAGCCAATTATAAACAGTAATTACATTTGTATTGAAATTACTTCTAATTCTATAAAGAAATTCCAGAATTTCACATTGTTTGTACAAGCAGCCGTAACCAAATACCTCCTAATTCTGTTTTTATAACCATTCGTTTTGTTACGAATAAGATCATTATACTGATTTCTTAAACATATGTATTTAGCTTTGCTTTCGGTCGATGGATAGTTTCTATACCTTCAAAGAGCTGTATGAGCCGTATCCTTCACTTGACCACATTCTTGGTCAATCATTCATTACAGACATTATAATTTTGATCTTTTTGATTACCATTTTTGATCATACTAGAGCACAACTTAAACGCCACAGATTTAATCAAATTTAAAATTCCATCAAAATCTTTGCGTATTAACATAGCATCACAATCAGCTGATCAGACAAAAAACTATGTTTACTTGATACGTCATTAAACATGTTAAAGTTCAATTAAACACCATTGGTAAATCTGATTTTAGAGTAATTGTGTAAGCCATGGAAATGTGAGCTCTCTACTTGTGCTAAACTCTTAAATGACAAAACAAGAGGCATGTGATCGGATTCACATGTATTAAGTACTTGTAAATCCAATGATCCTGTACTTGAAATAAGATTGACCAATAAGATTATATAATCAACTACACTGCCACCGTTGTATTTTATACATGTGAGGCTCCCTATACCACTTTCTTTACCAACCACTCCATTCAAAATTCTTAAAGAAGAGTTTTGCAAAATTGAAGCAGCTTTCTCCCATAATTGTCAGCAGTTAAGTCTTTTGACGATCTTTGAATCACATAATCTTCTTTTACGTAAGGAGCTGGGATTCCTTTGACTAAGGTCAGCGACCTCCATAGGAATTGAATCGGACTGAATACCTATGCGGGCATTGAAATCATCAGTGACAATGAACTCTGCTTTTTGATGAGATGTTTTTAATTGTATTATATCGCCCTCTATTTCATCCAAAGTTGTTATATCTGAACAATTCGAGTTTTTTGGTGGCATGTACAAAGCACATAAATACAAAATCGTATCAGGGATAACACTTTCAATTTTCAGCCAAATATGGGAACAAGAATGTCGACATAGGTGTGTGCATTTAAATATATATATATATATATATATATATATATATATATATATATATATATATATATATATATATATATATATATATATATATATATATATATATATATATATATATATATATATATATATGTATATATATATATATTTAAATAATATATATATATATATATATATATATATATATATATATATATATATATATATATATATATATATATATATACATATATATATATATATATATATATATATATATGTATACATATATATACATATATATATATATATATATATATATATATATATATATATATATATACATATATATATATATATATATATATATATATATATATATATATATATTTATATATATACATATATATATATTATTTTTAATAAACTTGAAGCTTGAAACATGCTATCAATAAAGCTATCAGAATTTTAGGCACAGTCAGACGCATATTCAGATTTTTTAAAAGAATATTTTATTATTACTGTACAAGTCGATGGTTGGACCAGTTATTGAATATGGTATCGCTGCGTGGGATTCTCATGGGATGTATGGTATCCATGCGTGGGATCCTCTTTTTATTAGGATGTGGATGATATTAAAACACTTCAAAGGCGAGCCACCAAAGTACCCGATTTGAAGGATTTGGCATCAAGACTTGAGAGATACATTTGGCATATGAAGCGAGACTTGAGAGATACAGGAGAATTTGATACTAGTAACTTTCCATTTTTTTCTGGTTACTAGTTCACGCACTCGTGGGCGTTGTTTTAAATTACGTAAACCTAAGAGTTAATGCTTCTGCTAGACATATTGTTTTCTTTCTCAGAGAAAGATTGATGTATGGAATTCATTCCCAGAATCAGTTGTAACCACCCCATCTCTTAATTGTTTCAAGTCAAGATTGGACAATTACTGGAAATTCTCAACCTGGACTACACACAGTCAACGTGATGTGAAATGGCTTTAGCCAACAACAACATCTGTATATGATGATGATGACTGAACTATCAGAGTGCAGTCGTAATGGTTGTATGCCTCACGTGTTAGGTCAAGCCCGTGTCGAGCACGAAGGTTGAAGCATTTCCATTCTGTTTTGTATCTTTGCCGGTATCTAGGCCTATCTTACGAATCAACAACATGTCTTCATACAAGAAAGCGCAAAAGACAGCCCAGAGGAGTCACAAGGAAAGAAGCCAGGTTAGAAGTTGCGGTACCTTTAGACCTTAGTTACTAACTAGGCCTAACAAGTTTTAACGTTAGGGCCGAGGCCTACTCTAACTAGGGGGCCTACGCTTAGTCAGATAAACATCTGACCGTAGGCCTAGGCTTAGTACGCGATAGCAATTACATGATTGCGAATACTGGGTCAGACATCATCCTATGCATATAACGGTGGAAACCGCTACATTGACTCATCGTAGTCGCGTCGCAGAATATTTGCGACGCACTCCTGTTTTGCAAACATTTTCCAAGAAATTTGTATTTTTTACCTCATTCATTTTAACACGAAAAAGTTAAGCTACATAACTAAACAATTTTCTATTATGTAACTCTTAATCTTAAAAGCGTTGGCACATAAAAATACATTCAACAACTTATTTCTAAAACCCGTAAAAGAAAGAAACTTTCACCTACCTCAGTTGTTACCTTCTCACAATCGAGTGCGCCGAAGTGAATGTACCTAGGCCTAATTATTTCAAATTCTATTGTACATCAGCCATGCCAGCGTAGTGTAAATCTGAATCTGTTAAGCCAGCAAAAATCCTTCAAGAGGACATGAACGCGGGTGTCCAGTTCGCTAACGTTATATTTATTAGTACGTGTAGCGGTGTTGCGCACCCTGTAAAAATAACAAAAAAGGTTCCAAGAGCGTACGGTTGAACTGAAAGGAGTGAACAATATTGGCTTACATTTTTACCCATTTTTAAACAATTTATGATTACCAGCATGTTTTAATTACCTACAAGTTTAACAGAAATAACAGGAGAAGTGAATGTACCTAATTATTTCAAATTTTATTGAACATCAGCCATGCCAGCGTAGCGTAAATCTGAATCTGTTAAGCCGGCAAAAATCCTTCAAGAGGACATAAACGCGTGTGTCCAGTTCGCTAACGTTATATTTATTAGTACGTGTAGCGGTGTTGCGCACCCTGTAAAAATAACAAAAAGGTTCCAAGAGCGTACGGTTGAACTGAAAGGAGTGAACAATATTGGCTCACATTTTTACCCATTTTTAAACATTTTATGATTACCAGCATGTTTTAATTACCTACAAGTTTAACAAAAATAACAGGAGAAGTTAACTATATATATTTGCAAAGTTTGCGGGAATGCTAGTGAATTGAGGAAGTTGCCGATCTGAGTTTATTTCCATTCAATCTTTCTATAGTGCCTACCAGTTTGCCGTATTACTTCATAATCTTCATTTTTTTTTATCAACAAATTTTGTTACCAAATGAAGCAAAAGACTTGGGGAGAGCTTTTCTCACAAGGATCTTTTGTACTAGTGTAGGGGTATTTCATTTACATGCCGCGACAGTAGGAATTTGGTTAAGTTTGGACTATTATACGTGAACGATTTCACGATCGATATTACTGATATTTATCATTATTTTTGAAGGAACATTCGATTTAAGTACATGTATATTGGATTACATTCGGAATAAAATCGGCAAAATTGAGTAAGTTGATTATTTCTTTTTCAGTCACTTTGTTTCATTCTGTTGAATACAAATTTTAGTGCACAAAAAGTATAGCTTAAAATGAACCAAAGTTTAAAATTCCTGATTTTGACTAAAACATTGAACAGTCATAAATCCATGAAAGAATTAAACACATAGGCCTAACATATGAAAACATACACAAAAATAAAAATGGAAAACATTATTTGGTCATGATTTCTTGATTCTTGAAATTACCCCGTTGTGAAAATTAAAAAAAGAAAAAGACTTAAAATTTAAGTTGCTAGAATTCTTTTTTTTAATTGTTCTTTTTTTTGATGAAAGATCAATATCATTATCACCACAAAATCAAAGCCGAGGGACACATTTAAGGACTCATTAAATTTCGTTTTTCACGTTTAAGAACTGATACATTTTGGCTCGACGCAACTATCAACTGGGACAGTACTGTAGCAGGAGTTGGTCAGCTGAATCGCGATATTATTTGTATTCTTGTTTTAAACATGTGATTTTTCGCAGAACACATTACGACCAATAACAGGCTCTTTTTTTTTATATTCTGAGTACTTGACCTTCACAATCCCATCCCATTGCCTAAACAAGATTCATGTAACTGTGTATCATTCTTTGTTTAGTTGGAGCATGGAGCTATTATTAGCTTTATGGTTAGAGGAACTTTTCAACAAGATTACCAGCGATATCCTGAGCAATATAGCAAGGCATTGTTCTATTGTATGCAGGAATGTGCATTGGTACAATGGCTTCACTGAACCACGTTTTATGGGGGCTTTTAGGCCGTCATGAATAAAAAAAATCCCGCAGTTTTGTGGGATTCGTCGGCATGCCCCGTACCGAAAGTTGGCTCACCTCCCTTAGACTCCCTCAGTTCAGTCCGTTATGGTGCCCCATTGGAGCACCTCGACTGATGAAATTTTAACCGCTAGTCTGCACTTGGCCAGCTGTACAGTATGTATATGCACGCTGAACTTTTACAGGACAAAGTGAGAAAAAAAAAGTGCATGTAGCCCACAGCACATGTGCATGTAGCCCACAGCACATGTGCATGTAGCCCACAGCACATGTGCATGTAGCCCACAGCACATGTGCATGTAGCCCACAGCACATGTGCATGTAGCCCACAGCACATGTGCATGTAGCCACAGCACATGTGCATGTAGCCCACAGCACATGTGCATGTAGCCCACAGCACATGTGCATGTAGCCCACAGCACATGTGCATGTAGCCCACAGCACATGTGCATGTAGCCCACAGCACATGTGCATGTAGCCCACAGCACATGTGCATGTAGCCCACAGCACATGTGCATGTAGCCCACAGCACATGTGCATGTAGCCCACAGCACATGTGCATGTAGCCCACATCACATGTGCATGTAGCCCACAGCACATGTGCATGTAGCCCACAGCACATGTGCATGTAGCCCACAGCACATGTGCATGTAGCCCACAGCACATGTGCGTGTAGCCCACAGCACATGTGCATGTAGCCCACAGCACATGTGCATGTAGCCCACAAACTGAATAAACAACAAAGGACTAAGAACCAATCAAAACATTCCACAACATACAAAACTGAACTGAACCTGGAACACGAAAGGGAATGTATAACAATAGCTACACACAACCTGAGACAATGCAGCTGAGGCTAGTACTGTTAATATGTCTCATATACTGTCCATCTTTTATGAATAAAACTAAGCTTAGAGACATTTATGTCAACATAACCCAATATAATTTTAGACAGAAAATGACCGCACAATTTGGAATAACATTCAAATCATTATGAATCACATGATGTTCATAGTTAAACGTGTTAATTACACAAGTGATAAATGAAAACCAAATAAATCACAAATAGCTCTCCAGAAATCCATGCTAAAGACCAACCAATACGTTACCATTCTAAAGACCAACCAACACGCTACCATGCTAAAGACCAACCAATAGTTACCATGCCAAAGACCAACCAAAACGTTACCATGCTAAAGACCAACCAAAAGTTACTCTGCTAAAGACCAAACAACACGTTACCATGCTAAAGACCAACCAATACGCTACTATGCTAAAGACCAACCAATACGTTACCATTCTAAAGACCAACCAACACGTTACCATTCTAAAGACCAACCAATAGTTACCATTCTAAAGACCAATCAACACGTTACCATTTTAAAGACCAACTAATACGTTACCATGCTAAAGACCAATCAACACGTTACCATTCTAAAGACCAACTAATACGTTACCATGTTAAAGACCAAACAACACGTTACCACGCTAAAGACCAATCATCACATTACCATTCTAAAGACCAACTAATACGTTACCATGCTAAAGACTAACCAAAACGTTACCATGCTAAAGACCAACCAATACGTTACCATGCTAAAGACCAACCAAAACGTTACCATGCTGAAGACCAACCAATACGTTACCATTCTAAAGACCAACCAACACGTTACCATGCTAAAGACCAACCAATATTTACCATGCCAAAGACCAAACAACACGTTACCATTCTAAAGACCAACCAATAATTACCATGCCAATGACCAACCAAAACTTTACCATGCCAAAGACCAACCAATACGTTACCATGCTAAAGACCAACCAATATTTACCATTCTAAAGACCAATCAACACGTTATCATTCTAAAGACCAACTAATACGTTACCATGCTAAAGACCAATCAACACGTTACCATTCTAAAGACTATCATCACATTACCATTCTAAAGACCAGCTAATACGTTACCATGTTAAAGACCAACCAAAACGTTACCATGCTAAAGACCAATTAATACATTACCATGCTAAAGACCAACCAAAACGTTACCATGCTAAAGACCAACCAATACATTACCATTCTAAAGACCAACCAACACGTTACCATGCTAAAGACCAACCAATATTTACCATGCCAAAGACCAAACAACACGTTACCATGCTAAAGACCAACCAATAATTACCATGCCAAAGACCAACCAAAACGTTACCATGCTAAAGACCAACCAATACGTTACCATGCTAAAGACCAACCAATAGTTACCATTCTAAAGACCAATCAACACGTTATCATTTTAAAGACCAAGTAATACGTTACCATGCTAAAGACCAATCAACACGTTACTATTCTAAAGACCAACTAATACGTTACCATGCCAAAGACCAAACAACACGTTATTATGCTAAAGACCAATTATCACGTTACCATTCTAAAGATCAACCAATACGTTACCATTCTAAAGATCAACCAATACGTTACCATGCTGAAGACCAACCAAAAGTTACCATGCTAAAGACCAACCAATACGTTACCATGCTAAAGACCAACCAAAACGTTACCATGCTAAAAACCAACCAATACGTTACCATGCTAAAGACCAACCAATAGTAACTATGCCAAAGACCAAACAACACGTTACCATGCTAAAGACCAACCAAAATGTTACCATTTTAAAGACCAACCAACACGTTACCATGCTAAAGACCAACCAATAGTTACCATTCTAAAGACCAACCAACACGTTACCACGCTATTGACCAACTAATAGTTACCATGCTATTGACCAACCAATAGTTACCATGCTATTGACCAACTAATAGTTACCATGCTATTGACCAACCAATAGTTACCATGCCAAAGACCAACCAAAACGTTACCATTCTAAAGACCAACCAACACGTTACCATGCTTAAAACCAACCAATACGTTACCATTCTAAAGACCAACCAAAGCGTTACCATGCTAAAGATTAAACAAAACGTTACCATGCTAAAGACCAATCAACACGTTACCATTCTTAAGACCAACTAATACGTTACCATGCTAAAGACCAACCAAAACATTACCTTGCTAAAGACCAACCAATACGTTACCATTCTATAGACCAACCAATACGTTACCATTCTAAAGACCAACCAACACGTTTCCATGCTAAAGAACAATCAATAGTTACCATGCCAAAGACCAAACAACACGTTACCATGCTAAAGACCAACCAAAATGTTGCCATGCTAAAGACCAACTAAAATGTTACCATGCTAAAGACCAACTAACTTGTTACCATGCTAAAGACCAACCAACACGTTACCATGCTAAAGACCAACCAATAGTTACCATGCCAAAGACCAAACAACACGTTACCATGCTAAAGACCAACCAAAACGTTACCATGCTAAAGACCAACCAATACATTACTTTACGATTATAAAAGCAAGTTTTCCTACTACAAGTTGAATTAAACCAAAGATAGCATACATGTCTCAGTTAGTATCAGGAACCATTGATCCCAAACACAAGTTATGAACAACATGCTTAGCTTACATCACATGTCCATCTTCAGGTGTCATACAAGAAGAAAACCAGGAAGAATGGGAGAAATATCAGGTTATTGCTCTCAAACAATGTTGTAATATCGAGATCACAAAGAGAAGAGAACGTGGTCTAGCCTGCATAATGCAAGGTGGCAGGAAGTTGCTTGCTATCACTGCAGAATCTGATAACTATTCGGAATAAACAAATACTGTCGTCTAAGACTTTCACGTTAGGAAACCAGTTAATATAGGTCCACACTTGTTTTTTAGTCGGTTAGTTGCAGCAGAGGCATTCTTCCTCATTGCCTTTCTTTTGTTGTGTCTTTTTATTGTTCATAGGTAAAAAAATAAAAAAAAGCTTGAAACTGATAGACTTGTTATTTAGTCAAGTTCAATTAAGATGCAGTCAGTACATTGTGTTAGCAGACGACATGGTTTCAGTAGTATTATGTGTTGTACTTCACGTTCATATTTCGTAACACCAATGGCAGCGTCACTGTGAACATTAGACACTCGGAGTGAGAGGCCTGTATTGGGCTTGTTTTTCCATTCTTTTTGCCCACGGATATCAAAGTTTTCCAATGTAGGATGTAGAAACATTTTTAATTTTTGTTTTCTTTTTATAACATTTCAGCGCATTGTAAAATTGAATTTATGCCTCAGTGATCATGGCCTAAACTGTAGCATTATAACTTTTAGATATGAAGTAGTTTTGTGAAAAATATTGAACTGTATTTTAGTTTTGGGTCTCTCCGTTTTCCAGAATTTCCCCTTTACAATTGTTTTTGGGAGGATTTTTGTTGTTGTTGTGGGAATCCTGCAATCCTGCATCTTAATGTGAACACTGTTCAACACAAATAAAACAGAACTTAAAACTTGGATATCTACAAGATTAGTTCTATATTTGAGTAAATTTGCATGTTTTTATTTTTACCTCTAGCCTCACCACAGAGCAAGATTTGGACTCTTAGAGAAGAAAAAAGATTACCAGCTCAGGGCAAAGTAAGTTAACCAATAAGCATATATTCATAACAAGTTTTTTTTAAAGTCTGTAAAGTTGTCAGCATTGAAGAGTGATGAAAAGCCCACTGGTCAACAACATCTGCAAATTAATGAGGAGGATTGATGAGGATGAGGAACAGTTCTTTTGCCTGTACATAGATACCTTACTGAAAAATATGTACATTAGGTATGTGAGTGGGTATGCTGTAATACTTAGATAAATGCATGTAAAGAAATGATTGTAAGTATATTTTAAGTCAACTTTCATTGAATGGTGCTGTACAGTAGTTAAACCCTTTATACCCATTTGTTAGCTTTGTGCAAGTTTTCTTTCCTGTTATTTATTTTATTCAGCATTTTTTAATTTTTAATTTGAATTTTCAGTTTCTATTTTGATTTACATGTAAACCTGTTCATATGAAGTCCATTAATCCTTACTCTACCATAGCATTTGAGATTACAAGTGTTATTTTAGGGAACTTTTTGGAAAGGGGGCTTTTTCACAAATTTATCTTCATTTTCTACTGTAATAAGTTTATGTTATATGAAAGCTAAGACTTTAAACTTTACATTGGTTTGCATAATTATCTGATGATTTATGCAAATTTATACAAATGAGGTTATTGATTGAGATAATTAGATGTCCTAAAACTGCTATCTTTGTGATATTCTTTTTCTTGTGGCTAATTAGAAAAAAATTATTGATAGAATTTATGAATTGTTGGTAGAAGGACCTTTTATTTGATAGTACTCATGATTGTTTTGGAGCAAGAAAAAAATTCATGCATCAATTTTAATATTTTCGACCTTTTTTGGCCTAAAAATTGACCTCTGATTTTGCCAATGATCTATCTGATATGATTTGGCACTATACTTTCCTATAAACATGCATTGTTCCTTTCTATGATGCACACAAGTAATATAATATAAAAAGGAAATGTTTACTCAAAAATTTCAATAAAAATATTATGCAAATGATAGGCAAATTAGCTAATTTAACTTATTTATTATGCACGGGCTTAACATTTTTAGTTTATGAACCAATTTTAGCCATTGAAAGCTTTGAAAATACTTATATTTATTCAGGATGCACTGAAAGTCTTGTAGAAACTTACTTTTGTTGATTCCTGTAGGAATTCTCAGTGAAAAGGTACTCAAAAATGGTTCAAAGCATCAGTAATCATGTTGACATTGCCAAACTTAGAAATCCTCAGTGAGTTGGTACCGCATATGAAATGTCAATAAATTTGTCCAAATTACAGAATTTTTTTTCAGAGAAGTACAATTTCAACTGTTTCCAAGATACACAGAGGCTGGGGGTGGGGTCAGGGTTCTGGCTTATTTATATTGGGAGGGGGAACCAGGGGGAATGCCATTCCCCCCCAAAAAAAGAAAAAAGATGGCCCTCTTTCAGTATCCAAATTCCTTCAAAGAAAATAACTTCCCCCTACATGGGACAGCTTGGTTCCCACCATTGGTATCTTGCCCCAACATGTCTCTCTTTCCAACAACATGAGACCCTTTCCCCTTAAAATTGTATTCCTACTCCACTGCACCACAACCTCACAACATGGAATCGAGAATTAGCGAAATAGGTATATATGGGCACTGTTGCACTACAAATTAAAGATTGATCTGTAAAGTTACATCCCAAATTACTATGATAAAGACAATTTATGTTAACTACGTCAGATTTTAGTGACCCATTTACTTGTTTATAATCATTACAAGTAAATAATCCCAGCTAAATAACACTGCTTTTGCTTAATTTTGAACGGATTAGAAATAACATTAGCTATGCCTAACCGGTAAGCCTAACGAGTAACGTTAGTAAGCATGAAGCATGAAAATGCACTCGCGATTTTAGAAATTTGAAAAAATCATTTTACCTGGTTCTGATCTTTTTTAGGCCTCTTCATGGTTGGGTCCAGGTACTAAAAGATCTTCATCACTGGCGATAGCCTTCTGACTTTTGCTATTCCTTAGTTTCACTTTCAAACAAGATTTGAGATACACATTCTTCTGTCGCCTCAACGTAAATGTTAGATTCTAAAAATAACTTAAGTAACGTAGCTATAAAACTTTTTAGCAACGATTGAGGGGGTTTGTCTTTTATTGCAGCAATCCATGTGAAAGCACGTTGTTTACGCTAGAGAATGGTGTTTGAAACTTTTCATTACGATATAGTGGTGGATCACACAATTTTTTAACAAAAAGGGTCAACAAATTACCAAAAATTACAAAATTTTACATATTTTACAAATAATCTAAAGATAATGACCAGGTATGAGCAAAATGTGATTAGATTTGGACAGTATGACTTGTCTATATAGTATATATAAAAAGAAAATATCTAAATTTATTTTCTAAGCAATTTTTGTAAATGTTTTTAAAATATGCATTTTTCGAGACATTTTAAAGAAAAAAAGGTAAATGTTGTAATTTTTGAACAAAATTTGCCGAAAAAATGTGAGTATAGACCCCCCAAAAAATACAATTTTATGAAAGATCTTTCCGAGATCTTTGCAATGGAACTATTTGCACCCCTATAGAATGTTGGTCAGGTCCAGAGATTGCGTTAACGACAAATTTGTCGTATATTACGCCATGGCTGAAATTTCTTATGACACAGGTTGTACCTGCGTCGTAAGATTTAGATATAGCATGTGGAATTTTACGCCAGAGTTTTTGATTAACATAACTAAAATCATGAACATCTTACCTCTCTGATGCGATTCAAAGTTTTATTTCACACAAAAATGATTTTGAATTACTCATAAATAACAGAAAAATGCCCTGTACATACGACGACAAGGGCTTGTCGTAAACAAATATGCCAGGCAAAAAATTCTAACGCAACCTCTAGTAAGGTCCCGATTTTATTTCTGGAAAAAGGTAGTTTCAAAACGGCGATAGTATCGCCGCGTGGTAGAGTAAGGGTTAAGCAAAATATGATGATTCGTTGATGTTTTTTCTAAATATTAGAGATGGTTCTTAATCATAGAGTTGGTAATTCTCAAGATTCTGTCAAAGAGTGCAAAGAAATTTTGTGGCCGATTTTCACAAAAAGGAGATTTTCTACTTTCACTTTTGCATCTAGGCAAATGTTTAACAAAGGTATGCTTCTCATTTTCAGGGATTACCGAGAGAAGCAAACTATTTTGAAGAAGCTAAAGAAGAAAGCCCTCGAGAAAAATCCTGATGAATTTCACCACCGCATGATCAGCTCAAGGTTTGAGGTATGGTGTTCTAACTGATATGAAAAATGTGAAGAATTGATTTTATTCGTAGTCTCACCTGAGACACTTCTTTTCAAAATGTAACTTTTATTTTAAAAATCTCCTTCAGGAATGACTTTTTGGATACCTTCTGTGGTATTTGTTATTTTCATAGTCCTGCCGAGATCATCACCATTCTTGGCCAAAATAAAATCATGTTCATATCAGGTAGAAATGTAACCACTTTCTAAAACTTCTGATCACAAGGTTCAATAAGAAAATAATAACAGAAGAATGTAGCACACTGGAATAAAATATAAAAACAATTTCCGAGTTAAAACTTACAAGTTAAGATTGATGAAATAATAATGCTAATGATGACCACTATCACGTGCTCAATATGAAGGTACATCCTTAATATCTCTTGATAACTCCTGGTTTGTAATATAAATTAACAGATTAATATCTCTTGATAACCCCTGGTTTGCAGTATAAATTAACAGATTAAGTCTCTGGATAATTGAAATGTCACACTTAAACCATACTCAAACCCAATAATGGTATACGCCAATGTAAGTGTACTTCAAAGGTTCCGTGCGCTAAAATCCTTTGACGGGATAATGAACGACTGACCCGCTTGAAGACTATCCATTGATTGGATAATGAACGACTGACCTGCTTGAAGACTATTCAGCAATTGGATAATGAATGACTGACCCACTTGAAGTCTATTCAGAAATTGGATAATGAACGACTGACCCGCTTGAAGACTATTTAGCAATTGGATAATGAACGACTGACCTGCTTGAAGACTATTCAGCAATTGCAGAAAGTAGAGGTACAGGAGTGAAGAGTTTAGGCATAAGTTTGGGTTTTGTTACTTTCGTTAGGGAGATGACAGTGTAACATTTGATAGGGCAGAAATTAGTACATGTAGTCTTATTGAGACAAGTTCTTTGGAGGGAATGTATCGTGAAGATTTAGATTTATTTTTGATGGAGAAGGTGATCCAACATAGAAATAAAAACTATGAATTTTTGTAAAAGTTTGTTGCTTTTCTAAGTGGATTTTTTCAGCTACCTGACTGGTAACTGCATCAGATAACTGGTTCCTATTGTTTGTCACCTGACCCAGCCCCATGTCATACATTTTGTACCAGAAATTTAAATTTATAACTATTAATTGATCTTACTGCAGAATGGAGAAAACCAACGGGTCACGAGCGATGAACCATTCACAGTTGAACAACAAAAGTTGATGGACAGTCAGGATGTTCGTTACGTGGATTACAAACGCAATATGGAAGCAAAGGTAGGGCTGTACTTTAATGTTAAGTAACAAAGGAAAGGTGGACAGTGAGGATGTTCATTATGTGGATTACAAATGCGAAATTATAGGTACTGTTCAAATAAGCATGATTGTAGGTTGTGTATGCATACTAATTAACTTATTTGCATAACAATGGAAATATTTGTATCTATGATATCTCTTAAATTAAAGTGGGAGTGTGGATTTGTTTTGCACAAATGATAATATATGTGAAAAAAATTGTCTACACCTAATGGTGAGGTGTTATGTGCATATTAATTAGGTTATTTGCTCAACAATAGACATTTACATTAAATATTTAACCTTTAGGTAATAACTTGGTACTTGTTACAAGGGTAGAGGACATGGGTACTGTTCAAATGAGCATGATTTGTGGTTATGTGTGCATACTAATAAGCTTATTTGCATAACAATACAAATATTTGTATATATGATGTCTCTTTAAATTAAAGTGATTTTGCTAAAACAAATGATCATACAATATATGTGAAGAGCATTGTTCACACTTAATGGTGAGTATAGTAGGGTATTTGCTGCCATATGTTTGACCTAAGATCAAAAGTATATGGCTTATGACTTACTAAGTTCACATTTCTAGTTTTGTTATGATATTGATATTCCTGACATGAATAGCAATCATAATGTTTGTCTTACCATGAATAAAGAAGCAATACATGTTTCTGCACTTCTAAAGAATTTTAAATTAGGGGTTTGTAAAATATAAACAATAAGCAGAATGTCGGGTAGAAGATGACATGATGATAAAGTAGATGAAGGAATTAGGATGAGGTCATGTGGGACAGGATAGAATTGTATGTAGGGCAGGGTGTGGTGGGATGTTGGTCAGGATATGTTTGCATGTTAGACAGGGTGGATTGGCATGTGGAACTGGGTGGGTTGGCATGTGGAACAGGGTGGGTCAACATGTGGAACAGGGTGGGTAGACATGTGGGACAGGGCAGAATGGCATGTGGTGGGACGTCATCTGAATTTCAGTTGTGATGGCATGTGGGTCATGCAAGTTGTGGAATGACATACAGTATCTGGTTTTCAGGTGTGATTGCATGGAGTATAGGCGTGGGATGACATTTGGGACATGTTGGGATAAAGTGTGGGACAGTTTGGAATATGCATTATTAGTGGTGAGGGGATTTGTATCGTTTCCAATGTCTAGTTTGTCATACGTTTGCATAGTTTTGCTTTAATGTTATTGTACATTTTTCATGCTGCTTGACTTTGCTTGACACACATAAGTTCTTGAATTGGAAGTTGTATTACAATCCAGGATGTAGTTCTGGGAATGTGTGGGAGCTGGGGGAGGGTAAAGGCTGGAAAGGGGGTTGGATGACATTCTTTCATTGACATTGGCAAGTCAGGGCCTCTCCTTTCTTTGTTATTCAATTGGTAGAACTAAAAGGTGTTGCAGTTACAAAGACTGCTAGGTTTTACATGTTTTCTGAGTTACTTGAGCTTTTGTTGTTTAAAAATATCTGGGAAAACTTTAAGATATTTTGTATTTTGAAGCTTGTAGTGCAAATGAAAATGTAAGCGCATCTTTCAAAGCTCAAGTAATTTGAAATCATCTGCCCTGCTACCCTATTTCTGTATTTACTTCTAGTTATACCATACCTCCCATGCTATAAATATGCAATCTGGTCACATGACCTGATTTTAACGCACTTTTAATCGACCTTGAAACGTAGTTACCAGCCAAGCCCTGACGGCCATATTACCCCTACCAGCCCTCACTCTTTTCAGAGCATTGTTTGCAACAACATCGCTGGAACTGGTCATTTGAAAAAATTATAATTCAACTTCTTTCTAACACTTTTCTCTTTTGCAGCTTCTACCAGGCAGGTTTTTCCACTGCTCTTTCTTATCCACTTCGCTTTTCAAATCTTCTTAGGTAAGACGAGGTCGCCATGGACTTGGGTTTTCTTCATTTGGACTCCCAGGACTTTCCCGTGTAGCCTACGCTTAGGATAGAGTGTTTTTGTCTCCATCCACACAAAGTGGGTGGCTAGTTCGAGAGTGTCCTACTCTCGTGGCGGGTGTTTTTAGGCCCTAGAGCACCAAGTGTGCCTGTCTAGTGGACCTCTTGCCCCTGGGTTTAAGTGTTTTTAACCCTCGGCCCCGCCCTTCCACTAGGAGAGCCTAGCGTTATACTATGCATTGTATTAAGATGTTAGGATATCTTTAGTACAGGTTCTCGTATGCACTAGGCCAATTTCTTCAATCGATGTTGGCGCATGCGCATTGGGTCGACGTCACCACAGAGGGTTTGAGGAGTCGGCTTCTTTCAGCTCCAAGGAGCTACAGTTGGTACAAGAGAGCCTATATTAACGTTACCAACGTATATCGTGTTTTGGTTTTCCTCGCATAAAATTAAGACAAGAGTTTTTAATTTTCAAGCTTGAATTTTGGGGCGATGAAGAGACCGGTAGGGGGTCTCTCCGATGTCCCATTTACAGGAGATCTAATCTTTTCTTTTTATCTCAGACACCAAGTTACTCAGTGGTTCATGTTTTCCACGCTACCTCTACGCTAATAAAGTTTTTACGTTTGATGCTTTTTCTCTGGTTCCAAAAATGTTTCAGATAGAGATTTTTCTGTTAATTTGTTTTTGATGTACTAAGTTGCTATGCCTTGTCTCTCTATAAGCGTGATTGTAGGATCATAGGTACATCCCCTGTAGGGGAGTCTTGGTGTATTTGTATATGTATGCATTCATATATATATATATATCTTTCTTTTTCAGAAAATATAAATCAATTAGTCTCAGAGTTTCTACTTACGCTACGGCCACCTTCTCAATAAGATTACTGAGTTCGGGAGGCCTGTGTTTGTAGTTTACTGTGTTAACTTTTTCCTGATTAAACCCCTGGAGGCTTCTGACTCGATATATTACTGAGTCAGTAGTGCCACGGGTGCGGTCTATCAGACGTATGTTACCTATATATTGATAAGGTAAGTGGGGTCCTAAAGAAGAGGTCAATTAGAATATCAAGCACTATAAAGAAGCGCCCCTTCTCGATAATGTTACTGAGTTAGAGCGGCGCCTATTTTTAGTGAAGTAATACCTTTGTACACCGCTGTGGTCCATAGTTCCACGATAGGGACTGGTAGGGCCACGTAAAGGCGATGCCCAAAGAGGTTATAAGTGAGTCACAAGTGATTTCACGGGTCCTTTTTGGTCCATACGGCTCCGGTGATTGGATACATACGGCTCCACGACCTGTGTTCACGGGTCCGTGAAGGCTCTGTACGGGTCCATTGGACGGTTCCATATGGCTCCACGGTCCATGTTAACGGCTCCGTTGGTCCATTGGAAGGTTCCGTACAGGCCCATGTCCCCATACGGCTCTGGTGATCGGATACATAGGGCTCCATACTTTTGTAACGGGATAACGTACACAGTACAATTAACTCGGAAATGCACCCACTAGCTACGTGGTCAGGTGACAAGTGACAATCTTCGCAAGAAGTATAGCACTACGAGAGCTATTTTCTTCTTGGTCCCGTAGCCATTAGCTAAGCAGTTCCACAGCTGTGTGAACGCCATTAATAAGATTGTCTGCATTGAACGTTACAGTTCCGCAATTATTTTCACCAGTATCATGGACAGGGAGGACAGGTCCCCGAGTGTTGGTGCATTACGCACCCAAGATGTCCCATGATGCATAGCGTGCAAACGCTTTTTTAAATTACGCTCCATCTCATGTGTTATGTGTGCAGATTATGTACTCTATGCAGCAATGGTGATCAAGCAGCGTGGTTGGAGCACAGACTCCACCGCGACTGGCACTTTCAAAGAGCGGCCGAGAAAGTGGAGAAGCGACGGTTAGATAGGCCGTCTTCGTCTTCTCCCTCCCGCCACCACCGCCACCCAAGCTTGAAGTGCAGCACCCTCCCGTCTGGGAGGCGGGGCCGCCGCCCACTTTTAGCAAGGCACCCGACGATGGGCCCCCACAGCTGAGTAGGCGTACGCTAACACATACCCCAGTGGTGCTAAGTGCTGCGGCGGAGCTCTACTCATCCCGTCACCCCGGTGAGGTCTCCTGAACGAGGCAGACCCCTGAGGAGAGACAGGGATCGGGACAGTGCATACAAGGAGAGGCAAGAGTCGACGTCACCAGTCCTCTTCCTCCTCCTCTTCCTCATCCTTTCCTGAACCCAGGCGGAGGCATAGAAAGCGACTCAGGGGTAACCTCCTCGAGGATCCCACCTTTTAGCACACACTCAAGAAAACACTTGAGCCTTTAGTGTCCCAGGCGCTGGAGCGGAGGCTACCGCTTTCTGCTCCTCGACCCCGGCAGCTACTACTGCCGCTGCTTGGCATTCCCTTGACCCTGAGGTCTTGGAGAAGAAGTCAATTTTTTGGACGTTTTGGAATGGGACACAGCAAGGGACCCTCCCCCAGAACGGGGGATTCCTCCCGTCACCCCGGTTCAAGTCATCCCCAGTGCTGCATCAACAATGCAGATTGCACTGTATAAGACCCCCGTATCCTACCGGATACCGGATGAGGTCTTCTTCCCGCCACCTCCCCCAGTGGACCCCCTTTTACAAGGGGAGCGGGTTGCCCAGCTTATGGACTTCCTAGAACGGGAAATCAAGCTGGATGTTACAGAAGCACCTCTTGTATAGGCTGGCCCATAGTCTCAGCGTAGACTGCTCAGCTTAGCTCCGAGGGATACTAAGCCAACAGTTAGGCAATTTCCCATTGATACCTCCCTGGTGTCCAGGGTTAGACATTGGGCTAGGACCCTGCACAGGGGACTGGACAGCCTACAACAAAGAAATTGATAAGGCCACACGTGTCTAACTAGCTGCCTATCAGGCGCTCATGAACACCCTCCTGATCCCGGACGGAGTGTGGCAACTCCTCTGCCAGCCGGCGAGCAGCAGTGTCCAGCTCCATGGCCAGGACTAAAAATTTCTTAACCCTGCGGTCCAGCGGGGAAGATTCCCTAACAGCTGTCGACCGGGCCATACGGTGGGGTTTCAAATACCAAGCCCATGCCGTATGAGTGACAGAGGGCTTAAACTTGATTTTGCGTAGTCATCTACCAGCCGAAGTCCTTACAAAGATTTGCTCGACGCGACAGTTGACCAACTTGCCCGAGCCTCCACAAAGGTAGTCCGGGAGAGGCGCGAGAATGTTCTCCCTCTCCTTGGACTCTCTGACGCCACCAAGCTGGGCGCCAGGATAATCTTCTGAAGACTTAGAAGCTGTTAGCGAAACCAAAGTCTTTTACTTCTCTTCCTACACGTCGCCGCCCTTTAGCCCACGTACGGGGGCGAGGTGCGTTTAACCAGCGATGAACCCGGCATCACCGTGACACAGTCATGGGGCCCTATACAGCTTCTTCCTCTCGCCAGGAGTCCACTTCGTGGACAGGCTGAGTGAACATGGCAGGGACCGGTCAATGCTCTGCACGCAGAGCGGGTACCTCCTCCTGAGGGTGGGGGAAGGGCAAGGGACAGCGTTTTTGACCCACCCCCAAAGCCCCCGTTGAACGACGTTCTAGTCGGGGGGCATGTAGGGAAATTTTCAGAGGCTTGGGAAAGAGTCACCACAGACAAATGGGTGCTCCGAACCATTCGGCAGGGTCACCGTCTAGAGTTCAAGACTCCCCTGCCCCCAGGGGGTCATTTGCCCCACCCCTCGTCTGAGCGACCATGCTCAGTTGTTGAGGACAGAAATCGGGGAATTACTGGCGAAGAACGCCACCACCCTCATTTCGAACCCTCCCAGGAACCTTGTAATGTCCACGTTTTTCCTGGCGCCCAAGTAGGGGTACAAGTGGCGCCCGATAATCAATATGAGACCACTTAACAGGCTCATTCCTCCGTTGAAGTTCAAGATGGAGACTCTTCACTCCATCCTCCCTCAGTTGACGAGGGGCCTGTGGGCCATCTCCGTCAACCTCGCAAACGCATATCTCCATGTGCCGATGCTTGAGGAACACAGGCGTTTTCTGTCGTTCCAATTCGAGGGAGTTACGTACACATTCAGGGCATTACCCTTCTGGCTATTGACTGCCCCCAGGGTCTTTACCTGGATAACGAGAGTTCTAGCGGCCTTCCTACGAAAGCAAGGCATCAAAATCTTTATGTACCTAGACGACTCTCTGATCTTTGCAGTAGACGCAGTCACTGTTGCGAAACACACGAATGTGGTCATAAGAGTGGCACAGGACTTAAGGTGGGTGATCAACCTCGCCAAGTCCAACCTAGTTTCGCCTCAGACTCCCACTTTTCTGGGAGCAGTCATGGATTGTACTCAAGGTTGTATACGACGGACGGAGGAGCGGATTCTAGCCAAGAGGGCGGGAGCTGACATCCTTCTTTCGTTACCTGCATCACCGGCGAGTGCTTGGCTGGTATGCTTGGGGTACCTAGCCAGCCTAGTGGATGTAGTCCCCATGTGCAGGTTTTACATGTGGGATCTACAATTTTATCTACTGAGTCATTTTATTCCATCCAGGAGAGACCTCAGTGTCCTCGTCCCCCGTACGCAGGTGGTGGTCCCCCACATTTGGTGGAGGTGCGTCCACTCACCTGTCACAGGGAGCGATTTTTCCACCCGTCAGACCTTCATTGTCAGTGGTGACCGATGCGTCTTTGACGGGGTGGGGAGCGCATTTAGCGTGGTTCCAAGTCACAGGATTTTGGAAGGACACTTGGTGCGATCAGCACATCAATCTTTTGGAACTAGAGGCAGTACGCCAGGCTCTTGATCATTTCCTATCACGGGTACGGAACAAGACTGTTCTCATACGCACCAACAACACCACGGTAGTCTTTGGATCTTAGCCAAATCACTTCTGTCTTTGTGCATGACGAACAAGATCAAAACTTCAGGCGGTCTACCTGCCAGGCAAGGAGAACGCGATCGCGGATCTGTTATCCTGCCTCCAAGGAGCCCCCACAGAATAGGCCCTCCTCCCGCGGGTGGCCGAGGCGATCTGGTTGACCTTTGGTCTCCTGGACATAGATCTGTTCGCGTCCGTGGACAACCACAAGCTACCAATTTTTTGCGCTCTGACACCCGACTCAAGAGTCTGGAAAGTTGACGATCAGGTGGATCCACTTTGTGGGCTACGCCTTCGCACCGTTCGCTCTGGAACCGAGAGTACTGGGCAAGGTGATGTACGATCAGTGTTTCATGTTTCTTCTGGTAGCTCCTAATTAGCCCGGCCAACTGTGTTTCCCTCAGCTGCTCAATCTTGTCGCAGGTTTCCCGTACGAGCTTCCGGTCACGGACGAGTTAGTCTCAATCCCAGGTTCCTGCAAACTGCACCACAAGCCAAGAGTGCCCCATTTGACTGTGTGGCCTCTATCCGCAAATCCCTTGTGTCGGAGGGTCTTTCGGAGGCAGCTGCCCAAATGGCAGCCCAAAACCGGAGATCTGCCACTTTGGGGATGTATGCTTCCAGACTCGGAATATTTGGAGACTAGTGCCGGGGTAGATCGGTTTCTCCGCATACGGCGCCTGTTGGTGACGTAGTGGATTTTTGTTGCTCCAGTTCAACCTGAATAAGTCCATCAATACAGTCAAGGGGTTCAGGACAGCCATAGCAGCTATCCACCAGGGAATATGGCCTCCCTGCTTGGCTAAGTCAACAGTGGTGGGGAATCTGGTCTCCCTCCATGGCTAAGTCAATAGTGGTGGGGAATCTGGTCTCCCTCTATGGCTAAGTCAACAGTGGTGGGGAATCTGGCCTCCTTACATGGCTAAGTCAACAGTGGTAGGGAATCTGGCCTCCCTCCATGGCTAAGTCAACTGTGGTGGGGAATCTGGCCTCCCTCCATGGCTAAGTCAACAGTGGTGGGGTATCTGGCCTCCTTACATGGCTAAGTCAACAGTAGGGGGGGGGGGAATCTGGCCTCCCTCCATGACTAAGTCAACAGTGGTGGGGTTTTTGGTCTCCCTCCATGGCTAAGTCAACAGTGATGGGGAATCCAGCCTCCCTCCATGACTAAGTCAACAGTGGTGGGGAATATGGCCTCCCTGCTTGGCTAAGTCAACAGTGGTGGGGAATCTTGTCTCCCTCCATGGCTAAGTCAACAGTGGTGGGGAATCTGGTCTCCCTCTATGGCTAAGTCAACAGTGGTGGGGAATCTGGCCTCCTTACATGGCTAAGTCAACAGTGGTAGGGAATCTGGCCTCCCTCCATGACTAAGTCAACAGTGGTGGGGAATATGGCCTCCCTGCTTGGCTAAGTCAACAGTGGTGGGGAATCTGGTCTCCCTCCATGGCTAAGTCAACAGTGGTGGGGAATCTGGTCTCCCTCTATGGCTAAGTCAACAGTGGTGGGGAATCTGGCCTCCTTACATGGCTAAGTCAACAGTGGTAGGGAATCTGGCCTCCCTCCATGGCTAAGTCAACTGTGGTGGGGAATCTGGCCTCCCTCCATGGCTAAGTCAACAGTGGTGGGGTATCTGGCCTCCTTACATGGCTAAGTCAACAGTAGGGGAATCTGGCCTCCCTCCATGACTAAGTCAACAGTGGTGGGGTCTTTGGTCTCCCTCCATGGCTAAGTCAACAGTGATGGGGAATCCTGCAGCCTCCCTCCATGACTAAGTCAACAGTGATGGGGTATCTGATCTCCCTTAATCGCTAAGTCAACAGTGATGGGGAATCTGGCCTCCCTCCATGACTAAGTCAACAGTGGTGGGGTATCTGATCTCCCTCAATGGCTAAGTCAACAGTGGTGGAGAATCTGGCCTCCCTTCATGTCTAAGTCAACAGTGGTGGGGAATCTGGCCTCCCTCCATGGCTAAGTCAACAGTGGTAAGGAATCTGGTGTCCCACCATGACTAAGTTAACAGTGGTGGGGTATCTAATCTCCCTCCATGGCTAAGTCAACAGTGGTGGGGAAGTCAATCTGGCGTGGATACAAAAGTTTACAAAAGATATACATTCTAAAGAAAAGAATGGGTGTAGAGTGGGGATCCCATCATTGCTGCAGAAATCCCACCCACCTACATGTATGATCAGCAGGGTAGGCCCTTAATCTTGATCTTCATAAATCATAATATTTAAGGCAAAATGCAATTTCACACTTGAAGAACTTGTATCAAATTTTAATTCATAGCTTTGTACCGAAATAAGGGATTGAAAGTTAACAAGGGGTGGTCGTATGTCTTAATGAATTTTGTAGTTTTGTATGGGAAGTGGTCTTCACCTTAAGGACTATATCCACATGGCTGTTGTTTACTGCTGATACAAAAAAATGTTACGACCTACTGATTTAGTCCGAAAATATGATAAAGTTTTTGTCATCGATGATTATATATTCATGATAGATATATGCCGATGGTGTCACCTAAATATATATTTGAAAGATTGAAAATGAAATTTAAAAACAATGGCAACAATTTTCTAGATCAAAACTTCTGAAGGAGGACGAGTGGTCCAGCTTTTTTCTGCCTAGCTTAGTACAGGTGTATAGTGTACTGTAATATAATACAGTGAACGGTTCGGGCGCTTGCAGAGTAATTTTCACAAAAATATCTACAGCCAAGGAGCTAACTTTTGTGGAAGATCCTCGCTAACAATTTGGTGAAGTGGGTTACACTACGGTGAAGTAGCCATTACTGTGTGATTTACTGTGAATTTTCATGGTGAGATCTGTTTTCTGATTGAAAATAAACTAAATCACGAAATGATATTGAAAAGACACATTTTTTAAAACTCTATTTTCCTGATTTGGCACGAGTAGGCCTACAGTATGTACATTCCTTGATTGAGAATTGTACAGCTTCAGTAGGCCTATACAAAAATATGAGAATGGTCGCCAATAATTTGTATTAGTGTTACTTGCCCCCTCCCTCAACATCAAGTACATTTTATGTGTAGCCCTGTTTTCCTGCCCCAAACCTTTAAAATACATTCTTTTAAATCAGTGATTATGATTTGAAAATGCCCCCTCCCCCTCCCCCCTTCCCCCTCCTACTGCCGGGATTGCTGCCTATGGTGCAAAGACATCGGTATGAAGGACTGTTTGATCTTCAAGTGCTAACAAGTTTGATTAATTTCATTGTACAGTTGTTGCTCACATCTTAACACGGAAGTCACAAATACATTGGGCCGGTCATTTTTTGATATATTGTTGGAAGGTGCGTTCCAAAGTTGAAAGGTCATGTTTGGGACCTGGGAGAAAACTTGAGTTATGATGTTTGTGTACTTTTTAATGAGTAGGCTTAAACAGACAAGCGTTCTTGTGTATGCGCTGTACGTAACTCCTTGGCCCATTGTTTTGCTCTAGTTTATGGAGCTTTATCTGTTTGTGGGGAAGGGGTATGAGATTGGGTGAGCTGCTCTGTGAAGTTTGTACTAGGCCTAACGTGACATAAATTTCACTGCACGTGTCTAATTTAACATATTGTTATAGGGAAGATTGGTTCAATTTCACAGAAAATTGGAAATCTGTTACTTTGGTCAGGGTTACGGGTCGCCATATGCAGGCATCTGCCATGGGATATGATATGATATGATATGATATGATTTTGATTTTACTGTTGAATCATGTTATTCATGACGTATCTCATGACGTATTATGTTGTTATACTCTTGCCAGCCAATTGAAAAGTTAATATGGTTAAATTAAAGTTAATTTCATTTTCAAATATCATTTATCAAATGTTCAAATGCTGGTTTCAGAAAACAACAAGGTATATTTTTTGTAAAATTTTACTGGTAACTTTTACCATATGTTGTGGTGGAATTGACCTTTGCCCTAGCAAAACGTTAGTAATCGACCAAAACATGATGACACCACCCTTTGGAATACATATTTTAATTTATACAAAAAGGCTTATAACTTTTGTTAGTAGCATGATTTTTCAGACTTTGCTATAAAGTGATTATTGCTAAGTTTTGCAATTTTTTGTGCTGGATGTTGCAAAAAAATTTGCTTTTATTGTCTTGTTTCTTGAAAGTAATGAGAAATGAGGGTTCTTTTTAGTTTTTGAACATGAAGGTGTAGATGTTTAAAATTTTGTCATGGTAACAAAATGTTTTTTCTCATCATATGTTGTGGTCGAATTGACATTCACCCTCGCGTAACATCAGTAATTGACCGAGACATAATGACACCACCCATTGTTACACATATTATAATTTGTTCAAAAGGCTTGTAACTTCTTGTTAGAAGCATAATTTTTTAGACATTGCTATGAAGTGAAAATCAGGACAGTTTAATTTTATATTTGTGTTTTGACTTCAAAAGAAATTTGCCTGCAGAAAGGTTTAACATTACACACTGTGATGTGAAATATAACCACACTGTTAGACTGCCACCACCGCCACACACACACCTTCCACGCTATATCCAAATATTGTTGAGCTTCAACATCATTGATGTTCTTTTTATATTCACATTTACAATTTATTTATCTCTATATTTTCTTAAATTGGTATGTCTTTTATTGTAAAGCACTTAGAGCAGTTTATGATTGGATAGGGCACTATATAATTCTTTTTAATAATATCAATAATAATAATGATAATAACAGCAACAACAACAACAATGCAATTGGAAAGGTGTGTGTTTATTTGGCTAGAAACACAGACAATTAGAATTAGACATGTTCTATTGTTAGATGCAGTTATAGATCTACACTATTGAGTAAAAGTCTTTTTGTAAGTTGTTTGTATATATATATATATATGTATATATATGTATATATAAATATTATATATATATATAGTAAAAAGTCTTTTTGTAAGTTGTTTGTATATCTATATATATATATGTATATAAGTGTATATATATATATATATATATATATATATATATATATATATATATATATATATATATATATATGTATATATGTCTATACTATATCTTTTGTATGTTTGTATATATATATATATATATATATATATATATATATATATTTATATATATATATATATATATATATATATATATATATATATATATATGTATATATGCATATTATAGAATATTATGTACACTCTTAGAACCAAAAGAACAAAAGTTCTAGAAGTAGGAAAGGTTCCACATATGGGACAAGCTAAGAACCTTTTTTGTAAGAACCCGAGGTTCCAAAAAACAGGACAAGCTAGAACCCTTTGTATGTATGGGTGTATGTATGTATGTATGTATGTGTGTGTGTATGTATGTATGGGTGTATGTATGCATGGGTATATGTTTGGGTGTATGTATGTATGTATGTGTCTGTCTGTGACAGAAGCTTGTAAACACTATATCCCAAGAATGGTGTTGTGGATTTATGTTATACTTGGTATATGGATGTGTTGTGGTCTGTAAATGATCCCTATTGTTTTTGGTGCTGATGTCATGAATATTCATTAGTAGGCAGGGCTTAATGTAAAATTCTGTTAACAAGCTTGTAAACACGATATCACCAGATCATTAAGGTGGATTTATGCCACACTTGGTATATGGATGTGTTGTGGTCTGCAGATGATCCCTATTGATTTTGGTGCTGATGTCGTTAATATTAATGAGAATGCGGGACTACATACATTTTATTGATGCTCATTTTTCCACAAACCCATGTCAGATTTAAATCAAACTTGGTATAATGATGTTGATAAAAGCAAGGACGATACAGGATCCTATAGAATGTTGACTTCTTGACTTCGTCATTATTTGATGTCAGGTGAAGCCAAATACAAGTTTTCATTGGTTGTTGTGATTATAGCTTAAGGCAAAAACCTCAACACTTAAACAAGAATCAAAATATACACAAATTACATGTTCCAGTAAAATAAATAAACTAAATGTGTAAGAACACATTTAAAAATGTCGATAAAAATATTTGCTTCTAATTTAAAGTTAGCATCAGAACCACGTGGGATTTCTCCCTCCGGTTTAGCATTAGAACCACGTGGGATTTCTCCTTCTGGTTTAGCATCAGAACCACGTGGGATTTCTCCCTCTGGTTTAGCATCAGAACCATGTGGAATTTCTCCCTCTGGTTTAGCATCGGAACGACATGAGATTTCTCCCTCTGGTTTAGCATCAGAACCACGTGGGATTTCTCACTCTGGTTTAGCATCAGAACTACGTGGGATTTCTTTTTCTGGTTAAGCATCAGAACCACGTGGGATTTCTTTCTCTGGTTTAGCATCAGAACCACGTGGGATTTCTCCTCTGGTTAAGCATCAGAACCTTGTGGGATTTCTACTTTTGGTTTAGCATCAGAACCATGTGGGATTTCTCCCTCTGGTTTAGCATCAGAACCACGTGGGATTTCTTCCATTTGGTTTAGCATCAAAACCACGTGGGATTTCTCCCTCTGGTTTAGCATCAGAACCACTAGGATTTCCCCTCTGGGTTTCTTCCACGAATTTCTGATTTTCCACGCTTATAACCACTGAAACTGTAGATTTTGTTCAACTCCGCTCTTCAGCATATGCGACAGGAAGCAGCATGAGTGAAATCAAAACCCAGCATATGGGACAGGAAGCAGCATGAGTGAAATCAAAACCCAGCATATGGGACAGGAAGCAATGTAAGTGAAATCAAAACCCAGCATATGGGACAGGAAGCAGCATGAGTGAAATCAAAACCCAGCATATGGGACAGGAAGCAGCATGAGTGAAATTAAATCCCAGCATATGGGACAGAAAGCAGCACCAGTGAAATAAAAACCCAGCATATGGGACAGGAAGCAGCATGAGTGAAATCAAAACCCAGCATATGAGACAGGAAGCAACGTGAGTGAAATCAAAACCCAGCATATGGGACAGGAAGCAGCATGAGTGAAATCAAAACCCAGCATATGGGACAGGAAGCAGCATAAGTGAAATCAAAACCTAGCATATGGGACAGGAAGCAGCACGAGTGAAATCAAAACCCAGCATATGCACAGAAAGCAGCACGAGTGAAATCAAAACTTAGCATATGGGACAGGAAGCAGCACCAGTGAAATCAAAACCCAACATATGGGACAGGAAGCAGCATGAGTGAAATAAAAACCCAGCATATCCCTTACAAAAAAACCTGTGTCAGCTGTTCCAATTTCATGCATTAACACGCATGAAAACACAGGATAATCCCTGGTATTTGCCACTGTTTGACACTCTTTCTCACTCATTCCACAGAAAACACTGATTGACACTCATTTACACGTAAAACATGGAAACAACACTTCACAGGTTTTCCTGTGTCGAATAGGACAATGCGTGTCATACATGAAACAAGAGAAAACCTGTGTCATGAACACGTGACAAAACATGATTTCACAGGACACAAAATTTTATTTAGCCACTGGACTATTCTTGAAGAAATACTGCCACCAATTTAATATCATTAAAAGGGATAACTTTTTATGAGTCTTTGCTAAAATACTGACAGTGGCAAGTTAGGCAGGTGAGCCAACTTTGATTCATCATGGTGGTCATTATGACCATAATGCTTGCAGGTAGATGTTCATTGTAACCTAAGTTTTATTACTTGAAGTATATTATATATTATACACTAGCTTTAAATGCCAGGGTGGGTGCGGTGGGGAGGAGGGACAACCAGGGTCATATCTAGCTTTTAATTACCTTTGGGGGGAGGGGGGGAGGGTAAACCCATTATTTTTTTTTTATCTACTATCAATTTCTCCTCCCTAAATTGGTTCAAAATTAATAGTCTCTAAAAGTTGGATTGCAGTCCAAACTTAAAGACTATTGGCCCTAAATTGTACTATTTGTTTCAAACAAACTTGATGATTTTTCGCCAAAATTGAAAATTTTGGTTCAAAAATGAAAATTTATTTCCCTAAATTTAAACTTTCCCCTAAATTATTTGTAAAGTTTGTGACTTGACATTTAGTTCAGAATGGATTATCTTTTGTGCAAAATATTTTTGGCTCTTAATTTAAGTTTTTGCAAATTGAAACATTTTATTACTAAAATTGAGAATTTTTTGAGTTAGTTTAAAAGTGAAGATGATGGGCTCAGATAGAATTAAAGCTTTTTGCTCAAAATCAATGGTTTTTGGTCCAAAATTGAAGATTTTTATGCAAGCTGGAAGAGTTTTGTTAAGATAAGTTAGTTGATATAAATAATTAATATCAATATCTCTGTCAGTCTGTTCTCCATGAGTCGCTTGATATGTAGATTTTTTTTAAATTTGTGACTGACAAAAAATGGGGGTGGGGTAGGGGGAGGATTTCTCACTTCTGGAGAATAATTAAGCACCCAATATCCCACCTAAGACATGTCACTGGGGCAAACGATAATTATTGGAAAGTGGAAATTTGCTAGGGTCAAAGTAATTACCAAATTGGGCCTATTTTAAAATATCATCAGCAAATTTGGGTAATTGATGATTTTATGATATCTTCATTTAAATTTTAGTTTATTGCCAGAATATGTACAGTATAGCATATTGTACAGGTATATCCCACCTAAATTTTTTCACAGTGAAGAAAATTCATTTTTGTTTCTCTTTCTCATTTCATGTTACAGGTAAATATTCTCTTTCTTATTTTCTAATTATTGTCAGTGGTTTAATTCAAGTTTTCCATAACAATGATTTCATTACAGTTTGCAATCATGTATCAAAATACTACTACTACAACTACTACTACTACTACTACTACTACTACTACTACTACTACTACCACTACTACTACTACTCTTAATACTACTACTACTACTACTACTAATAATAATAATTGTATCCAAATAATGGTTATAGACTTTTGTTTTGGGATTAGCAATGCATCAAAAGGCATGTAGGCACATGAGGTACATTCACATACCTGAAAGGCTAGTTAAAACGCAATGTAGAGTTAAGAAAATTATTTTTTCGTTTACATAAACAGTGAAAATAAATGCATTAAATTCGAACAAATATTGATATCTTGAAATGAATTATGTTCCTTTTACTAAATTTTCTGAATGTTAATACTTTTATGAAATGAAAATATTGAACAAGTATCAAATTAAACCCAGGGGCATAGGAAAGGTCACTTCTCAGGGGATAAATACTCCCCCCATAATTCCTGGTGACAAGTGGAAAAGTTGCAGTAGTTAATAAAGTTTCCATCAAAAGTTGCTGCTAGATTTTTGGGGTGAGTTTTTTAGGAACTTTTGGACAATGCCTCGGAAAATTTAATTCAAACATCCAATAATAATTTCAAAATTTCTCTCATAGGGGGAAAGTTTCCCTCTGCCTCCCTGATTCTTACACCTCTGATTATGGGTGGGATTCATGCCGGCATTCAATGCTGGCATTCAGCCAGGGCTGGTTTCTGATTTAATTCATTTGTTTTGTATATTAACTTTTGCAATGAAATACTGAAAAGTAGAGCAGTTAAGCACTAACAAAAATCAACATAAATGCTACATGATTATATTCAAGTTCCTTTGGAGATATCTATCATGCATATGCACAACTCACCATTGGGGCAATAATACACTTGCCCCCTCCCCTTCCCCTCCCCTTCCCCCTTCCCCCCCCCTTCTTTCCCTTCTCAAAAATGATCTTTTATTTTGTATTTAAGAATACAAAACATCCTTAATTATCTATATAATTAAGAGGATGTTCATCCTTTCCCCCCACCCCCTCCTTCTCCCACCTCTTTCCCCCACACACAAATCATTGCCTTCCAATTAAATTTTCTAGCTACCTATGCTGGGGCCTATGAGAGAGAGTTGAACACACAATTACAATGACGGGGTCGTCGCCTGCGTATTCGTTTATGATAGTACAAATGCTATCACGAAACGCTTAATACGACCCGGACGAGAACACAGGTACGACGTACGGACAGACATAACATCGACAACCAAGTCAATGTCCACGGCCTTTGATAACCAGTTGTGGTGCACTGGCGGGGGCCTATGCTACCATGGATTCCTTTTAACACAAAACACGGTTTTAAATTTAACACATGTAGCATAATCTAATAACAGCCACTAATCTTGTAAGTCAAATCACCAAACTCACTCAAGCATGAAAGCAAACAGTCTAGGATTTGTTTGTAAACAAAGAGCTTTGCTCAGATTTCTTAGAAATGGCTGCCATTGTGACTGTCCAATTCCCAAAGTTTATTGTGGAGGCAACAACTAGTCTGTAGCTCTGCTAACTTGAATAGGAGGAAATTGTATCATGGAGCTCCATGACTGCATGTATGTGCATGACATGATCTGCATATTTTTGTAATGCAAAAAGTAGGCTGGTTTCATTGATATTTCTAATGTGGGGTTGGATGAAAATAGCACAATAGAATACAATTTTATAAATCACTTTAACTATACTACAAACAGTCTTATAATAAGCTCAGAAACAGGTATGTGCATGACATGATCTGCATATTTTTGTAATGCAAAAAGTAGGCTGGTTTAATTGATATTTCTAGAGGGGTTGGATGAAAATAGCACAATATAAAACAAGTTTATAAATTACTTTGACTAATACTACAAACAGTCTTAAAATAAACTCAGAGGCATATAGCCAGAGGAGGCGAGGGCATAGCCAGAGACGGCGGAGGCATGAGCCCCAAGTTTCACAATATATTGTAATTATTAATTGCATCATTAACCTCTCCCCCGCAAAACCCTGCCAAACACCCCCTCCTCCCTCCCAAATGCCAGTGCCTAGCCACGCCACTGGACAAACTTAAATTAATGTTCACAATATATGAAAAAGCATGCAAATTTTAGTAGAGTAGCTGCATAATAAAGGTAAACCAATAAAACTTGTGAATCTTGCACATCCAATTATCAGAAATTTTTAATGTTATTTTAATTTATTGCCTCTTTATGCCTTGTACATTTAGTTGACACTACATTCTTTATAACTTCCTACTGTGTAATTATTGAATGGAACCAAACATTCACTCTACGTATCTTGTGAGAGAAGTCAATCATGAAAGTTTGAATAACCACATGACCAGGGGTGCATAGGAAGCTTAGGTGAGGGTGGCACAGCCTCTTAGGGGCTACTTCTTAAGTCATAGACATATGTCCTCCAGTCTGTAGATATAATGAATCCAAATCAACAGAGTTAATGCAGTACTTCATTTTAAAAAGGGCACTTAATTTCATTTTTTTCAAAGCTGCCCATGCCACCAGTAATTGCACCTTCAACTGTTATTGAGGGCCTGCACTTTTCACTTTTGAAAGGGGGACTCTTCGTTTGTCATTTTTCAGAAAAGTGGGGTAACATGCCCTAGCTCCTGCCAAATTCCCTCCCGGTTCCATTACCTATGCACATGACTTTCAGCTCCAATGTAATAGGTTTTTAGTGAAACTAAAACTTATAATGTATTCAAAATTTTGACTCCAACATACGGTGTATATTAACAAAATAATTTTAAGAAAAGTCAAGCTTCAAAATTTGGTATAACACAATTCTTTCTAGGAAATAGATATGAACTTAAAACAGATATTTGTGCCAACCACACAGTGAATTTATTTAACTTTAAAAGGATTAAGACACGCATTGACACACTTTTTCACATAACTCTTTCATTGTTCTGACACAGGTTTTCAGGGTTTTACACATATTTTGATGTGTTGGCACAGGTTTTTGCTTAAAAGTTTATGAAGTATTATAGGTATTTTCATTCAAAACATTATATATGTATTTTTTAAAAGACATAATATGCATAATTTGAGAAAAGTCAAGCTTTCACAATTTGGTATTACACAATTCTCGTAATAGATATGAACTTAAAACAGATATTTGTGCCAACCACACAGTGAATTTATTTAACTTTGATGGTCAATTAAGATAAACACTGCTCTGTGCAAGCTACATGTACCTATAGTATAGGTTTACCTAATTTTACTAAACTGATCTCCACAGAAGCCTTTGTTGCGACTTCCTGCTTGGCTTTCTTTGCCTTATTATGCACTACCTGCTGGATTGTTGTGGTCTCTGACAGTGGAGAGGTGTGAAGTGTGGTTTTTGTTTAAAGAAAGCAGGATTACACTAATCTCGTTGAAACACAATAAAGTTACCCAGTGAATCAGGCAGTGACTTAGTTATACTTTTTTGAGGGAAGGTGGAGTGGGGATCATAAATAAAATCCCAGTTTACCCTCCCTTCCCTACACACAGAAGAAATGAAATTCTAAGAGAAATACTTTGAGAATTTTGAAATTTGAGGAAAAGTAACTTTGGGTATTTTGAGGGGAAAATAAGAACATTTTAAAGAAAATTAAGATATTTTGAGGAAAACCTGAGAAGTTTTTGGGAAAATGTTGCATATTTTTTAGAAAAGATACTTCAGAAATTTTTAGGACAAGTTATGATATTTTAAGGAAAGCTTTGGAGTTTTTGAGTAAGATAATTTGAGGACAAACATCTAAAATGTTAGGGAATAACTTGATAACTCTAACAGGCTAAGTAGGCCTAACTCAAAGATTCAATTTTCGGAAATATTCTATTAATTTTTCTCAAGATGGCTTTCATCAGGATTACCAAAACAATTCAACATACTGATTTTTCTGTTGTGCAAATTTTCTGGATTTTTGGAAATTCCTGACAAGGCTCTTTTCCTTCCTTTTAGATATGCCACTGGTATTAGATAAAGATGTAAAATATAATTATCTCTTTAAGAGACCATGTAAACCAGTAACTTTCTCTACTTGTTCAGTATTAAAAGTAATAATTCTGAGGAAAGTCAAGCTTCAAAATTACACAATTCTTTCGGGGAAATAGATATGAACTTAAAACAGATATTTGTGCCAACCACTTGATCCTGTGAATTTATTTAACTTTGATAGGATTAAGACACGCATTGACACACTTTTTCACATAACTCTTTCATTGTTCTGACACAGGTTTTCAGGGTTTTACACGTATTTCCATGTGTTGGCACATGATTTTGGCTTAAAAGTTTATGAAGTATTATAGGTATTTTCATTCAAAAACATAATATATGCATTTTGTAAAAGATATAATATGAGGAAAGTCCAGCTTTAAAATTTGGTGTTACACAATTCTTCCTAGGAAATAGATATGGACTTAAAACAGATATTTGTGCCAACCACACAGTGCATTTATTTAGGTTTGATTGGATTAAGACACGCATTGACACACTTTTTCACATAACTCTTTCATTGTTCTGACACAGGTTTTCAGGGGTTTACACGTATTTCCATGTGTTGGCACATGTTTTGGGCTTAAAAGTTTATAAAGTATTTTAGGTATTTTCATTCAAAAACATAATATATGTATTTTGTAAAAGATGTGATATGAGGAAAGTCAAGCCTCAAAATTTGGTATCACTTAAATCTTCCTAAGAAAGAGATATGAACCTTAAAACAGATATTTGTGCCAACCACTTGATCCTGTGAATTTATTTAACTTTGATAGGATTAAGACATGCATTGACACACTTTTTCACAGAACTCTTTCATTGTTCTGACACATGTTTTGAGGGTTTTACACATATTTCCATGTATTAGCACAGGCTTTTGGCTTAATAGTTTATGAAGTATTATAGGTATTTTCATTTAAAAATATAATATATGTATTTTATAAAAGACATGATATGAGGAAAGTCGAGCTTCAAAATTTAGTATTACACAATTCTTCCTAGGAAATAGATATGCACTTAAAACAGATATTTGTGTTAACCACACAGTGAATTTATTTAACTTTGATAGTCAATTAAGATAAACACTGCTCTGTGCAAGCTACATGTACCTATAGTATAGGTTTACCTGATTTTACTAAAGTGATCTCCACAGAAGCTTTTGTTGTGACTTTCTGCTTGGCTTTCTTTGCCTTATTATGCACTACCTGCTGGATTGTTGTGGTCTCTGACAGTGGAGAGGTGTAAAATGAGTTTTATTTAAAGAAAGCAGGATTACACTAATCTCGTTGAAACACAATTGAGTTACCCAGTGAATCAGGCAGTGACTTAGCTAGACTTTTTTGAAGGAAGGGGGAGTGGGGACCATAAATAAAATCCCAGTTTACCTTCCATCATCTACACACAGAAGAAATGAAATTTTAAGGAAAAAGTCAGGAAGTTTTGAGGAAATACTTTGAGAATTATAAATTTTGAGGAAAACCTGAAAGTTTTTGGGAAAATGTTGCATATTTTTCAGGAAAGACACTTAAAAAATTGTTAGGACAATTTATGATAGTTTGAGGAACCCTTTGAACTTTTTGAGTAAAGAGTAAGATATTTTGAGAACAAACACCTGAAATGTTAAGAAATAACTTGAAAACTAGGTAACTCTAGCCTGCTAAGTAGGCCTAACTTAAAGATTCAATTTTCGGATAAATTCTATTAATTTTTCTCAAGATGGCTTTCATCAGGATTACCAAAACAATTCAACATACCGATTTTTCTGTTGTGCAAATTTTCTGCCACTTCCCTTCCTTTTACACTGGAATCAAATAAAGATATGAAATATAATCATCTCTTTAAGAGACCATGTAAACCAGTAACTTTCTCTAATTGTTCAGTTTAAAAAAAAATATTTGACGAAAGTCAAGCTTTCAAATTTGGTGTACGATT
Organism: Chiridota heheva; assembly: GCA_020152595.1. Taxonomy (NCBI): domain Eukaryota; kingdom Metazoa; phylum Echinodermata; class Holothuroidea; order Apodida; family Chiridotidae; genus Chiridota; species Chiridota heheva. The sequence goes on along the minus strand of JAIGNY010002366.1, from coordinate 224,425 downwards.
TTGTCTTACAGGAGCAGATATTTGCATCTACTGAAGAGTAATTTGAGAAAAGAAATTTGATAAATAATTTGGTATCAAACTGCTTTTGCATTTACACCATTCATTTTTTGTACGTTCTAGTCTAGTTCTAGTCAAAAATTGTATGCCCAAAGATAGCCTAAAGATAAAACAGTTAAAATCATCCTGTGATGAATATAAATTTAAATTAAAAAAAACTAATTAATGATTAATTGTAATAATTTTGTCATACATAAAATGATCCTTCTCTTCCCCACTGCATAATTATATTGCTGGTAATCATTTAGAGGATATCATATCTTTCCTGCAGTATTCAAGTTGTTACCACCTTAACAAAGTAACACACTTTCTTTGATTCTGCCAACTAAAGTATTATACCCATCCTCAAAAATGTTGTATTGATCCATCGTAACAATGTAAGGTAAATTGTCATGTCGAAAAGCAAGTGTGAAGGCTTGGGGGAAGCTAAATTTAATTGTCTCAAGAAGTGTTTTGAAAGTTATGCAAAAATTATGTTTTGATACTTAAATTTCAAGAATATTTTTAAAATCATCTATGTACAACCAAAGGAAGTTTCATGACATAGAGTCATGAAAGTAGTCTTAAGCTAAAATCACAAGTATGCTGTGTTAAAGTAGTTTTATCATGACCAATAAAACTAATTAACATAATAAAATTTATTTGTCCCTCTTGAAATTTTCCCAGGCAGTCCTCCTCCAAAAAAATATGTATTGCCGGTTTTCAACAAAACATTCTAATTTTCCTGCATTATATTTGTTTTTAAGAAGTAGATTTAGGGGTTACATGTATAAAACATCATGTCCTTGCATTTTATCATGTTCTTCCAGAGGCAAAACTTTTTCGTAACAGTTTCAAAGTTTAATATTATTGGATGAACACAACAAAAATTGAGTGTTATACAACTCGAGTCATAAAACATTTGAACAAGGAAAGTGACACTTAAATTGTAACTTTCCTATTTAAACACATTTTGCTTATACAACTTGAAAGAAAACCAAAATTTTTGACAAAACCTTGCATAATACTTATGATGTGGCAATGACTGTGTCTGTATGTCTACATATCCATAGAACATATATTAACTTTCACACACTTCCAAAGGAGGGCCTCCTTGCATAATGCAATGGCTTAGCTGTAAAGCTGGTTAAAAAAAACTTGAAAATTTGCCACGCTTTGCCACACTTCTTGTCACAGGTTGGAACTTGTTTTACCACACTTTTTCATGTCTTGTTAAAACACTTATTTTCACACATTTACATGCATGTCAGCCACACGTGAACACATGTGTGATTACCTGTTAGACACGCAGGGGATTAGTTCCAATTTCATGCATTGTCATGTGTGTCACTTTTGTTTGCCACACGTGAAGTCTTTTGTCTGCCACATGTGTTCCTGCAGGAACACAGACAAGGTTTGACACACTCTTTTTTGTAAGGAATGGGACAGGAAGCAGCATGAGTGAAATCAAAACCCAGCATATGGGACAGAAAGCAGCACGAGTGAAATCAAAACCCAGCATATGGGACAGAAAGCAGCACGAGTGAAATCAAAACCCAGCCTATGGGACAGGAAGCAGCACGAGTGAAATAAAAACCCAGTATATGGGACAGGAAGCAGCATGAGTGAAATTAAAACCCAGCATATGGGACAGGAAGCAGCATAAGTGAAATCAAAACTCAAAGATGGAAATTTGGACATAATCAATGGATGAATTCGGCATAGTCCTCTAGCATATACATGAAAATGAACACTAATATTCACTTGATTTTTGTTATTTAATACACACATCTGTATAATCATGCAATCAAGTCTCCTATGGGTCACTGATGAATTGGTAGAAGGGTGATACCTTTAATCTGTATAACCATGCAATCAAGTCACCTATGGGTCACTGATGAATTGGTAGAAGGGTGATACCTTTAATCTGTATAATCAGGCAATCATGGCACCTATGGGTCACTGATGAATTGGTAGAAGGGTGATACCTTTAATCTGTATAACCATGCAATCAAGTCACCTATGGGTCACTGATGAATTGGTAGAAGGGTGATACCTTTAATCTGTATAATCAGGCAATCAAGTCACCTATGGGTCACTGATGAATTGGTAGAAGGGTGATACCTTTAATCTGTATAATCAGGCAATCAAGTCACCTATGGGTCACTGATGAATTGGTAGAAGGGTGATACCTTTAATCTGTATAATTAGGCAATCATGGCACCTATGGGTCACTGATGAATTGGTAGAAGGGTGATACCTTTAATCTGTATAATTAGGCAATCATGGCACCTATGGGTCACTGATGAAGTGGTAGAAGGGTGATACATTTAAACTGTATAATTATGCAATCAAGTCACCTATGGGTCACTGATGAATTGGTAGAAGGGTGATACCTTTAATCTGTATAATCAGGCAATCATGGCACCTATGGGTCACTGATGAATTGGTAGAAGGGTGATACCTTTAATCTGTATAATTAGGCAATCATGGCACCTATGGGTCACTGATGAAGTGGTAGAAGGGTGATACATTTAAACTGTATAATTATGCAATCAAGTCACCTATGGGTCACTGATGAATTGGTAGAAGGGTGATACCTTTAATCTGTATAACCATGCAATCAAGTCACCTATGGGTCACTGTTGAATTGGTAGAAGGGTGATACATTTAAACTGTATAATCATGAAAGCAACTCACCTCTGGATTACTGTGGAATTGGTAGAAGGGTGATACATTTAATCTGTAAAATCATGCAATCAAGTCACCTCACCTATGGGTCACTGATGAATTGTAAGAAGGGTAATACCTTTAATCTGTATAATTAGGCAATCAAGTCACCTATGGGTCACTGATGAATTGTAAGAAGGGTAATACCTTTAATCTGTATAATTAGGCAATCAAGTCACCTATGGGTCACTGATTAAGTGGTAGAAGGGTGATACATTTAATCTGTATAATCAGGCAATCAAGTCACCTATGGGTCACTGATGAATTGATAGAAGGGTGATACCTTTAATCTGTATAATTAGGCAATCATGGCACCTATGGGTCACTGATTAAGTGGTAGAAGGGTGATACATTTAATCTGTATAATCAGGCAATCATGGCACCTATGGGTCACTGATGAATTGGTAGAAGGGTGATACCTTTAATCTGTATAATTAGGCAATCATGGCACCTATGGGTCACTGATGAATTGGTAGAAGGGTGATACCTTTAATCTGTATAATTAGGCAATCATGGCACCTATGGGTCACTGATGAATTGGTAGAAGGGTAATACCTTTAATCTGTATAATCATGCAATCAAGTCACCTATGGGTCACTGATGAAGTTGTAGAAGGGTGATACCTTTAATCTGTATAATCATGCAATCAAGTCACCTATGGGTCACTGATGAATTGGTAGAAGGGTGATACCTTTAATCTGTATAATTAGGCAATCATGGCACCTATGGGTCACTGATGAATTGGTAGAAGGGTGATACCTTTAATCTGTATAATTAGGCAATCATGGCACCTATGGGTCACTGATGAATTGGTAGAAGGGTGATACCTTTAATCTGTATAACCATGCAATCAAGTCACCTATGGGTCACTGATGAATTGGTAGAAGGGTGATACATTTAAACTGTATAATCATGAAAGCAACTCACCTCTGGATTACTGTGGAATTGGTAGAAGGGTGATACCTTTAATCTGTAAAATCATGCAATCAAGTCACCTCACCTATGGGTCACTGATGAATTGTAAGAAGGGTAATACCTTTAATCTGTATAATTAGGCAATCAAGTCACCTATGGGTCACTGATGAATTGTAAGAAGGGTAATACCTTTAATCTGTATAATTAGGCAACCAAGTCACCTATGGGTCACTGATTAAGTGGTAGAAGGGTGATACATTTAATCTGTATAATCAGGCAATCAAGTCACCTATGGGTCACTGATGAATTGATAGAAGGGTGATACCTTTAATCTGTATAATTAGGCAATCATGGCACCTATGGGTCACTGATTAAGTGGTAGAAGGGTGATACATTTAATCTGTATAATCAGGCAATCATGGCACCTATGGGTCACTGATGAATTGGTAGAAGGGTGATACCTTTAATCTGTATAATTAGGCAATCATGGCACCTATGGGTCACTGATGAATTGGTAGAAGGGTGATACCTTTAATCTGTATAATTAGGCAATCATGGCACCTATGGGTCACTGATGAATTGGTAGAAGGGTGATACCTTTAATCTGTATAATCATGCAATCAAGTCACCTATGGGTCACTGATGAATTGGTAGAAGGGTGATACCTTTAATCTGTATAATCAGGCAATCAAGTCACCTATGGGTCACTGATGAATTGGTAGAAGGGTGATACCTTTAATCTGTATAATTAGGCAATCATGGCACCTATGGGTCACTGATGAATTGGTAGAAGGGTGATACCTTTAATCTGTATAATCATGCAATCAAGTCACCTATGGGTCACTGATGAATTGGTAGAAGGGTGATACCTTTAAACTGTATAATCATGCAATCATGGCACCTATGGATCACTGATGAATTGGTAGAAGGAAGCATGAAATCTTTTATTGTAACATAAAAGACTCTTAGTTCATTAGATATTTTGATTATATCAATATTTGAACCCATTCTGTAGTACAGTGTATTTATGTAGGTATTATTTTGAATCCATTCTGTAGTACAGTGTATTCATTTACGTATCATTTTGAACCCATTCTGTAGTACAGTGTATCTATGTAGGTATCATTTTGAACCCATTCTGTAGTACAGTGTATTTATGTAGGTATCATTTTGAACCTATTCTGTAGTACAGTGTATCTATGTAGGTATCATATTGAAGCCATTCTGTAGTACAGTGTATTTATGTAGGTATCATTTTGAACCCATTCTGTAGTACAGTTTATTTATGTTCGTATCATTTTGAACCCATTCTGTAGTACAGTGTATTTATGTTCGTATCATTTTGAACCCATTCTGTAGTACAGTGTATTTAGGTACGTATCATTTGATCATTTCAATTTTTGAACAGAAAATAGAGAAAATGAAGGGCAGCCTGCACTTACTCGAAGCTTCAACATCTCAGACAGCCAATAAGCACACATTCTTTGTGAATACAAAGAAAGAAGGTATGTTGCATCATTTGAAATGATTATTTTCATTCTGGCATCATTTAAAACAAAGCTAGAACAAAAACAATTAATATATACCTTAGCCACACAGTATATATACCTTAGCCACACAGTATATATACCTTAGCCACACAGTATATATACCTTAGCCACACAGTATATATACCGTAGCCACACAGTATATGTACCTTAGCCACACAGTATATGTACCTTAGCTACACAGTATATGTACCTTAGCCACACAGTATATACCTTAGCCACACAGTATATACCTTAGCCACACAGTATATATACCTTAGCCACACAGTATATGTACCTTAGCCACACAGTATATAGCCCACACAGTATATACCTTAGCCACACAGTATATACCTTAGCCACACAGTATATATACCTTAGCCACACAGTATATATACCTTAGCCACACAGTATATATACCTTAGCCACACAGTATATATACCTTAGCCACACAGTATATATACCTAATAGCCACACAGTATATTTACCTTAGCCACAGAATATACACCTTAGCCACACAGTATATATACCTTAGCCACACAGTTTATATACCTTAGCCACCCAGTATTTTACATGATAGATTAATAATAGAAAAACCCTCTGTAACTGCAGCTCTTAGCCCCTGACAATGCAACACACATTGTGGTGTACACTGCATGGTCCATACTCTCTTAGCCCCTGACAATGCAACACACATTGTGGTGTCCACTACATGGTCCATACTCTCTTAGCCCCTGACAATGCAACACACATTGTGGTGTCCACTGCATGGTCCATACTCTCTTAGCCCCTGACGATGCAACACACATTGTGGTGTCCACTACATGGTCCATACTCTCTTAGCCCCTGACGATGCAACACACATTGTGGTGTCCACTACATGGTCCATACTCTCTGCAACACACATTGTGGTGTCCACTACATGGTCCATACTCTCTTAGCCCCTGACAACGCAACACACATTGTGGTGTCCACTGCATGGTCCATACTCTCTTAGCCCCTGACAATGCAACACACATTGTGGTGTCCACTACATGGTCCATACTCTCTTAGCCCCTGACAACGCAACACACATTGTGGTGTCCACTGCATGGTCTATACTCTCTTAGCCCCTGACAATGCAACACACATTGTGGTGTCCACTGCATGGTCCATACTCTCTTAGCTCCTGACAATGCAACACACATTGTGGTGTCCACTACATGGTCCATACTCTTTTAGCCCATAGTCTATTCACGTGTACGAGAGCGACGTTACAACTGCTCCTATTCTCCTAAACTATTTTCGCTCCAATTTCTCTCCAATTTGCACCTTTTTGTTTTATAACTTCATTTTCGGATTTTCTTTTCGGTGGATGGGCTTTTATCCTCGGTGAGATCGTTTCTTTTCTTTTTTTCTATTATATTTTCCCTCGTTCTGTCCCGACTTTTCACGCCCTTCGTTACTAATACAGCGGTCCCCATATAGTGGTTCCGCGATTTTTTTTTTTTATATATTTTTTTTATTTTTAATTTTTTTTATTTTTTTTTATTTATTTTTTTCTAGCTGCCTCGGGTCTCTCGGCCCTTGGTTTTTTTCTTTCATAATGACAAAGCGCCTATGCAGTGACCTTGACCTTGACCCCCTCCCCTCCCGTGACCCACCTGCTACCATCATTGACCATTCTGCAACCCCAATCCCAAAAATCCTTATAATCCATGCCACCAACAAGCAGGAAAGCTTTAAAAAGTTTCTCCTTTCCTCATCCATAAAGCCCTCTTTGGCCTTGTCGGTACCCTCCCCAAAGTCTCTACCCTTAGATCCGGTGATCTCCTGGTGCACTGCACCAGGGACACACAAGCCACCACCCTCCTTTCCACCAAAACCCTATCCAACTCTGGTATCGACATCACAGTCACCCCCATCGTTCCCTAAACTCCAGCAAAGGCGTCATACGCACCAGCGATCTTGCGTACATGACCGATGTGACCCTCCAAGAAGAACTAGCTAACCAACATGTAACCGAAGCCCGTCGTCTCGTTCTAAAGAGAGCGGGCAGCTCCACCAACACCATATTTCTCACTTTCGCAACTCCAACTCTCCCCTCCCACATCATTGCCGGCTACCTGAGAATCCAGGTCGCCCCTTATATTCCTAACCCTTTACGTTGCTACAATTGTCAGAGGTATGGCCACAGGAAAAACTCCTGCCACAGCCAAGCGCTGTGGTAACTGCGAGCCCGGACCATGACAACACCTCTGCACCAACCCCCACTCTGCACAAATTGTGACGGTAAACACCCAGCAAACCATCCCTCCTTCTCGAAAGACTGTCCCACCTGGCTTCAGGAAAAACAAATAACTAAACTTAAAACCCTTAACCCCAACATAACCTACCCTGAGGCCAGGAAACAATTCCTCGCTTCCCTTAACTCCAAGCCTTCCTACTCAAACGTAGTCTCCTCTAACTCTAATTCCGCCCCCAAACACAACTAACACAACAAAAACTAACTCCCATGCCCAAACCGACCTCACCTGGCTCTTCTTACCTAGTCCTAAGCCCATCACCATTTCCAACAACCCAATCACACCCAATACCCACACCACCTCCACCACCACTTCTCTCCTCAACCCCCTTCCTACTCTAAAGCCCCTACACCCCTTCACCAACTCCACTAATACCTTCATACATCAAGCTAAAACCAGCCAAGCAAACAACCAACAAACCAACAAATCAACCAGCAAACAACCAACAAAAAACAACCAATCAACAAACAACCTATCAACAAACAACCAATCAACAAACAACCCACCTCCCAAACCCACACTGAAGAGAGTATGGATTGTTCGATTACGAACACACCGATCATACTTCTCGTCAATTTTCAAAACAATCGCTCCCAAAGAAACAAATCCAAAGAAAAAACAAGCGAACTCAGACCCAGCAGATCTTCCTCCAGATAACCCCCGCCTCCTTTATGGCATACACCACAATCAATTACAATAACACCCACAACATCATACAATGGAACATTAGGAGCCTTAAGGCCAATTCTGAAGAAATCGACCTTCTGGCCTCCACCTTCAACCAGTCGTCTTCTGCCTACAAGAAACTTTCTTGAAAACCACCGACCATTACTCCTTAACAACTTTGCTTGCTATCACAAACATCAAGTGGATGCTGACAGGGCCTGTGGTGGCGTCTCCATTCTCGTTAGACACGATATCCCACACAGCCCTGTTCGTGTGCACACCGACCTTCAGGCCATCTGTATTTCTATCTCCCTCCACAAAACTTTCACTCTCTGCAATATCTATCTCCCTCCCAACACCAACATTCAACCAACCAGCCTTAACAACCTCATCTCTCAGCTTCCCACCCCTTCATCCTTCTTGGTGACTTCAACGCTCACAACCCTTTGTGGGGCTCTAATACCACCACCCCTAGAGGCAAGTTCATCAGCGCTCTCCGTCAGCACAGCCTGTCCTTACTGAACACTAACTCCCGACCTACCTTCATCCTGCCACAGGCTCTCTCACCTGTATTGACCTGTCTATCTGTTCCCCTAACCTCCTCCTGACTTTAGTTGGAGAGTCACTGCTGACCTCTGTGGTAGTGATCATTACCCTCTTCTTATACACTCCAATCTTCAAATCCCCACTGAGCACACCCCCAACTGGAACCTCGACAAGGCTGACTGGTCCCTTTTTGAAACCCTCTGTGACTCACACCTCTCCCCATCTTCTCGAGGGATGAGGATCCATGTCTAACTTCAGTAATATCCTTATCAACATCGCCACCTGCTCAATTCCCAAAACCTCCAAACCCCCAAATCATCCCCCAACCCCTGGTTCTCAGATGACTGCAAAACCGCCATCAAGAACAGGAAAAGAGCCCTCAGGAACTTTAAAACTAACCCGACCACCCATAACCTTAACCTCTTTCGCATCAGCCGTGCAAGGCCAGGCGCACTATCAAGGACAGTAAAACCAACACTTGGAACAACTTTATCTCTTCTCTCACCACCAACACCCCACTAAGAAGATTTGGAGAATGGTTAACAGCTTCCACGGCAGAGTAGGCAAATCTTCCATCTCCCATCTCTCTTGGAATGGAGACCTTCTCACCGCAAAAAAAGACATCGTTGACCACCTCGCCGCCTCTTTCAGCAACATCTCGGCCTCGACCAACTACTCCAATGCTTTCAAAATCAAAAAAGCTTGCGATGAAGCCCGGAGAATCACTTTTCCCTCTGACAACTCCAAAGCTACAACACCCCTCTCACCCTTTCTGAATTAAACCAAGCCATCAGCGGCGCTGGCTGCACCTCAAGGGCCCAGATAACATCCCCTATCAGTTTCTGAAACACCTCCCCATCAAAGCCACCACTACCCTACTCACCATCTTCAACCACATTTGGTCCTCACACTCCTTTCCCCCTATCTGGAGAACAGCTATTGTCATCCCCGTCCTTAAACCGGGGAAGGATAGCACCGACCCCACCAGCTACCGACCCATCGCCCTTACTTGCTGTCTCTGTAAAATTATGGAAAAGATCATTAATCAGAGACTAAACTGGTTCCTCGAGACCAACAGAATCCTCTCTCCTCACCAAAGCGGCTTCCAAAACGCGTCGCAATACCTAGACCAGTTAATTACGCTCGACACCGCTATCCGGGAATCCTTTGCAAAAAGGAACACCTCATTGCCATATTTTTGACCTCGAGAAAGCTTTCGACACTACTTGGAAATCGGCATTACCGGAAACTTCACACCATTGGCCTCAGAGGCCACCTCCCCATCTTTATTCAAAACTTCCTCTCACCCAGGCAGTTCCAAGTTCGTATTGGCCACACCCTCTCCAAGCCGTACCCCAAGAAGAGGGCGTCCCCAAGGCAGCATCCTCTCCCCCTCTCTTCAACCTGAGCATTAATGACATCGGGAATGACCTTGGCCCCAGCATCAAACGTACCCTCTCGTGGATGACTTCACCATCTTCTACTCCTCCCCTAGCTTTCCTATTGTTGAAAATAGGCTTCAAACCAGCCTCAATCAGCTGCAAGTCTGGAGCAACAATAACGGTTTTAGATTCTCCAAAGACAAGACAGTCTGCATGCACTTTTGTCATTTCAACAACCTCCACCCCAACCCGAACTTTGTGCTCAATGGGAATCGCATCCCTAAAGTTGAAAACACAAAGTTCCTTGGTCTAACTCTAGACCCCAAGCTCACCTACAAGCCACACATCACCAACCTGAAACTAAAATGCAATAGCTCCCTCAACCTCCTCCGACTGCTCTCCAACACTACTTGGGAGCGAACCCATGCTATGCTCTCCTCAAAATTTTCAGGCTCACCATTCGTGCCAAGCTTGACTATGGCAATATTGTTTACTGTGTCGCTCACAACTCATACCTCAACCACATTAACACCATCCAAAATGAAGCCCTCAGGCTTTGTCTAGGAGCCTACAGGACCTCCCCAATCACTAGCCTTCATGTTGAAGCCAACGACCCCCTTTCTACTTAGATGTAAAAAGCTTAGCCTCTCCTATGCTTTTAGAGTCCTCACCAACACTCAGAACCCTGTTTACAACCTCATTAGGTACCCCAATTTCTCCTCCCTCTTTGATAGGACTAAAACCCTATCGCCCCCTTCAGCTTACGCATTAAATCAGACCTCTTTCAACTTGGCATCAACCCCGCCACTCTCGGCACCTATTCCTGGCCCACTTTTCCGCCTTGGGCCACCCCCCTTCCTTCTGTCCACCTAGACCTCTCCACTTATAACAAAACTCAAACTCACCCTAATCTCTTCATCAATCTCCACAACCAAATCAGAGACCAACTCTCAAATTACACCTCTATCTATACTGATGGCTCCAAGGAAGGCAACAAGACAGCTGCTGCTGCCATCATCCAAGACATCACCCTCAGTAGCAGACTTCCTGACCACTCATCCATCTTTTCAGCCGAGGCTAAGGCCATTCTCCTCGCCCTCAACTTTATTGAGTACTCTCCTCTTAGTCACTTTGCCATTTTCTCTGACTCTAAGGCTGTTCTTACTTCATTACTCAATCTTAAATGGGATAACCTCACCTGCCACCTCCTCCTCCGGAAACTCTTTTCTCCCACCCTCTGCAGGAAAAGTGTTCTTTTCTTCTGGATACCCAGCCATGTTGGCATCCCTGGCAATGACAGGGCTGATACAGCCGCTAAACTTGCCCTTAACCTCCTCCTTCCCCTTTTCCCAAAACCCTCTCTGACATCAAACCGCTTATCGCTTCTCTTGTTCGTGACCGCTGGCAAACCTTATGGAACTTCCAAATTGATAACAAACTCCATGTTATCCAGCCCACAATCGATCAAATCCACCATCAACAACCTTTCTCGTATCGACAACGTTCATATTACCCGTCTTAGAATTGGTCACACCCACCTCACTCCTCCCACCTCCTTATTGGTTCCCCCAACCCCTCTGTAACAATTGCCACTGCATCCTTACAATCCAACACGTTCTCCTTGCTTGCCCCTGTACAACCTTCCCAGAGCTTATCTCGCTCCCCACAACTCAATTGCTGAGTTCTTCCAAAAAAATCCTCCAGATAAAATAGTCTCCTTCCTTCAGCATGCATCCCTCTACAACCATATTTAATCCTCCTCTTCCACCCCCTCTCTACTCTGTTTTTAGTTTTTCCCATGCACCTCCTCTCTCGATCACAGCTTTCTGGCTTTTGTTCTTGAATTTCTCTCATTCTTCCCCTGGTCTCTTTCCTTACTACCTCTAAAATGATCTGACCTCTCAGGCACAATTTGACCTTCGTTGTCGTGGTGCCGTTAAGACCTCATCAAACAAACAAACAAACTTTTAGCCCCTGACAATGCAACACACATTGTGGTGTCCACTGCATGGTCCATACTCTCTTAGCCCCTGACAATGCAACACACATTGTGGTGTCCACTGCATGGTCTATACTCTCTTAGCCCCTGACAATGCAACACACATTGTGGTGTCCACTACATGGTCCATACTCTCTTAGCCCCTGACAATGCAACACACATTGTGGTGTCCACTGCATGGTCCATACTCTCTTAGCCCCTGACAACGCAACAAACATTGTGGTGTCCACTGCATGGTCTATACTCTCTTAGCCCCTGACAATGCAACACACATTGTGGTGTCCACTACATGGTCCATACTCTCTTAGCCCCTGACAATGCAACACACATTGTGGTGTCCACTGCATGGTCCATACTCTCTTAGCCCCTGACAATGCAACACACATTGTGGTGTCCACTGCATGGTCCATACTCTCTTAGCCCCTGACAACGCAACACACATTGTAGTGTCCACTGCATGGTCCATACTCTCTTAGCCCCTGACAATGCAACACACATTGTGGTGTCCACTGCATGGTCCATACTCTCTTAGCCCCTGACAATGCAACACACATTGTGGTGTCCACTGCATGGTCCATACTCTCTTAGCCCCTGACAATGCAACACACATTGTGGTGTCCACTGCATGGTCCATACTCTCTTAGCCCCTGACAATGCAACACACATTGTGGTGTCCACTGCATGGTCCATACTCTCTTAGCCCCTGACAATGCAACACACATTGTGGTGTCCACTGCATGGTCCATACTCTCTTAGCCCCTGACAATGCAACACACATTGTGGTGTCCACTGCATGGTCCATACTCTCTTAGCCCCTGACAATGCAACACACATTGTGGTGTCCACTGCATGGTCCATACTCTCTTAGCCCCTGACAATGCAACACACATTGTGGTGTCCACTGCATGGTCTATACTCTCTTAGCCCCTGACAATGCAACTCACATTGTGGTGTCCACTACATGGTCTATACTCTCTTAGCCCCTGACAATGCAACACCCATTGTGGTGTCCACTACATGGTCCATACTCTCTTAGCCCCTGACAATGCAACACACATTGTGGTGTCCACTGCATGGTCCATACTCTCTTAGCCCCTGACAATGCAACACACATTGTGGTGTCCACTGCATGGTCCATACTCTCTTAGCCCCTGACAATGCAACACACATTGTGGTGTCCACTGCATGGTCTATACTCTCTTAGCCCCTGACAATGCAACACCCATTGTGGTGTCCACAATGCACAATGCAACACACATTGTGGTGTCCACTGCATGGTTTATACTCTCTTAGCCCCTGACAATGCAACACACATTGTGGTGTCCACTGCATGGTCTATACTCTCTTAGCCCCTGACAATGCAACTCACATTGTGGTGTACACTGCATGGTCCATACTCTCTTAGCCCCTGACAACGCAAAACACATTGTGGTGTCCACTGCATGGTCCATACTCTCTTAGCCCCTGACAACGCAACACACATTGTGGTTTTCACTGCATGGTCCATACTCTCTTAGCCCCTGACAATGCAACACACATTGTGGTGTCCACTGCATGGTCCATACTCTCTTAGCCCCTGACAATGCAACACACATTGTGGTGTCCACTGCATGGTCCATACTCTCTTAGCCCCTGACAATGCAACACACATTGTGGTGTCCACTGCATGGTCCATACTCTCTTAGCCCCTGACAACGCAACACACATTGTGGTGTCCACTACATGGTCCATACTCTTTTAGCCCCTGACAATGCAACACACATTGTGGTGTCCACTGCATGGTCCATACTCTCTTAGCCCCTGACAATGCAACACACATTGTGGTGTCCACTGCATGGTCCATACCCCTGACAATGCAACACACATTGTGGTGTCCACTGCATGGTCCATACTCTCTTAGCCCCTGACAATGCAACACACATTGTGGTGTCCACTGCATGGTCCATACTCTCTTAGCCCCTGACAATGCAACACACATTGTGGTGTCTACTGCATGGTCCATACTAAACAGCAACCATGCAGTCAACAATGCCCAGAACTGTGTTAATCATTGAATTCAAGTTGTTTAGTGTGAAAACAACAGAAAGGAAGAAGAATAATAGAACATCTTCCAAACAAAGGTGATTGTTTGATGAACTGGCTCTGCTAAATTAAATGTATGCCTTCCTGGGTATGTTTGGTTCCCAATCAGCTGAACAAGTGCTATCATATATTATGCCTTCCTGGGTATGTTGGTTTTCCCAATCAGCCGGACAAGTGATATCATATATTATGCCTTCCTGGGTATGTTTGGTTCCCAATCAGCTGGACAAGTGCTATCATATATTATGCCTTTCTGGCTATGTTTGGTTCCCAATCAGCTGGACAAGTGATATCATATATTGTACCTTCCTAGGTATGTAGAGTTTTCCCAATCAGCCAGACAAATGATATCATATATTATGCCTTCCTGGGTATGTTGGTTTTCCCAATCAGCCAGACAAGTGCTATTATATATTATGCTTTCCTAGGTATGTTGAGTTTTCCTAATCAGCCGGACAAGTGCTATTATATATTATGCCCTCCTGGGTATGTTTGGTTCCCAATCAGCAGGACAAGTGCTATCATATATTATGCCTTCCAGGGTATGTTGGTTTTCCCAATCAGCCGGACAAGTGCTATCATATATTATGCCTTCCAGGGTATGTTGGTTTTCCCAATCAGCTGGACAAGTGCTATCATATTTCACAGACAGTGTTTCATTGCTATTTTTGTACTTTTATTACAGAAATATTTAATTTGGCTTCGGCATCTGTGTATAAAATACTTAAGGAAATTATTTAGATACTAGTCTTTGTCCTATTTTTAGCTGAAGAATTTGATGTTGCTAAGCATCTTAACACCCACCCAGCACTCCTTGGCCGGACTTACAACAGACCAACCCTTGAAACACTGAAAACAGCACAGTTTGGAACCATGGATGATGAACTGCAGGCTCAGGTAAAAAGTGATTTAATGAGTTACATGTTATATCATGTTAGTTTAATATGGCTGAGGACGATGATAGCAGCGAAGGGGTCTCATCTCCCTCAGCATGTATTAAGTTTAAAGCTTCCCACATTTGCTTTTCAAACTAGCACCAGTAAGTGAGAGCAAACAGCAGAAAGATGGCACCAGTAAGTGAGAGCAGACAGCAGAAAAATAATTCCATGAATTTCCTGAAAAGTGTAAGAAATCGATTTAAAGTCGATCATGCCAAGGGGTCAGTGATTTCACCTCTTACAGGAATGGTGGAGATGGGAGGAGCCTCCCACTTTCTTGCTGGGAAAAATGTATAATAATACAAATAATGTATGATAATAACAATTGGTTGATTTTGTACCTATTAAATGCCCCAAGTTGCAGGATTGGTTCTACACAAGGACTTCTAGGCAGACATTTTGGTATTGGACTGTGTACGGGAGTGTTTCAATCCGTCTCAATTTGTGGATATTTTCATCTGGATTTTATTCAGGCTGAGTTTTACCATATTGTTTTTGGTATTTGGTAGGCTTTGGTATTGTTGTGTTAGGCTATGTTATTTTTTGAATTTAAGTGTATGGAGTTTTGTGTTCAGTGTATAGGCTAGTATATTGTGTGTTAAAGCTAAGGTGTTTCTTTAGGTATTGTTGGGCCTATTGTTCCTCTTTTAGGTTGGTGCTTTTGGTTTTCTGCTTCTGTTAATTACATTGTATGATCATGGAGAGTTCGATTTACTGTGATAGCTGTAATATGTGGATTGTTGTCCAGGAGTCGGTGTGACATGTAGTTTTGAGGAAGCTTCGCTTGATAGTTTTGTATATGCCTGTTTAAAGTGTACACGGTTGAAGGCTTTGGAGTTGAGACTTTTTGGTTGTAGTTGTATCATTGAAAAGGTTGATGCTAGTGTGCAGACTGAGTTTTGTGGCTTAAACGTGGGTAGTCAGACATGTGAGTAGATAGTTCTTTAAGTGAGGACTTTGATAGGGGTTCTGTTCAGGTAGATAGTCTTGGATTAGAGTCTGTTGACATGCCTGATGTAGGATTGTTTGTAGTTGATGATTGCACAGGTACCATTGGTCGTGAGGTTGTTGATTCATCTGGTGCGTTGCCTGTGGAATCTCTTTTGGATAAGGTGTTATGGATAGGGAATTCACTTGTAAGGTATGTTGACACACAGTTTTGAGTAGTAAATCGTAGTAGATGGATTAGGGTGTGTCTTCCAGGGGCGAGGGTTGATGATGTTAGTTCTCGTGTAGAGACTTTATGTTAGGGGGAAGATACAGTAAAGTAGTTGCAATTGGTACAAATGATACTCAATACAGTAGTTGCAATTGGTACAAATGATACTCAAGGAGAAATGTTGATTTTGTTAGGCGTAGTTTCATGGATTCGTTATTCAAGTTGAAGGACACAGGTTGTAGGGTTCTAATTGTTGGTCTGTTGCCACGTAGGGATAGTTTCTTCATGATAGATAAGATGTTGTTGATCAATAGTTGGCTGTAGAGTATTTTGTCATCTGCTTGAGTTCGGTTTTGTAAATTTCTGGCATAAGTATGAATGTCGGGTTGATTGGTTCATGAGAGATGGTTTGCATTAAACTAGGAAGGTGCACGTGTTCTTGCTAGGGGTGTCAATAGGGCAATTAGAGATCTGAGTCCAATAAACTAGTCACGGGGGTGAGAGTTTAAACTCACCTGTCAGGCATGTTTCTGGGGATAGGGATTGTTCTAGTGGTAGAATTAAGGTTATGTTTTTAAATGTATGTAGCATTATAAATAAGCGTGATGAGCCCCTGGCTGAAGTTTCAATTAGTAGACCTGATATAATTGGTTTTACAGAGAGTAGGATTTATAGTAAAATTAGTGATTCAGAGATACATATTCCAGGTTACTCAGTTTTCAGGCAAGACAGATTAGATACTCTCAATGGTAGAGGAGGTGGTGTTTTATTGTTTGTGAAAGACAGTTTTAATTGTATAGATAGGACTGGACTACTCAGCTTTCTTTTGGTTTTTCAAATGGCCTATGGTGTGAGCTTATTGTTGATGGCAATGTTGGCAGTTCAGTGGTTGTTGGTGTTGTGTATAGATCACCAAATTCTAGTCCTGAGAACAATCAGAAATTGCTTGACTGCTTCAGGAAAGTTGCTCCTGAGGGTTATTGTTTTTGGGACTCTAATTTTCCAGACATTGATTGGAATCTTTGTACTAGTGGCCCGCATGGTAAAGATTTTCTGGAAGCTGTATCTGACTGCTTTTTCATCCAGCATGTGTTGTTTCCAATGCATGGTAGTAATTGTCTTGATTTAATTTTCAGTAGTTAAGAAAGTATGGTTAGAAATAAGTAGCGGTAAGGTAGGGTGTAGTGATCGTGACCTCATTAGTTTTGATCTGTATTGTTTCACAAAGGCTTCTCCAGCTAATAAACTGGTTTCAGATTTAAGAATGCTGACTTTGCTGCACTTCAGGATAATTTGTCATTTGATTGGACTTCTTTGCTCCGTGACTTAGATCCTTCTACAGCATGAGGTTTGTCTCATAAAAGAAAGTTTGTAGGCGTAATCGGTTGGTGTGGATGTCTCGGAATGTAAACACAGTGGGTGTCCTGTGGAGCTTGCTAGGTATAAGGATCATGAAAAGTTCACAAAGGGTTTGATAAGAGATGAAAAACATTTGTCCAAAGAGGTTAAGATTAATCCTAAGTCGTTTCATTCTTATGTTTGCTCAAAGCAAAAAACCAAGGAGGTTGTTGGTCCCCCTCAGGGTAATGATGGTGTTACTATCAATAGTGGTAAGGATACATGTATGGCTGAGGTTTTGAACCAAGAATATATCCAACTGGCACACTTTCCCTCCACACCAAGTGCTATTGTTTTCATCATGAGCCTGCCTAATGGAACCTTTATTAAATGCTTTTTGGAAATCTTAATAGATAATATCCACATTATGACCAGAATTAACTAGTTTAGTAACATCATCAAGAAACTCTAATAAATTAGAAACACAAGACCTCTTTAAGGTAAGAACACATGCTGGGACAAATTCAACAAACCATTGACCTCTAAATGATCTAGTATAACATATTTAACAATGGACTCCATGACCTTGCACACAACACTAGTAAGACTCACTGGCCTATAATTAAAAGGCAAACTGGTCACCCATTTTCAAAATAGGAGTGACATTAGCAATTTTCCAATTACTAGGAAAAACACCAATATCAAAGCACTTTAAAAAGATAATACTCAGGGAACAGAAAGAACATCAGAACACTCACGTAAGACAGCAGGATGTATACTATCTGAACCGGGTGCTTTATTTGAGTTCAAACCCTTCAACTTCTTAGACACAACATCAATTGAAAAATCAAAATCCTTAATGGATACTGGAGAGTGCACACTAAGATAATCCACAACATTATCAGCAGGGGACCTGTTGTTAATGGTGAAGTTTCTTCCATGGAAGAAGGTTACAAGTGGTGTTCCTTATGGTTCTGTATTGGGTCTGCTTCTTGTCTTAATCTTCATCAATGATATCGATGTTTCCTTTGGCTCCAGGATTTGTAAATTTGCTGATGACACTAAGCTGTGCAGGATTGTTGATGATGCTAGGGATTCGTCACTTTTGCAAACTGATCTGGATAAGATAGACTCTTGGTCCCAAACATGGCAGATGTCATTCAATGCTAATAAATGCAAAGTTATTCATATTGGTCAGAACAATTTGGCTTTTGATTACTGCATGAATGGTTCAAATCTTGGTTGTGTTGATTAAGAAAGGGATCTAGGTGTTGTCATTACTAGCAATCTGAAGCCTTCTAAACAGTGTGCTTTAGCAGCTGCAAGGGCAAATAGGATGTTTGGTTTGATTAGAAGAAATTTGTGTTTTCTTGGTAGAGAGATTTTTCTTAATTTGTATGAGCAGTTAGTCAGGCCTCACCTTGAGTATGCTATTCAGGATTGGAGTCATTTTTATGAGAAGGATAAGTTTATTTTGGAGCAGATTCAGCGAAGAGCCACAAGACTTATTCCTGAATAAGGAATCTCTCTTATTTTCTGACTGTCGCGGTGCCGTTAAACATCAACAAACCAAACCAAACCATGAATGTAGGTTGTGAATTCTTGGTTTGACCACGCTTGACTTGAGAAGAGTATGTGGCGATATGATTCAGGTTTTTAAATTCCTATCTGGTAGTGATGCTTTGACTTTCTGTAATTTCTTGCATGTTTTATCTAATCCACATGTGGCAGTTTGATGTTGACCAAAGAGTCTTCACGGATAGATATTCAGCATTTTAGCTTTTCATAAAGAGTTGTTAATGAGTGGAATGGTTTGCCTGAGTGGGTGGTTAGCTCCAATTCTGTTAACAATTTCAAAGTCAACATAGATAAGTTCTTTACTAACTCTGGGTGTCTTTGATTTTTTTTGTGGTGGTGGTGGTGTTAGTTTAGGATTTTTATGAGGTGACTAACCTTTCTTGACCCGTAATCTTGTTATGTTATGATGACACTTTTGGCATAATTATGGTCACACACATTGTTTATTCCTGCCCTATGCCCCTTCAAAAATGCTCCCCTGTCACTGTCTTGGGGAGTAAATTTGTAATAAAACAGGAATTTTTGTAAATCCTATGTGCTTCTGTATTAGAATGTGTTTGAAGATACACCCTTTACTACATTGTATTGTGTATAGTATCCATACAAGTCAGCTTGCTAGAATTACATGTCGAAAAAATTATCTTTAAACCTACCTGCACACAACACCTGAGTTTATCCTGAAAACTCAATGTGTGACAATTACCAACCCGACTTCTGTTCAGTCTTGTGTTTCCACTCCAAACAATGGTTGTTTATCTGCCATTCCCATGCACACCACAGTCAAATAGCCCAAGGTTATTTGTGTGTATAAGATTATAGAAAGCCAGTGTAGTAATCAGGGCACTTTTGTGATTAAAATTACTGATCCGTGTTAGGTGTCTTAGTGGGAGATGTTTGTTTTTAAAGTGGTTATAAAATAGCTGTGTATCATATGCCTGAGGTAATGTGTGCATTTACTGTGAATGATTGATGGGCCATTTCTCCTATGAAAGGAAAGATGTTGCTTCATGTAAGCAAAGTTGATTGAATTATGTCAGCCACATTTTCAGCAGAAGTTAAATTTCTACTTGATTAACAGATTTTGGAACGAGCCACAAAGAAGCAGTACTATGAGTTAAGCCAGAGGATAGAGAGAGAGAAACAGCTCAATATCATAGGTCAGAAGATGCAGACAAAGGTTAACTTAAAGGTGAGGGAGGACAAGATTTATTTTTAGATGCAAAAAGTGAATAAAAGTAGGTCTACAAATAAATATTCAGCCTTTTATATTTGGAAATTTGCTTTTGACTCAATTAAATTTGATTTTGTTACAGATGTTTATATACAATCAGTTCCCCACCCCTTCTTCAAGCTTGATATAAAGTTCTAATAACAGAATTATTTCAGATCGCCAGTTATTGTTGGTGGATAGAGGTTGATTAGAATTAACCGCATCTTTACAAATGCTTTTCTGTATTATAACATTGTAACACATACTTTGATAAACAAATAAATGTTTTCAGAATTATTGATGTTTTTGGTTCCGATGTATTGGTTCTGATGTGATAGCATCAGGAACCTATGCGGTCATGGGCGCGTGTGTGTGTATGTTGGTGATGTCCAGCTTGTAAACGCGATATCTCGAGAACGATACCCTGGATTCATATCATATGTGTTACATAAATCCAGTAGATGGTGATGTCATGCATACTAATTAGTAGGCGGGGCTTAATATAACATTCTTTAAATGTTCAAATTTTGACAACCACATTTTGTTTTGTAACATATTTTGTGTAATGATGTTAGCTGGTGTGTACATATTGATGTAAAAATGTTAAATTTCATTAATATGCATAGTGGGCAGGGCTTAAATTGATTTTGCTGAAAAGAGCTTGTAACAGGGTATCTTAAGAACAGTAAACTGGATTCATGTCATATCTGGTGCACAGATAGCCCATGATCTGTAGATGTGCCCTATTCTTTTTGGTCATGATATCATGCATATTAATGAGTAGGTGGGACTTAATGTAACAATCTTGAAAACTTTATATTTTAACAACCCCTGTCTATTTTGTTTCATATTTGGAGTAATTAGGATGTTAAGTGGTGTGTACATGTTCATGATGTAAAAACGTTGATTTCATTAATGTGCATAGTGGGCAGGGCTTCACATGATTTTGTTGAAAAGAGTTTGTAAACACAGTATCTCAAGAACTAGACATGTGATGCAGTTTGTATGTGGTACACAGATAGCTCATGGTCTGTAGATAGGCCCTATTTTGTTTGGTGGCGATATATTTTGGTGGTGATATATCAATGAGTAGGTGGGGCTTTAAGTAAAAATCTTGAAATGTTCATATTTTAGCAATGGCATGTCCGTTTGGTTTCATATTTGGGATAATTATGATGTTAGCTGGTGTGTACATGTTTGTGATGTAAAATCGTTGAATTTTATTAATATCCATATAGTGGGCGGGTTTAATATGACTTCTGAAAAGAGCTTGTAAATACGATATCTCAAGAATGTTAAACTGGATTCATGTCATATTTGGTACACAGATAGCCCATGGTCTGTAGATGTGCACTATTGTTTTGGGTGGTGATATCCTGCATATTAATAAGTGGGCGGGTCTTAAAGTGACAATTTTAGAAAAGTGATAATGAGCAACTGTAGGTCCGATTTGCGTCATATTGGGCATGATAATTTTGTTGGTTATTGTGTACATGCTTATGTTATCAGCAGATGTCATTAATATGCACGGTGGGCATGGCTTATTGTGAAAGTGCTAAATGATGTAAACATACCGTACCCCATGAACGATACATCAAATTTATGCTATATCAGCTATGTACACAGATAGATCATGGCCTGTACATGTTGTGGTAGTTAATATAAATGAGTAGGCAGTGCTTACTAACAAATTCTTGAAATAGGATAAATGAGCAACCATTTTTGCATCATACTTACTATGATAATGTTAAATATTGTGCAAATTTCTAATGTTGTCAACTTTTTTTTGTTTTGATGGGTGTGGTTTAGAAATAAATATCCTGGAACAAATATTAATATGCAATGAGATGACATTTAGTACAAATTTTGCAAATCAATCAAAAAAAGCATCGGAACCACCGAACCTTTTGGTTCAATGCATGTTGCTATGTCATGATCAATGGTATGTCTTAATGCTTTGTTTGATCTATTTGCAGGACAAAGGCAAGAAGCAGTTGGTCAAGCAGGAGACCAAGAGCTCGGCCGTACAGTATAAGTGGTACTACAAGAGAAAGCGATGAACAGGTAATCTGCAGGATATTATCAAAGAGCTGTTTGTTAGATGGTGATAGAACTTGAAGATCATTACAAATTAAAAAGGAAAAACATAAAAACATCTGATACAGTCTCACTGAAGTAAATGACAAATCAATTATTACTTAAATGTGTGCACATACATTTTACTCATGTGCACATACATTTTACTCGTGTGCACATACATTTTACTCGTGTGCACATACATTTTACTCGTGTGCACATACATTTTACTCGTGTGCACATACATTTTACTCGTGTGCACATACATTTTACTCATGTGCACATACATTTTACTCATGTGCACATACATTTTACACGTATGCACATACATTTTACTTGTATGCACATACATTATACTTGTATGCACATACATTATACTCCTATGCACATACATTATACTTGTATGCACATACATTATACTCATATGCACATGCATTACACTGGTATGCACATGCATTACACTGGTATGCACATGCATTATACTCGTATGCACATGCATTACACTCGTATGCACACACATTATACTCCTATGCAGACACATTATACTCGTATGCACACACATTATACTAGTATGCACATACATTATACTCGTATGCACATACAATATACTCGTATGCACATGCATTATACTCGTATGCACATACATTATACTCGTATGCGCATACTTTATACTCGTATGCACATACATTATACTCGTATGCACATACATTATACTCCTATGCACATACATTATACTCGTATGCACATGCATTATACTTGTATGCACATGCATTATACTCATATGCACACACATTATGCTCGTATGCACACATGCTTGTATGCACACACATTATGCCCGTATGCACACACATTATACTTTCGTATGCTTGTATGCATGCACACATTATACTTGTATGCACTCTTATGCACATACATTATACTCGTATGCACATACATCATACTAGTATGCACATACATCATACTAGTATGCACATACATTATATACTCGTATGCACATGCATTATATACTCGTATGCACATGCATTATACTCGTATGCACATACATTATATACTCGTATGCACATGCATTATACTCGTATGCACATGCATTATACTCGTATGCACATGCATTATAATCGTATGCACATGCATTATACTCGTATGCACATGCATTATACTCGTATGCACATGCATTATACTCGTATGCACATGCATTATACTCGTATGCACATACATTATACTCGTATGCACATACATTATACTTTCGTATGCACATACATTATGCACATGCACATACATTATACTCGTATGCACATGCATTATATTCGTATGCACATGCATTATACTCGTATGCACATGCATTATACTCGTATGCACATACATTATACTCGTATGCACATGCACATACTCGTCACATACATTATACACATGCACATACATTATACTAGTATGCACATACATTATACTAGTATGCACATTATACTCGTATACATTATATTCTGCACATGCATTATACTCGTATGCATGCATTATACTCGTATGCACATGCATTATACTCGTATGCATATACATTATACTCAAATGTTTGAAACCATAAGATCTTGGTCAATGAACAAAACAAACTTATTCTCCATTCTGACAAGCTAGTTATTGGATACAAATTTCCAAAAAATTACCTAAAATCAACATCAAATGTCAAAGTCTAATGTTTTTGGTTCTGATGCGATAGCATCAGGAACCTATGCGGTCATGATGGCATATCTATGACATGATGGCGTATGTGTGTGACGGCCAGCTCATAAACATGATATATCTTAAGAACGGTACAGTGAATTGATGTCATATGTGGTATACATACAGCCCATGGTCCGTAGATGTTTTATTTTGGGTGGTGATGTCATGCATATTAGGCAGGGCTTAATGTAAAAATCTTGAAATGCTCATATTTTAACAATCGCGTAATCTGTTGTTTCATATTTGGTAGTTATAATGTTAGCTAGTGTGTACATGTTCATGCTATAAAAACATCGAATTTCATTAATATGCAAAGTGGGCGGGGCTTAATATGATTTTGCTAAAAAAAGCTTGTAACTGGATATCTAAAGAATGATAAACTGATTTCAAGTCATATGTGATACACAGATAGCCCATGGTCCGTAGGTGTGCGCTATTGTTTTTGGCGGTGATGCATATTAATTAGTAGGTGTGGCTTAATGTAAAAATCTTGAAATTCTTATATTTTAACAACTGTATATATGTTTTGTTTCATATTTGGTACAATTATGTTTGCTACTGTGTACATGTTCCTGGTATAAAAATGTTTAATCTAATTAGTATGCATAGTGGGCAGGGCTTAATATGTTTTTGCTGAAAAGAGTTTGTAATCACGATATCTATGTGATACAGATAGCCCATGGTCTGTGGATGTGCCCTATTGGTTTGGGTGTTGATGTCATGGATATTAATGAGTAGGCAGGGCTTATCATAAAATTCTTTGAATATGATACATCAGCAACGGTATGTTTGTTTTGCATCATAACTTGCTATAATGATATGTTAAATGTTAGTGTTGTCAATAGGTATGTCTATTTTATTGATCTGCATCATGCAAGGTGGTATAGCTTTTGAATAAATATCCTGGAACAAATATTTCATGATATGCAATGACATGACAGTTAATACGAAAAATCAATCAAAAAAAGAAATATAAAAAAGCATCGAAACAACAAAACCTTTTGGTTCTGTTTATTATATTCAGGAAGTGAAATGTAGGAAGTGCCATTCGTGTCTTACAAGTGTTAATCCCAAAGATTTGGAATTTTCTTGCCATGCATGAGTCTAAAAGTGTTAATCCCAAAGAAATTCATGACCTAGCTCTTTGAAGAGGAGAAATTGTCACTTGTCAGTGCACCTCAGATGTGTTCAGTGCATGGTTCTAAAAATTGATTCAAATCCAACAGTTTTTTTTTGTCCAACCTGTATCCTTGTACTGCAAAGTGGAAATCGTTTCAAGTGGAAGTCATTCATACCTCCTCACACACCATTTGGACCTCCTCACACACCATTCGAACCTCCTCACACACCATTCGGACCCTCCTCGCACACCATTCGGACCCTCCTCGCACACCATTCGGACCCTCGCACACCATTCGGACCCTCCTCGCACACCATTCGGACCCTCCTCGCACACCATTAGGACTCTCCCCACATACCATTCGAACCCTCCTCACACACCATTCGGACTCTCCCCACACACCATTCGGACCCTCCCCACATACCATTCGAACCCTCCTCACACACCATTCGGACTCTCCCCACACACCATTCGGACCCTCCTCACACACCATTCGACCCTCCTCACCCCATTCCCCTCCCCACACACCATTCGCACTCTCCCCACACACCATCCGCACTCTCCCCACACACCATTCGGACCCTCCTCACACACCATTCGAACCCTCCCCACACACCATTCGGACCCTCCTCACACACCATTCAGACCCTCCTCACACACCATTCGGACTCTCCCCACACACCATTCGGACCCTCCTCACACACCATTCGGACCCTCCTCACACACCATTCGGACCCTCCTCACACACCATTCGAACCCTCCTCACACACCATTCGAACCCTCCTCACACACCATTCGAACCCTCCTCACACACCATTCGAACCCTCCTCACACACCATTCAGACCCTCTTCACACACCATTCAGACCCTCTTCACACCATTCGGACCCTCCTCACACACCATTCAGACCCTCCTCACACACCATTCAGACCCTCCTCACACCATTTGGACCCTCCTCACACCATTCAGACCTCCTCACACCATTCAGACCTCCTCACACCATTCGGACCCTCCAGGGAGGGGAGGGGAGGGGGTATTAGAAAACATCAATGTTTTCTTTGACATTAGTTATTGCATTGCTTACTCTCATGGCATGCAGTGCACTACACTATATAATCTAGCAGATGTGATTACATGTGCATTATTACATCACGTTCATCGCATATTTTGTGGCCGCGGAAACACTGATTGAGAGGCACAGGGCCTCATTTAATGTGGTAACCAGTCACCAACATTGGTGACCAGTGACCCATCTCTCCAATTTAAATGTCGAGAAATAAAAAAACTTGCATACTATCATTTCAGGCTAAATTAGGCTTAATGTTAACATTGGATTGATGTGGTATGGTGTAGAACAGCAATTCTTCATAGGCAGCTCGTGGGCCGAATTTGGCCGAGACAATCCAATCTGGCCCGTGAGCAATAGTCATAGCGGAAACAAATCTGAACGAAATTGGTACAAAACCTAAAATACTCGTTTATTTGGGTTTTTTGCTAGGCAGATCAGTGCACTATAACACTGCGGCTTATCAAATAAAATGTTATCTTTAGTTCCACTATAAAATGGGAAGGCTCGCTCACTGCTTGTCAAAGGAAGGCTGATAAGAAAACCACCGGCCTCTGACGTACATCCTTATCGTGCGTCCTCTCAGCTTATATATATATTCTGGGATTGTTGTGACAGTTTTGTTGTCACGTGACGCTGGTTTTGTCACAAGATTGGCCCGCGGCCATTGTAAAATGATGGCCCTTGGAAATAAATTAATAAGGAAACTGTGGTGTAGAAGAATCACCAATAACCTTGCTCTTCTCTTCATTTCTCACAACAGGATGACTGCGGTCTATGAGATAACGTCATGAGGGTGGACAGGCTTGGAAGGATATAGCAGAAGAAGACTTGTCTACGTACATACAAATGTATCATAGATGACTGATTGAATGCTTGTGCATCCAGCAACTGACATAATCCTCATGTATGCTCGGCACCAACCATGCTTAGTGCAGCGTAGAGAAGGGCAGCAGGGCTAGGCTAACTATCGTCAAATATGAGGACTGTTGAAATGGACAGAGATGTGTGATGGTCCAAATTGTGAAAGATATTAATCAAATATGATGAGTATTCATGCACATCCATGTTTCTGCAATGTGATAAAATGGGGGGGGGGTACAAACCTCTAATTTGTACTCTACACTATCCTGTGACAAACATGTTGTTCTACTTTTCTCACTTAATTTTGGTGTATCATTAAGATTTTAAAACTTAAAGAAAAATATTGCATTTGTTAGTTGTTCTTTTCTCATTAATTTCAAATATAAAAGATATGCATATACATTGAATGTGAATTTACTATCAAGCTGAATATATTCTTGTCACAAAATATTAGGATTGATCTTCGAGGAGGGAGGACTGCCTATATATATCACCGACATTCTTAGTTGTACTAAGTTTAGTGAAATGTCCCAAGCAGAAAAAAAAAGAAAACAAAATTATAAAGATTATTTGTAAAGTTAAAAGAATACAGCATGTTTCATTGCTGCAGATGTATTAAACGGAAGTTCAGATAATAAAGAAATGATAACTACCACAGTAAGTAATAGCATTCATCAATTTATTGCATGAATCAGACTTGGCGCATTAAATCAAATAATATATATGCAATATGATGGTGAAGAAAGTATTCATCAAAAATTGAGACAAGAAAACCACAGATTTAATTTCTATTTAAACGACTGACACTGCATTTTATGATATTGTGTAAAATGTTCTTTCATTGGATGATCAGCCTCTCGTCAACAATTTGAAGTCTGGCTTTGATGCTTATTGGACAAGGCACTACTAAATACTCGTCATTCCCTGAATTCAAAATGATAACTTCAATCTTTAAAATCCTCTTGCCTTCCCAAGGTATAAGTTAGTTTATAGCTGTAGTGAAGAATAGATTATTAACTGGTAACTGGCTAATATCATGGTAGTTTCAATATGCTTGATGCACTTTGTGTGAAAGGAGTAAGGTATCTGTGTTTAAATGATTTATACACGACTGAATATTTTTGCAGTTTTAACATACCTGCAGTTAAGATGGTTTAGACAATTATTTTGCTCTACCAGAACTTGCTGAAAATGTTTACCTATTTGTCAAGTTATTTCACTCCATATTTAAAGTTGTTTGATGCTAATATAGCAGATGCCAAAATAGTGGACACCAAAAAACAAAAAAAAAAAAAAAAATCGAATTCTTAAGTCTTTTGCAGTTCCTTCCTGCAGGCAATAAATCTTTTGATGGACACCATGGAACCAGTACCAAATCATCCGAGTGCAGATTTGCAGGTTACTTAAGTCACACATGGAACAGATCTATTAATCAATCTTACTCAAAACTTACTTCAATTCTGGTCCCGCCACTGACTGGCTCTACATTTTTGAATTTTGTTACTACGTCGTTGAGGTTATAAAGTGGCATGATTCTGATAACTTGTGTCGCCCATGTTTGCAATGTATCTAGTCAAAGGGTTTTGGGCAGGATTGAAGAGCATGAAAATCTACACATGGTGTATTCAGTTTTTCTTTTACTCTTTGCATACCTGAAATAGAACAATTTTAAGTTTCATGAAAATCTGCAGTCAAAACTGGAAAATATGTGCTGTGTAAATAATTAGTTCCATGAATACAAAAACAGAAAGAACTGCATGTAGCCATGTCTTTTTACCTCTATGATGTAGCTATGTGTAGCGCATTATGTAGCTATGTGTAGCGCATTATGTAGCTATGTGTAGCGCATTATGTAGCTATTCATAGCGCATGATGTAGCTATGCGTAGCGCATGATGTACAGTAGCTATGTGTAGCGGTTCACAATTGTTACATGACACCATTCCTGATAAAAAATTAAACGACCCATTAAGTCTTCGTGCATAAGAAATATATTATTTGGCACCACCCTATTATGATGCACTTATTATTTGCAAGTGTTACATCAGTTATAAAGGGTTACAGGAAACATGGCACATTCCCCCTCCCTCAATGTAGGGTTACAGAAAACATGGCACATTCCCCCTCCCTCAATGTAGGGTTACAGGAAACACAGCACATTCCCCCTCCCTCAATGTAGGGTTACAGGAAACACGGCACATTCCCCCTCCCTCAATGTGAGTTACAGGAAACACGGCAAATTCCCCCTCAATGCAGGGTTTCAGGAAACACGGCACATTCTCCCCCTTCCTCAATGTAGGGTTACAGGAAACACGGCACATTCCCCCTTCCTCAATGTAGGGTTACAGCAAACACGGCACATTCCCCCTCCCTCGATGTAGGGTTACAGTAAACATGGCACATTCTCCCTCCATAAATGTAGGGTTACAGGAAACACGGCACATTCCCCCTTCCTTAATGTAGGGTTACAGGTAACACGACACATTCCCCCTCCCTCAATGTATGTTCTCACCATATATTATGGTAGAATTGACCTTTGCCCTCGTAAAACATCATTAATCGACCTGGACATAATGGCACCACCCATAGCATAATTTTTAAGACATCACTATGAAGTGAAATATTTATTGCTAATTGTCGCAATTTCTTTGGGTTGGGCGTTGAAAAAATATTTGCTTTTATCTTCTTGGTTGTTGATTATACTAAGGAGGGTAACATTTTTTGAATGTGAAAAACGTTTGAAATTATCTTATGGTTACAAAATTGTATTTCTACCCATATGTTGTAGTTGAATTGACCGTCGCCCTTGCGCAACGTCAGTAATCGACTGAGACATGATGACGCCACTTATTGGTACACACATTATAATTTATACAAAAAAGCTTGTAAGTTCTTGTTAAAATCACTATTTTTCAGACATCGCTGTGAAGTGCAAAACAGGAAACTCATTAATTTGATATATGTAACAATGTTTGTAAACATTGTGGTGTGAAAAATACCTCACTGTTAGACTGCTGCCTTTGTCCCACCCCTACCTCTGAATTCATGCCTGGCAGCACCCCCACCTAAGAGAATTAACACTCACTACATGCTGGTAAACTTGCTGAGGATTAAAATAAGAAAACCTGTTTCACGGGCTAAAACACCCACCACCACCCCTTCCATACGCCTCATCAAAATATCGTTGAGCTTCAACATCATTGATGTTCTGTATACCTTAAAAGATGGGTGTTCTGCACCATGGCGGTCATCACCATGGCGGTCATCACCACAGCGGTCATCACCATAGCGGTCATCACCACAGCGGTCATCGCCATAACGGTCATGGCCATAGGGGTCATCACCATGGCGGTCATCACCATGGCAGTCATCACCATAGCAGTCATTAAGGAGCTTATAATTAATTTGTACAGAAATACAATTAAATTATTGTTTGTTTGTTGATGATTTCGCAGTGCCGTTAAACACCAACAATAATTGAATTCATGCTCTGGGCCATGAGGATCTAAAAATCATAATATTTCAGGGACACCGCAGACGAATGGCATTGCTTGAAATTGAGACTTAACATTTTTACACACACATTCATCTGTAGGAATCCTTTAAAATTAATTGGTGTGATACAAGGAAATCAAGGAATGGATATTTCATACATGATTATCAGTAAGATTAAAGCTTATGGAAATGTAGGGTAGAATTTTGCATTGATTTAAATATTTGGTACACAATTAATCTACAAAACTTGATGGCATGAATTTGTTCAACTCATTGAAAGCTGCTGGTAACCACGTGACTGCTGGTGACCATCACGTGGCTGCTGGTGACCATCGCGTGACTGCTGGTGACCATCGCGTGGCTGCTTTGGACCATCGCGTGGCTGCTTTGGACCATCGCGTGGCTGCTTTGGATCATCGCGTGGCTGCTTTGGACCATCGCGTGGCTGCTTTGGACCATCGCGTGGCTGCTGGGACCATCGACCATCGCGTGGCTGCTGGACCATCGGCGTGGCTGCTTTGGACCATCGCGTGGCTGCTTTGGACCATCGCGTGGCTGCTTTGGACCATCGCGTGGCTGCTTTGGACCATCGCGTGGCTGCTTTGGACCATCGCGTGGCTGCTTTGGACCATCGCGTGGCTGCTTTGGACCATCGCGTGGCTGCTTTGGACCATCGCGTGGCTGCTTTGGACCATCGCGTGGCTGCTTTGGACCATCATCGCGTGGCTGCTTTGGACCATCATCGCGTGGCTGCTTTGGACCATCATCGGCGTGGCTGCTTTGGACCATCATCGCGTGGCTGCTTTGGACCATCATCGGCGTGGCTGCTTTGGACCATCATCGCGTGGCTGCTTTGGACCATCATCGCGGGCTGCTTTGGACCATCATCGCGTGGCTGCTTTGGACCATCATCGCGTGGCTGCTTTGGACCATCATCGCGTGGCTGCTTTGGACCATCATCGCGTGGCTGCTTTGGACCATCATCGCGGGCTGCTTTGGACCATCATCGCGTGGCTGCTTTGGACCATCATCGCGTGGCTGCTTTGGACCATCATCGCGTGGCTGCTTTGGACCATCATCGCGTGGCTGCTTTGGACCATCACGTGGCTGCTTTGGACCATCACGTGGCTGCTTTGGACCATCACGTGGCTGCTTTGGACCATCACGTGGCTGCTTTACACCAACCTGTCTTCATCACTTATACCTTCAAAGGAATAATTCTCTAAATTTTCATATACGATCAATACCATTAAAGAGCTAAAAATGCCATGTTGATATCTTATTCTGTTCAGGAGTTGTTTGTTGAGAAGTGTATATTGTGATGTCATAGTATACTTTGTGATGTCATAGTATACATTGTGATGTCATAGTATACATTGTGATGTCATAGTATACATTGTGATGTCATAGTATACATTGTGATGTCATAGTATACATTGTGATGTCATAGTATACATTGTGATGTCATAGTATACATTGTGATGTCATAGTATACATTGTGATGTCATATTGTATGTCATAGTATACATTGTGATGTCATAGTATACATTGTGATGTCATAGATGTCATAGTATACATTGTGATGTTATAGTATACATTGTGATGTCATAGTATACATTGTGATGTCATAGTATACATAGTGATGTCATAGTTTCACTTCTATGAAAATAGGTTGTCATTCTTCTCTTGTTATGTACAGGAGCTGGGCAACACATGTTCTTGCAAAGTAAATGGTTTCTATTCAGCACAAAATGTTTTCAATTATTGATAAATAGGTAAATGATTAACTATCTGTTTGTTTGTTTTAATAGTAAGGTTTAACAGCACTCCCTTAATTGCACTAGTCACCATTACGAATTGCTGAAATGGCCTAGCTCCTAGGGAATAAGTTAAACATGTTTTTAACATCAATTTACTTCTTTAATTGTTGTCCTGTATCACACATGAAAAATCGTGGGAATAATTCTTTCTCAACTTGCCTAATTTTCCACCTGTTATAATACTCGTCTCAAGGCCTCCTTTTATAATACTCATCTCAAGGCCTTCTTTTATAATACTCATCTTAAGGCCTTCTTTTATAATACTCGTCTCAAGGCCTCCTTTTAAAATACTCGTATTAAGGCCTTTTATAATACTCGTATCAAGGCCTCCTTTTATAATGATTGCCTCAAGGCCTCCTTTTATAATACTCGTATCAAGGCCTCCTTTTATAATACTCGTACAAGGTCTCCTTTTATAATACTCGTACAAGGTCTCCTTTTATAATACTCGTATCAAGGCCACCTTTTATGATACTCATCTCAAGGCCACCTTTTATAATACTTATCTCAAGGCCACCTTTTATAATACTTATCTCAAGGCCACCTTTTCTAATACTCATCTCAAGGCCTTCTGAAGGTGTGCAGCCAGATCTGTGCTGAAGAGTACACAACATGGATTGCTAGTGTGCGGAATGACCACCTGCAAAACTATTTCTGATCTTAACTGTATAACTTCTCAGCTTCACAGCATATTTGTGCAGGTGCATGTTCCAGGTGCATGATACTATAAATGCTCCTATTAGGGTAGCCCATACCTTTTTCTCAGTGAAAAACAAATTCCTGAGAACCGACAAAACCATCCAAGGCAAGAGAAACCATTGATCTTTCTTTGTGAAAGGCTTACTATACAGGGTAACTCTGGATACAATTTTTGAATGGCAGGTTTACAGTACACTCTAACAACTCTGATTAACTTGTGACAAACGTTAATTAACTTGTTTTAATCAACTTGTGACCAAGTTATAAGACCTGGAGCTACCGAGGCATTCAAGACTACCAAGCCATTTAATAGCCATTACGAGTCCAACACCAGTCTTGGCCCTGCTTCTTCATCTTCATGCTTCTCTTGTACACCGTGCACTGTCATGTGAATTTCTGTTGTAGCACTTGAAGTACATCTTGTGTTGCATGTCTCTCTCGTATACCCCATCTGACGACAAATCCTGAGACGTTTCACTCATCACCTCACGCACAAGAACGATCTCACATTCAGAATAAAGTCCTCCAGTCTCTTTTGGAATTTGAATTTTTGCTGTCTGTCCAGAGTAAGCGGAAGGTCCGGGGGTGTGAGCTGGGTGAAGGCCTCTGCAAGCCGCTGGTAGTATGCTGGATCTGATTGTTGACTTAGTACACCATTCACAAGTTCAGAGTAAATTTCCTGTGAAGATATAAGGCAAAGTATGGCATGAAACTGTATCATATTTGTATCTGTGACGGGCCAACTTAGTATTTCCTTTGTTTATTTTGTATCTGTGACGGACCAACTTAGTATTTCCTTGGTTTATTTTGTATCTGTGACGGGCCAACTTAGTATTTCCTTGGTTTATTTTGTATCTGTGACGGACCAACTTAGTATTTCCTTGGTTTATTTTGTATCTGTGACGGACCAACTTAGTATTTCCTTGGTTTATTTTGTATCTGTGACGGACCAACTTAGTATTTCCTTGGTTTCTTTGTATCTGTGACGGACCAACTTAGTATTTCCTTGGTTTCTTTGTATCTGTGACGGACCAACTTAGTATTTCCTTGGTTTATTTTGTATCTGTGACGGACCAACTTAGTATTTCCTTGGTTTATTTTGTATCTGTGACGGACCAACTTAGTATTTCCTTGGTTTATTTTGTATCTGTGACGGACCAACTTAGTATTTCCTTGGTTTATTTTGTATCTGTGACGGACCAACTTAGTATTTCCTTGGTTTATTTTGTATCTGTGACGGACCAACTTAGTATTTCCTTGGTTTATTTTGTATCTGTGACGGACCAACTTAGTATTTCCTTGGTTTATTTTGTATCTGTGACGGACCAACTTAGTATTTCCTTGGTTTATTTTGTATCTGTGACGGACCAACTTAGTATTTCCTTGGTTTATTTTGTATCTGTGACGGACCAACTTAGTATTTCCTTGGTTTATTTTGTATCTGTGACGGACCAACTTAGTATTTCCTTGGTTTATTTTGTATCTGTGACGGGCCAACTTAGTATTTCCTTGGTTTATTTTGTATCTGTGACGGACCAACTTAGTATTTCCTTGGTTTATTTTGTATCTGTGACGGACCAACTTAGTATTTCCTTGGTTTATTTTGTATCTGTGACGGACCAACTTAGTATTTCCTTGGTTTATTTTGTATCTGTGACGGACCAACTTAGTATTTCCTTGGTTTATTTTGTATCTGTGACGGACCAACTTAGTATTTCCTTGGTTTATTTTGTATCTGTGACGGACCAACTTAGTATTTCCTTGGTTTATTTTGTATCTGTGACGGACCAACTTAGTATTTCCTTGGTTTATTTTGTATCTGTGACGGACCAACTTAGTATTTCCTTGGTTTATTTTGTATCTGTGACGGACCAATTTAGTATTTCCTCCTTTTTTTTTACCATGAATTTTAATTCTTTGTAATGCAGCAAATTCTGATTAAACATTTTGTAGTCTTTACCATGTCCCAATTAGTAGGAATACTTTTCAGCTTCTGGGATTTAAGAAGGAAATTGAAAGAATTGCCAAGATATAATCAGCTGTCCACTCAGTAGCTCAGAATAAGTTAAGAACAATCATAATTTGATGACTACTCCAATGCTAAAAGTGCTAATTCCAAAACCCCATGTCCATAGTCTTTGACTGTCTTCAAGATGCATTACCTCTTGGAAGGAACACAGACTTGTAAATAAACCAACTGAAAATGTGTCAAATGGATTCACAAAGAGAATAACAAATGGACATGGCTCTTCTGAATACTTACTTGATTACAACATATCAGGCCATACAGAGCTTCACTGGCACTTGGGGTCAAATCAAGGTCAAACGTGTCCAGGAACATCATGTCAAATATTACCTGAAATGAGATCAAATTTAAAAGGCAGGAAATTATTAATGAGAAAATCTACAAGTGTGGCTAAAAGTGTTGAAACGAAAGTTTTCAATAATTTCAGCGAAATACCCCCTTCCCCTTCCATCCTACCCGCTTTGTAAGAAAGAAGGCAAATTGGGCCTTTTTATCAGGTTTTTTTCTGAAATGTTTATTTAAGAGCATAGGCATCAAGGAGTAGTTTTAATATAGAGTGCAGCAGCCCCTGGTTAGGGCATCAGTATCGTGCAGCATGCCCCGTGGTTAGGGCATCAGTATCGTGCAGCAGCCCCGTGGTTAGGGACATCAGTATCGTGCAGCAGCCCCGTGGTTAGGGCATCAGTATCGTGCAGCAGCCCTGTGGTTAGGGCATCAGTATCGTGCAGCAGCCCTGTGGTTAGGGCATCAGAATCGTGCAGTGGCCCCGTGGTTAGGGCATCCGTATGGTGCAGCAGCCCCCTGGTTAGAGCGTCAGTATCATGCAGCAGCCCCGCGGTTAGGGCATCAGTATCGTCCTAATTGGGCAAGACACTTGATTCCATTTGCTACAGCTGTGAAATGAATACCAGTTTCAGCTGGGAGTTAACCCTTACAATCCCAGGACGCTCAAAACGTGACTGCAATTTTTTGGAACTTTTTGTTTTCAAAATCAATTTTCACAACTTTCCTTTCATTTTGTATCACTTAAAGTTTGGTTTATATGAATGCTAAGACAATAACAAATTTCCAATAGAGAGTCAAAATAAACAAAACAAATATGCAAATTTTAGGCAAAATTGCTTAGTTTGAGCTTGTATTTTTTCTTGTAAATAATGAAAATGGATGTTTTTTTACAAATTTAAATTGTTTGTGAAATTTCCTTTCCATTGATACCAGTCTTATTTTTTTTTCCTCTTTAAGCAAAACATTCAAAAACAATGAAATGAAAAATATATAAAAATCACAACTGTAATTACTTCACATTAACTTCTGCACACTACCATCACACCACACTATCACTACACCACACTGCCTATGACTAGAAAGTGGATTAGTTTTAAAACTTATATTTTGGTCTGGACAAAGAGGGGGTAGTTGCTCTTTTTGATTTCAATTGCAAATGTTTGAAATTCTGATTCTAACGATAATTTTTGCATTGGGCAGTTGTATTGCGATCAGGAACTACAATTTTTGTCAAAAATTGGTCTCAAAAAGGCTAAAAATCATGAAATTTTGCCATAAAAGATATTGATGATAGAGGCAGTCAAAATTTGACTGGAATTTGATGCAATGATGTCTTTAACAGTTTCTCACAGGATTTCATGGAAAATGAAGGTCTGAAGGAGCATAACAACTAATGCATATGAGTTTACTTTCTGTAATGTACATAATCAATGGAGGCTGGAGAGCTGGACTTTCATGCTGACGCTTTCTGATTCGAGCCCAGGCTTCATTGGACAGAGAGTTGGAAACTCCTGCTGCATACCTAGCAATAAAATAGGTACCTTGCATTAGCTGGTAGCGACCCTACATCACCATGCCGTGACTCAGGAAATGTGGCACTTAACCAATTAAGTCAAATACCCGAAGCTCAGCAATGAGCATGAGGACTTACATATTTACCTTTAAATAAGCAAACTCGTATTCTCTACCACCTTTTAGGAATAATTGCCGAGCTATAACGTTAACAGCTGGGTTCCTATAGATCTACACAAACTGCCTTGAAGTGAATAGGATCACTTGCAAACCACACACTGGAATTAAACCCAACATTTGTAATCAAATCCAGTGTTCTTTAGCTAGCAAGCTTTGAGCATCTCAAAGAGTTCTAAAGAGAAAAAATAATGAATTAGTCATAAAATAATGGTGACCATGGCAACCATACCTTGAGGTAATGCTTTAATGCATCCAACATCTTGGCAGACACTTTGCTCCTGTTCTCTACACAATGAGAGGCAAGTGAGTTGACACCCTCAAGGCACATCTTGGTCACCTCGGTGGTGAACCCAGTCAGACCCACATCCATGGACCCCAGCAGATTCTGAAAGAGGTTCTTGGGGAGATGGTTCATCTTCTCTGGGTACACATCACAGATGAAGGTAATGAGCTCAAAGTACTGCACGCACAGGTTTGGGAACTAAAGGACAGAGAATTAACATAATCCACAATCAAATTAACATAATCACAATCGAATAAACTACATCCACAATCGACTTAACTACATCCACAATCGACTTAACTACATCCACAATGAACATAACTACATCCAAAATAAACTTAACTACATCCACAATCAACTAAACTACACCCACAATCAACTTAACTGCATCCACAATCAACTTATCTACATCAACAAGCAACCTAACTACATCTACAATCAACATAACTACATCTACAATCAACATAACTACATCCACAATCAACTTAACTTTATCCACAATCAACCTAACTACATCCACAATCAACCTAACTACATCCACAATCAACCTAACTACATCCACAATCAACCTAACTACATCCACAATCAACCTAACTACATCCACAATCAACCTAACTACATCCACAATCAACCTAACTACA
The DNA here is from genome assembly GCA_020152595.1 of Chiridota heheva. NCBI lineage: Eukaryota > Metazoa > Echinodermata > Holothuroidea > Apodida > Chiridotidae > Chiridota > Chiridota heheva. The sequence continues at coordinate 186,256 of JAIGNY010002366.1, read as the reverse complement.
TCCACAATCAACCTAACTTCATCAACAATCAACCTAACTCCACATCAACAATCAACCTAACTACATCAACAATCAACCTAACTACATCAACAATCAACCTAACTACATCAACAATCAACCTAACTACATCAACAATCAACCTAACTACATCAACAATCAACCTAACTACATCAACAATCAACCTAACTACATCAACAATCAACCTAACTACATCAACAATCAACCTAAACTAACATCAACAATCAACCTAACTACATCAACAATCAACCTAACTACATCAACAATCAACCTAACTACATCAACAATCAACCGAACTACATCAACAATCAATCTAACTACATCAACAATCAACCTAACATCACAAATGTTTCAAACATCTTAGGAGTTTTCATCATATTTTTAGTCATATTTCAAAGTCCCTTTTCCTACAAATTATGATGAAGTTGTTATCTGCTGCTGTAAACAACCTTCTGGCACTCTACATATGTACAGTTAAACAACTCATGCTACATGTAGGCAATGACTCGCAGTTTTGTCCTTTGAGAGATAAAGAGTGCAAACTTTTCCATTACATCTACATTATACTGTCATTATCATCACCACTACACCAGGATGATGGAATGATACAAAATTTGCTTTAAAAGGTCTAGAAATTCAATAAAACCGAAGAAATTATGCCAAAATCTATCACAGAAAAGTAACTTGATGGAGCTCTTTGAATTGCAAATTAAACTTTCATTACATAGTGAAAATGTGTCAAAAGAATTCCCTACCTTGAGGAGCTCAGACGTCATGAGAGGCACAATTATATTTAACCCCAGCAGCACAATGTCCCCAGCTGACACTCTGGTTTCCTGAGATGACTGGTTGGTGCTCTCAGAATCTGCAAGGTCAATTATAAATGTGATACATTCATTACAATGGAAACTTTCATTTAGAACTGAAGGGACATATCCAAAGACTGGATATTATAAATGAAAACAAAAACAGTTTTATTAGATGACAACAGAAGAGAATGTTCAAATCACTTGAAGTGCCAGCCTAATAATTCTTATTGAACACACTGAATGCTGCTTACCCAATCCATCGCTAATAAGGTACGTACACTGAATACTGCTTACCCAATCCATCGCTAATGAGGTACGTACAATGAACACTGCTTACCCCATCCATCGCTAATGAGGTACGAACACTGAATACTGCTTACCTAATTCATCGCTATTGAGGTACGTACACTGAATACTGCTTACCCAATCCATCGCTAATGAGGTACGTACACTGAATACTGCTTACCCAATCCATCGCTAATGAAGTACGTACACTGAATACCGCTGGCCCAATCCATCGCGATTGAGGTACGTACACTGAATACTGCTTACCCCATCCATCGCTAATGAGGTACGTACACTGAATACTGCTTACCCCATCCATTGCTAATGAGGTACGTACACTGAATACTGCTTACCCCATCCATCGCTAATGAGGTATGTACACTGAATACTGCTTACCCAATCCATCGCTAATGAGGTACGTACACTGAATACTGCTTACCCAATCTGTCGCTAATGAGGTACGTACACTGAATACTGCTTACCCCATCCATCGCTAATGAGGTACGTACACTGAATACTACCTACCCATCCATTGCTAATGAGGTACGTACACTGAATACTGCTTACCCTATCCATCGCTAATGAGGTACGTACACTAAATACTGCTCACTCAATCCATCGCTAATGAGGTACGTACACTGAATACTGCTTATCCAATCCATCGCAAATGAGGTACGTACACTGAATACTGCTTACCCAAATTATCGCTAATGAGGTATGTACACTGAATACTGCTTACCCAATCCATCGCTAATGAGGTACGTACACTGAATACTGCTTACCCCATCCAGGAAGTCTGCCCCAAATAAACGGAACATCAACATGTGGAAAGTGACTTTTCCCTGAATCCCCAGGGATAGACAAGGGCCACCTCCAGTCTACATTTAAGGAAAGTCTGCCGGATATAAACGGAACATCAACATGTGGAAAGTGACTTGTCCCCTGACTCCCCAGAAATAGACAAGGGCCACCTCCAGTCTGCATTTGAGGAAATTCTGCCCGAAACAAACTATATAAGTGCATATTTGAGATTGGTTTAAACAAGGAAGTACTGTGTAGTATCTTTGGCCTAATCTCAGTATTTTTAATTTAAGAGAGAGAATAGAAAAAATCCCACCTCAGGGGAAAGCGGGGGGGCTAAAGAAGTCCGTCTGGAACAAGATTATCTCCCAATGACCAGTCAAAAAATCGCCCAAGAACTTTTCTTTTTCATTCAATCACATTAAGTTTTTATCCCACAAATTTAACGTGATTTCCATTAAATTTCATAGCGCTTTCTTGAGTTACAAATGTTAGCAAAAAAGATCCCGCCCACAAACGACTTTGCCAATCAATATACATTGTGTAAAAAAGAATATATATGCCGACCCATATTTTAAATGAATGAATCCGAAGCGAAATAAATATCAATGATGTGCTTGTTGTAGTTTATTGGCTTTGAAAACTTTTGTGAACGAGTGTGTGAAATCTGATCTGCTTTAAGTTTGCATAATGTTTCCCAGGGACCTGCTGTTTCCAGGGACCTGCTTTTACTGGTTACATATTTTATGTCTTGAGAAAAGAGATATCGCGTTAATCGATATATCAGAACAGCACTAGCAAAACACTGATCACCAATATTAACATGTTATCACAGCTCAAAACTGCATGGACTAAAAATAAATCTTTATGAAAAATCAAGTATTTAAATCTGTTGTGCAGCTGTGATTGGTTAAGACTCACCCATTTTTCCGATCTATGCACATCTCAAATTTGTACAAATGGAGTACATGTGACATATCACAGAAGAAAAAATGGTGCACGGCAGTCATGGTTTATTTTCTACAAAGCAAAGCTATAAATTGAATAAAAAATAACATTTCAGCGAAATAGACTTAATTTTTGCTTACCCTCAAAAAGAAAATCAACCATGTCCTTAGACAAGAGGTTAAGTAAGAGCTGCATGATGATTGACAGGTCTTGAAACTGCTCCTCCTCAGCGTTGACGTCTCGCCTCTGCCTACCCAGGTTGCACTCAGTGTAGGTTCTCAACAGAGACAAGCTAGCCTCAAAAAACTTCACTGTGTGACCCTGCAAAATAGGAAAGAAAATCCATTTGATGATAAGTGAGAAAGGGTAGCAGGTAATGAATATTCATAAAGATATCATATGTACAGATCCTGTTGGTTGGTGCCTTGTCTCTTTCGGGAAATGACGTCATTAGTGAAAACATTACCACGAGCGGCGTGTCCCATGTTTTTACTGCCTGCAGTATGTATGGCATATGTAAACAAACACAGCTGATCATGCCAGCCATCATACTGCTTAAACAAGGGGAGCACTCGATCAACAATGCATCACACTCAACATTTACCTGGCCACATAATCCGGTGATAAAAGACAGAAGTCCATAATCTTGATGGACATTTGTCAACAGAAAGTGTATTTATTGGGTATACAATAGGATTAAAATAGACGGATTCAATTATGATATTACTTGTTGAGGGAGTTTTCTCTTTTGAATGTTCTCATGTTTAGGCACTGAATGGAACATGTAATTGTTGCAACACCTTCTCCAAAATGGCTGTGGTAATCGCATACTTAACACTGATTGAACAGTTAAGTTCTTTAATTTAAAATCTTGATTTCGGCAGTCATTTGTAAAAAGTTGTAATATTTTATTGAAGCTTCTTTGTTAGAAAGATGTGTTTTTTAGAGTAAATCACCAGATATCTCCTTCAAAATGAAGCAGATTTCTGATGCCACTCGTGCTTATTGTTTACTGCTGAATTAAACAGGCCTACACAGTGTGTACAACAAGATACAACATAAACAATGGGCTTAAATCCATCTGACTTTTTTGCATGTTATCGGTTACCCAATAAACAATCGATAAAGATGATTGTTTATCATTTAATGAATTAAACGAAAATTCACATCCCTAATTTTCATTTGCTTTGTTAATTTTCATAGCATTTTACTACAAGCTACAAAATATCTGTTGAGTTTTCCAGATATTTTAAGACACAAAAAGCTCAAGGTTACCAGTAACTAAAAAACAATGTAAAAGCTAGCATTCTTTATAACATAACAATCTCTTTTAGTTCTATCAATTGAAGAACAAAGAAAGGAGAGGCCCTGACATGCCAATGGCAATGAAAGAATGTAATTAAGCCCAGTTTCCAACCTGTACCCTCCCCCAGCCCCTACACATTCCCAGAACTATATCCTGCATTGTAATTCAACTTCCAATCTAAGAAAATATGTGAGTCAAGCAGCATAAAAAATGTACAATAACATTAAAGCAAAATTATGCGAAACAATATTGCTTAACGTATGACAAACTAGACATTGGAAATGATACAAATCCCCTCACTACTAATAATGCATATTCCAAACTGTCCCACACTCCATCCCAACCTGTCCCAAATGTCATCCCATGTCTATACTCCATGTAATCACACCTAAAATCCAGATACTGTATGCCATTCCACCACATGCCATTACAACTGAAATCCAGATGACACCCCACCACATGCAATTCCACTTTCTCCCAAATGTCCCTTTGTCCCTATTCCACATGCCAACCCAAACTACCCTACATACAATTCCACCCTAGCTGTCCCACATGAAATCCCAACCTCATCCTAATTCCTTCAGCTATTTTATCATCCTGTTCTCTTCTACCCCACATTCTGCTTATTGTTTATATATTTCCCAAACTCCTAATTTAAAATTCTTTAGAAGGCAAGACAAACATTTTGATTACTTTACATGTCAGGAATGTCAATATAATACAAAACTAGAAATGTGAAGTGATTAAGTCTCGACTGCCATATATTTTTGATCTCAGATCAAACATTTTGCAGCAAAATATATTGTTATGCAAATAATCTAATTAATATGCACACTATACCTCACCATTAAGTGAACAATGCTCTCTCACATATACTGTATGATCATTTGTGTAAGCAAAATCACCACATCCACTTTATTTCAAGAAAAGCACAGACACAAATATTTTCATTGCTATGCAAATAGGCTAATTAGTATGTACACACAACCTCCCAATCATGTTCAACTGAACAGCACCAATGCCCTCTACCACTGAACCAAGTACCAAGTTATTATCTCAGCTTATATATTTTCTATGAAAGTCTATTGTTATGCAAATAACCTAATTAATATGCACACTACACCTCACCATATAGTGTAGAGAATGTGCTTCACATATTTGATCATTTGTGTAAACAAAATTGCCACACCCACTTTAATTTGAGAGATATCATAGATACAAATATTTTCATTGTTATGCAAGCTAATGAGCATGCACACACAATCCCACAATCATGCTCATTTGAACAGTACCCATGTCCTCTACCCCTATGCCAAGTTACATGAATGTACACCATTCATAACTTAAGTAATGGAAACTTTAATAACGAAAAACTTTTAACGAAAAACTTTTAACGAAAAACCTGAACCAAAAACTTTAACATGACAAATATATCCATTGCTATGCAAATAAGCTAATTAGTATATATGCACACACAACCCCCCAAGCATGCTCATTTCAACAGCACACATGTCCTTTACACCTATGCCAAGTTACATTAATGTACATCATTCATTTAAAGGATTAGTTTAGGGGTCATGCAAGTCTTATCTTACATGAAAGAGGACTTTAAAAGAAACAAAATGGTAAAGAAAGCATTCAAAAATCTTATTCCGTTAAGGAGATATTCAAGCTTAAAGTTTGGTAACATTTCTGTAGAAACAACTAAAATCAGACTAGTTGTGATGTCACAGCCTCAGATTCCTCAAAGTCTTTATGCATTTTAAAGAAAGTTAATTTAATTTCTCCACTATTTAAATTATTTTTCCTCGAACTTTCTTCAGGTGGTATATTATAAATACCCTTTCTAGATCAAATTGTATTACTTATTTTAACATACCCCATGATTTTATAAGCCACAAAATTGCAGGACTAAATAGAATACATAAAGACTGAGGAATCTGAAGCTCAGACATCACAACTAGTCTCATTTCAGTCGTTTCTATACAAATGATACCAAACTTTAAACTCGAATATCTCCTTTAGAGAATAAGAATTTGAATGAGTTCTTCAGTATTTTGTTTCTATTGAAGTGCCTTTCATATAAGATAGATTTGCATGAACCCTGAACTAATCCTTTAAGTTATAAAAACTTCAACCAAAAGCTGTAACCAAAACTTTAACTGGATACCGATGCCAAGGGTAGTAGAAAGCCTCTACTTTTCTTCGAATAGTCAAGTTAAAAATTAGTGGATATTTGAAGCAAGCTTAATTATCTAGCAAAAACAGGTGCTGCACAGGCGAAGGAGTGATGGCCAAAAGATTGACATCTCCATTTTGGAGTTGAAGAAAATGGTTATTCAATGACTGTAGGCTGAGATCACTCACATATACAATTGACATACAATTGACATGTATTAATTTGATCATTCTGCTGCTCCTAGTCTACTTGTGTAATAAGATGTGGATGTAATTAGATATAGCATACCTGGTCTGCCCATATCACTGATATGCTGTGTCATAATTCATAGAAACTGTATGATCTATGCAAGTCAACACTAATTTATCCAGATCTCATTCACTTTTTGCTTAATGTGGTTTTTCAATCTTTAAGCCATTATCCATATCTCATTCACATTTTGCTTAATGTGGTTTTTCAATCTTTAACCCTTTATCCATATCTCATTCACACTTATCTTAATGTGGTTTTTCAATCAATTTATCCATATCTCATTCAGTGGTTATCAATCTTTATCCATATCTCATATCATTCACATTTTGCAATGTGGTTTTTTTTCAATCTTTATCTTAATGTCTTAATGTGTTATCAATCTTAATAAGCCATTATCCATATCTCATTCACATTTTGCTTAATGTGGTTTTTCAATCTTTAAGCCTTTATCCATATCTCATTCACACTTATCTTAATGTGGTTATCAATCTTAATAAGCCATTATCCATATCTCATTCACATTTTGCTTAATGTGGTTTTTCAATCTTTAAGCCTTTATCCATATCTCATTCACACTTATCTTAATGTGGTTATCAATCTTAATAAGCCATTATCCATATCTCATTCACTTTTTGCTTAATGTGGTTTTTCAATCTTTAAGCCTTTATCCAAATCTCATTCACATTTTGCTTAATGCGGTTATCATTCTTTAAGCCTTTATCCAGATCTCATTTATCACAAAGAGCAAAATCTTCTTTTGAACTTTTATCAAATTTGAATTTGATTGGTGCATTGAATTAATATAATAAAGTGAGGAAATGTTCGAAGTAAAATGTCACAATATTTCTGATATATATATATATATATATTACAAAGTTAATTACACACATTTCCCCTCAGGTGCAGGTGAATCCCAAAGCTCACACAGTTACTTAGATACTTAAAAAACAAAACAAAAAGCAGAAAATAATTGGGCCAGCGCATTGACCTTGGACTTACTTCATTTAGAAAGCACAAGAGTCTCTTGCTGACCTCCAGGTAGAGGTCAAACACCAGGTTCACAACGTCTGCACAGCTCTCATAGATTTTAAGTAACGTAACACTCTCACTTAGAAATGGAAGACAGAATTCGAAAAGCACTGAGGCGGAGTCTAGTCGCGTTCCCATGATGAGCCCTCGTATCAGACATAATTGTAAGGTGACAGCAGATCTAGTCTCTGGAATCTGAGCTTTCCTGGCAAAGTCTTCTTGTTGTATCAGCTGCTTGAACTTGACTTGAAGAGGTTGCAGGATCTACAATACAAACAGATCATATTAAGCTTCCCTATCAAAAGTTATTATGCTGTGAGAATTACTAAGGAATTAGCTACCATAACAATCAACTGTGGTTCTTTTGCAGTGCTTTACTTTGCAAGCATCCTTAAAGTACATTATAATATACCGTTTTCAAAGCTGCAGCAAATCTACAGTGCACAAGTCTGCATTATCCCCTGTCCAATCCCTTATAGTAGTGAGCACTATACAGTGCACAAGTCTGCATTATCCCCTGTCCAATTCCTTATAGTAGTAAGCACTATACAGTGCACAAGTCTGCATTATCCCCTGTCCAATCCCTTATAGTAGTGAGCACTAAGTGCACAAGTCTGCATTATCCCCTGTCCAATCCCTTAGAGTAGTAAGCACTATACAGTGCACAAGTCTGCATTATCCCCTGTCCAATCCCTTATAGTAGTGAGCACTATACAGTGCATATGTCTGCATTATCCCCTGTCTAATCACTTACAGTAGTGAGCACTATACAGTGCATATGTCTGCATTATCTCCTGTCCAATCCCTTATAGTAGTGAGCACTATACAGTGCACAAGTCTGCATTATCCCCTGTCCAATCCCTTATAGTAGTGAGCACTATATAGTGCATAAGTCTGCATTATCCCCTGTCCAATCCCTTATAGTAGTGAGCACTATACAGTGCATAAGTCTGCATTATCCTGTCCCATCCCTTATAGTAGTGAGCACTATACAGTGCACAAGTCTGCATTATCCTGTCCAATCCCTTACAGTAGTGAGCACTATACAGTGCATAAGTCTGCATTATCCTCTGTCCAATCCCTTATAGTAGTAAGCACTATACAGTGCACAAGTCTGCATTATCCCCTGTCCAATCCCTTACAGTAGTGAGCACTATACAGTGCATATGTCTGCATTATCCCCTGTCCAATCCCTTATAGTAGTGAGCACTATATAGTGCATAAGTCTGCATTATCTCCTGTCCAATCCCTTATAGTAGTGAGCACTATATAGTGCATAAGTCTGCATTATCCCCTGTCCAATCCCTTATAGTAGTGAGCACTATACAGTGCATAAGTCTGCATTATCCTCTGTCCCATCCCTTATCCACTATACTCTGTCCAATCCCTTACAGTAGTGAGCACTATACAGTGCATAAGTCTGCATTATCCCCTGTCCAATAGTAGTAAGCCCTATATCTGCATTATCCCCTGTCCAATCCCTTATAGTAGTGAGCACTATACAGTGCATATGTCTGCATTATCCCCTGTCCAATCCCTTACAGTAGTGAGCACTCTACAGTGCATATGTCTGCATTATCCCCTGTCCAATCCCTTATAGTAGTGAGCACTATACAGTGCACAAGTCTGCATTATCCCCTGTCCAATCCCTTATAGTAGTGAGCACTATATAGTGCATAAGTCTGCATTATCCCCTGTCCAATCCCTTATAGTAGTGAGCACTATACAGTGCACAAGTCTGCATTATCCTCTGTCCAATCCCTTACAGTAGTGAGCACTATACAGTGCATAAGTCTGCATTATCCCCTGTCCAATCCCTTATAGTAGTAAGCACTATACAGTGCACAAGTCTGCATTATCCCCTGTCCAATCCCTTATAGTAGTGAGCACTATACAGTGCATATGTCTGCATTATCCCCTGTCCAATCCCTTACAGTAGTGAGCACTCTACAGTGCATATGTCTGCATTATCCCCTGTCCAATCCCTTATAGTAGTGAGCACTATACAGTGCACAAGTCTGCATTATCCCCTGTCCAATCCCTTATAGTAGTGAGCACTATATAGTGCATAAGTCTGCATTATCCCCTGTCCAATCCCGTATAGTAGTGAGCACTATACAGTGCATAAGTCTGCATTATCCTCTGTCCCATCCCTTATAGTAGTGAGCACTATACAGTGCATAAGTCTGCATTATCCTCTGTCCAATCCCTTACAGTAGTGAGCACTATACAGTGCATATGTCTGCATTATCCCCTGTCCAATCCCTTATAGTAGTGAGCACTATATAGTGCATAAGTCTGCATTATCTCCTGTCCAATCCCTTATAGTAGTGAGCACTATATAGTGCATAAGTCTGCATTATCCCCTGTCCAATCCCTTATAGTAGTGAGCACTATACAGTGCATAAGTCTGCATTATCCTCTGTCCCATCCCTTATAGTAGTGAGCACTATACAGTGCACACGTCTGCATTATCCTCTGTCCAATCCCTTACAGTAGTGAGCACTATACAGTGCATAAGTCTGCATTATCCCCTGTCCAATCCCTTATAGTAGTAAGCACTATACAGTGCACAAGTCTGCATTATCCCCTGTCCAATCCCTTATAGTAGTGAGCACTATACAGTGCATATGTCTGCATTATCCCCTGTCCAATCCCTTACAGTAGTGAGCACTCTACAGTGCATATGTCTGCATTATCCCCTGTCCAATCCCTTATAGTAGTGAGCACTATACAGTGCACAAGTCTGCATTATCCCCTGTCCAATCCCTTATAGTAGTGAGCACTATATAGTGCATAAGTCTGCATTATCCCTGTCCAATCCCTTATAGTAGTGAGCACTATACAGTGCACAAGTCTGCATTATCCTCTGTCCAATCCCTTACAGTAGTGAGCACTATACAGTGCATAAGTCTGCATTATCCCCTGTCCAATCCCTTATAGTAGTAAGCACTATACAGTGCACAAGTCTGCATTATCCCCTGTCCAATCCCTTATAGTAGTGAGCACTATACAGTGCATATGTCTGCATTATCCCCTGTCCAATCCCTTACAGTAGTGAGCACTCTACAGTGCATATGTCTGCATTATCCCTGTCCAATCCCTTATAGTAGTGAGCACTATACAGTGCACAAGTCTGCATTATCCCCTGTCCAATCCCTTATAGTAGTGAGCACTATATAGTGCATAAGTCTGCATTATCCCCTGTCCAATCCCTTATAGTAGTGAGCACTATACAGTGCATAAGTCTGCATTATCCTCTGTCCCATCCCTTATAGTAGTGAGCACTATACAGTGCATAAGTCTGCATTATCCTCTGTCCAATCCCTTACAGTAGTGAGCACTATACAGTGCATATGTCTGCATTATCCCCTGTCCAATCCCTTATAGTAGTGAGCACTATACAGTGCACATGTCTGCATTATCCCCTGTCCAATCCCTTACAGTAGTGAGCACTATATAGTGCATAAGTCTGCATTATCCCCTGTCCAATCCCTTATAGTAGTGAGCACTATATAGTGCATAAGTCTGCATTATCCCCTGTCCAATCCCTTATAGTAGTGAGCACTATACAGTGCACAAGTCTGCATTATCCTCTGTCCAATCCCTTACAGTAGTGAGCACTATACAGTGCATATGTCTGCATTATCCCCTGTCCAATCCCTTATAGTAGTGAGCACTATACAGTGCACATGTCTGCATTATCCCCTGTCCAATCCCTTACAGTAGTGAGCACTATATAGTGCATAAGTCTGCATTATCCCCTGTCCAATCCCTTATAGTAGTGAGCACTATATAGTGCATAAGTCTGCATTATCCCCTGTCCAATCCCTTATAGTAGTGAGCACTATACAGTGCATAAGTCTGCATTATCCTCTGTCCCATCCCTTATAGTAGTGAGCACTATACAGTGCACAAGTCTGCATTATCCTGTCCAATCCCTTACAGTAGTGAGCACTATACAGTGCATAAGTCTGCATTATCCCCTGTCCAATCCCTTATAGTAGTAAGCACTATACAGTGCACAAGTCTGCATTATCCCCTGTCCAATCCCTTATAGTATAGTGAGCACTATACAGTGCATAAGTCTGCATTATCCCCTGTCCAATCCCTTACAGTAGTGAGCACTATACAGTGCATATGTCTGCATTATCCCCTGTCCAATCCCTTATAGTAGTGAGCACTATATAGTGCATAAGTCTGCATTATCCCCTGTCCAATCCCTTATAGTAGTGAGCACTATATAGTGCATAAGTCTGCATTATCCCCTGTCCAATCCCTTATAGTAGTGAGCACTATACAGAGCATAAGTCTGCATTATCCTCTGTCCCATCCCTTATAGTAGTGAGCACTATACAGTGCACAAGTCTGCATTATCCTCTGTCCAATCCCTTACAGTAGTGAGCACTATACAGTGCATAAGTCTGCATTATCCCCTGTCCAATCCCTTATAGTAGTAAGCACTATACAGTGCACAAGTCTGCATTATCCCCTGTCCAATCCTTATAGTAGTGAGCACTATACAGTGCATATGTCTGCATTATCCCCTGTCCAATCCCTTACAGTAGTGAGCACTCTACAGTGCATATGTCTGCATTATCCCCTGTCCAATCCCTTATAGTAGTGAGCACTATACAGTGCACAAGTCTGCATTATCCCCTGTCCAATCCCTTATAGTAGTGAGCACTATATAGTGCATAAGTCTGCATTATCCCCTGTCCAATCCCTTATAGTAGTGAGCACTATACAGTGCATAAGTCTGCATTATCCTCTGTCCCATCCCTTATAGTAGTGAGCACTATACAGTGCACAAGTCTGCATTATCCTCTGTCCAATCCCTTACAGTAGTGAGCACTATACAGTGCACAAGTCTGCATTATCCTCTGTCCAATCCCTTACAGTAGTGAGCACTCTACAGTGCATATGTCTGCATTATCCCCTGTCCAATCCCTTATAGTAGTGAGCACTATACAGTGCACAAGTCTGCATTATCCCCTGTCCAATCCCTTATAGTAGTGAGCACTATATAGTGCATAAGTCTGCATTATCCCCTGTCCAATCCCTTATAGTAGTGAGCACTATACAGTGCATATGTCTGCATTATCCCCTGTCCAATCCCTTATAGTAGTGAGCACTATACAGTGCACATGTCTGCATTATCCCCTGTCCAATCCCTTACAGTAGTGAGCACTATATAGTGCATAAGTCTGCATTATCCCCTGTCCAATCCCTTATAGTAGTGAGCACTATATAGTGCATAAGTCTGCATTATCCCCTGTCCAATCCCTTATAGTAGTGAGCACTATACAGTGCATAAGTCTGCATTATCTCCTGTCCAATCCCGTATAGTAGTGAGCACTATTTAGTGCATATGTCTGCATTATCCTCTGTCCAATTCTTTATAGTAGTAAGCACTATACAGTGCATAAGTCTGCATTATCCTCTGTCCAATCCCTAATAGTAGTGAGCACTATACAGTGCATATGTCTGCATTATCCCCTGTCCAATCCCTTATAGTAGTGAGCACTATACAGTGCATAAGTCTGCATTATCCCCTGTCCAATCCCTTATAGTAGTGAGCACTATATAGTGCATAAGTCTGCATTATCCCCTGTCCAATCCCTTACAGTAGTGAGCACTATACAGTGCATATGTCTGCATTATCCTCTGTCCAATCCCTTATAGTAGTGAGCACTATACAGTGCATAAGTCTGCATTATCCCCTGTCCAATCCCTTATAGTAGTGAGTAGGAATAATGGCAAAAGGCCCCATTCTAAAAAGCCTTTGGAATGACTCGACCAACTCCTTTATTACTGGATAAAACTGATGGTATTCTTACAGACAAATACAAAAGCAAGAACCCATGTTTAGTGAAGATATGATTAGTGAAGATAATCAGTGAAAAAATCTATATACGAATATCTGTCGACGTGACCAGTAAAATTGGGAATAAGAAACGATATCTAGCAAGAATGAGCTGTCTTTCTACAACATTAACCTAGCTAATCCTTTACTCACCTTCTGTCCTTTACTCACCTTCTCTCCTTTACTCACCTTCTCTATCATCACGGGCAAATCATTTCAGAGCAGCTGCTAGGAAAGAAACTTCTTTTATAATGTACCATTCTGAGCTTGGGTGGTGCCACGATTTTCCAGACCGGGACTAAAGTGTTACTTGCACACAATATGTTCCTTTCATTTCAAGATGGATTAAAACAATCCCCATGGGAGCCAAGGTCCCCCACAAAGGGTTGTAGACCCTCTGGCCCCAGCTGCCAGGAGCCCCGATTCTAAGAATGTTGAATGAATGCTCACCTCTTTAAAGAATTTGCTTTTGAGTTCACCCCCTGCTGCTGTAGATCCTGCAAGTACCAGCGCTTTCATCATGGTGCTCTGTGTGTCCACCGGTAGAATGTCAAACGGGGGTTGGTTGGTGGAGTGACTGTGAGCTAGATGCCAAAAGGTTTCATCCTTTATTACTGGTAAGCACCTACAAGAACAAGAGAGGGAGTAAGCACCTACTAGAACAAGAGAGTGAATCACACAAAAAGAATTAATGCCACAATATGGCCTATGATCATCAAGACTAAACTTTCATCAGTAACCAGACATCGTAAACGATGCTCCCTTAGCCGCTAATAACATGCTTTCCACCCTCTGTCACAATTGCCATCCCACCCTCGGCTCCACCTGACGTCCCATCCTACATCCTTCCCCACAGGAAATCATACAAGCAATCCAGATACCATTCCACCATATGACCGATATGCCATCACACCTACAATTAAGATGACATCCCACCATATGTCTTGCCACTCTGTCCCATATACCATGTCACCCTGTCCCAAATGACATCCCTCCCTGTCATATATACTATGCCACGCTGTCCCAAATGCCATCCCTCCCTGTGCCATGTGCCATCCTACCCTGTCCCACATGCCATCCTACCCTGTCCCACATGCCATCCCTCCATGTACCACATGCCATCTCACCCTGTCCTACAGGCCATTCCATCCTATCCCAAATGCTATCCCACCCTGTCTCATATGCCATTCTATCTCAAATCCAGACAATTCCATTACATGCCATTCTGTCCCACAAGTCATACCACCCTGTTCCCATGCCATCCCACCTTCTCCCACATGCCATCCCAGCCTGGCATAAATGCCATGACACCACCTTGTTTCACATGCCATCCCAAACTGTCCCACATTTCATCTCCTCTTTCCTCCCCCCTTATAAGGAGGGGGGGGGGAGGAGGGAGTTGCTCTTTTTAATTTCAATCAAAAGCATGTGAATTGGCCTTTCTGACAGTGTATTTCGTGTAGGTGAGTTGTATCGTGATCAGAATTTTTGATATTTGCCAAATTTTGGTTTCAAAATCATGATAATTTTCATAAGTTTATTCCAAAAAAAGATATTGATGAAAGGGGCAGTCAAAATTTGACCGGCTTTATATGTCCTGATGTCTTTGTAAGTTGTTCACAGGTTTTCAGGCAAAAGCAAGGTCTGGAAGTATGGCAAGTAATTCTTTAAAGAAAAAAAAACATTGTTTTTCATTAATTTGTGTGCATTTTAATTTGTTTTCTTTATTTTAACCCATCTTCATTCAAAAATCTTTAATATCAAAAAGTTACATTTCCTGAAAGAACTAATCAAGCTCTTTCAAATAATACCAGCATCACTGCTGTGGGTGTATTTAACTAAGTAAAATGATTTTTTGTCCAATCTGCGTGGAAATTAAAGAGTTAACCAACTCACCATTCCAACATTTACTATAACCTCCACTCACTCCATTGCACAACAGCTACTACCCCTCCCCCCATCCCACCCTTAACTCAAATCTGGCACTTTCAATAAAAAGATGCTCAACTTATTTCCCTTATAAACCAGATAGAGCTGATCTATCTACCAAATCAGAATGAAAATTCACTGCAGATTAATTTGGAGTTTATCAGGAGTCTGTTATGTTTCAAG
This sequence comes from Chiridota heheva, assembly GCA_020152595.1. Lineage (NCBI taxonomy): Eukaryota > Metazoa > Echinodermata > Holothuroidea > Apodida > Chiridotidae > Chiridota > Chiridota heheva. The sequence goes on along the minus strand of JAIGNY010002366.1, from coordinate 170,651 downwards.
GGAAGACTTGTTTTTTGCTATTCATTTCCAAGACACTTCATTAAAAATTATATTTGGTCATCAGTTCTTTTGTTCTGCTTTTTTGTTTTCATGCCAGAACACATCCTTTAAATGCTATTCAAGCCTGGAATGCATTTGTTGTAAGGTCTTTAAAAGCAAGTCTCCTTTATATAAATTTATTTTCATAAAATTAAATAATTATTAAATTATAACTAAATTATTTAATTATGCTTTCCAGTCCTCTTCATAATTTTCTTGTTCTTTGTTTTCTTTATATTTCATGCCTATCTTATTTACACATTTGTATTTATTTTCTTTATATGCATATTTTGTAAGGCGCATTAAAATAAGTCATTAGATAATGCGCCATATAAGTGTAATAAACTTAAACTTAAAAATAGTTGGAAATCTTTTCCTTGGGCAGAATTCTTTTGTTCCCCAGTAGCTGAACAATGCAAGAGGTCAGACAAACAATAGATGCACAGATGGACGAACAGTAAAGATGTTATATCCCTTCTTCATCAACTCCGTTGGTTAGGGGATGATAACCTTATATTGCTCACTTATCCAAGTAATATAATGGTTACTGATTTTATATTGACTTGAAAATTTGTGATAAAATTACTTTTTAACTTTGAAGACTAGAATACAAAAATACTATATCAATTAATTACCAGACCTGGGAAAAGGTCTGGTAAAGGTCAGAGATGACTTTTAAACTTCATGCCAAACTTGGTTCAGCTCAAGTTCCTTTTGTTTAGTGCAAAGTACATGTCTCACTAAGGCTTTGTACTTTTATGAATAGGCAACATTAGAGTAGACAAAAAAGACACCAACTTTAAACTTGCCGAGTAAATGAAAACTAATTGATATATTTATACCTTTCTGTTCTCTCAACCAATGAAACAAAGAGTTTGACCGTTTCATTGACCAGGTCATGCTCAGCGCTCCATATGGATAGATTACACAAGATCTTCTGCAGCAGGAACCCTGTGATCCATTGAGCCCCTTCTGAATGCCTCTCACAGGTGAATGACAGGGGTAGACTACACTGCAATGAAGGAAGGGGACAATTGGGGTATGGTTGTACTCAACAGTAAGAGCCCTAACGGTTTTAAATTACTAAGAAAGCACCTGCAATTTCTGCATTACAGCTAATCATAAGTTTGAAGAATTTTTACTGTATGCAAAAGTTGTGATGTATCAAAGTGAAGGGAGCTCAAAATATATAACTTGGTTCTTTAATTTGTCCTAAATGTTAGTCAGTAAAAACCAGACTTTCTTATCTTGGTAAATTTGGGTTGATGGAGACTTGCAACATGCCCCCATTGAATTCGACGGATTGATTTGCAACCTGCTCACATTCAAATTAAAGGATTGATTTGCAACCTGCCCCCATTCAAATTGAAGGATTAATTTGCAACATTCCCCCATTCAAATTGAAGGATTGATTTGCAACCTGCTCCCATTCAAATTAAAGGATTGATTTGCAACCTGCCCCCATTCAAATTGAAGGATTAATTTGCAACATTCCCCCATTCAAATTGAAGAATTGATTTGCAATCTGCTCCCATTCAAATTGAAGGATTGATTTGCAACCTGCCCCCATTCAAATTGAAGGATTAATTTGCAACATGCCCCCATTCAAATTGAAGGATTAATTTGCAACATTCCCCCATTCAAATTGAAGGATTGATTTGCAACCTGCCCCCATTTAAATTGAAGGATTGATTTGCAACCTGCTTCCATTCAAATTGAAGGATTGATTTGCAACATTCCCCCATTCAAATTGAAGGATTGATTTGCAACCTGCTCCCATTCAAATTAAGGGATTGATTTGCAACCTGCCCCCATCTAAATTAAAGGATTGATTTGCAACCTGCTCCCATTCAAATTGAAGGATTGATTTGCAACCTGCCTCCATTCAAATTGAAGGATTAATTTGCAACATTCCCCATTCAAATTCAAGGATTGATTTGCAACCTGCTCCCATTCAAATTAAAGGATTAATTTGCAACCTGCTCCCATTTAAATTCAAGGATTGATTTGCAACATTCCCCCATTCAAATTGAAGGATTGATTTGCAACCTGCTCCCATTCAAATTGAAGGATTGATTTGCAACCTGCCTCCATTCAAATTGAAGGATTAATTTGCAACATTCCCCCATTCAAATTCAAGGATTGATTTGCAACCTGCTCCCATTCAAATTAAAGGATTAATTTGCAACCTGCTCCCATTCAAATTCAAGGATTGATTTGCAACATTCCCCCATTCAAATTGAAGGATTGATTTGCAACCTGCTCCCATTCAAATTAAAGGATTGATTTGCAACATTCCCCCATTCAAATTGAAGGATTGATTTGCAACCTGCTCCCATTCAAATTAAAGGATTGATTTGCAACCTGCCCCCATCCAAATTAAAGGATTTGCAACATGCCCCCATTCAAATTAAAGGATTGATTTGCAACATTCCCCCATTCAAATTGAAGGATTGATTTGCAACCTGCTCCTATTTAAAATTAAAGGATTGATTTGCAATCTACTTACATTGAAATTGAAAGATTGATTTGCAACATGCCCCCATTCAAATTGAAGTCGCTATCCATTATATGTACAGTCGCTACATGTTACATGTACAGTCGCTATAGGTTACATGTACATTCGTTATAGGTTACATGTACATTCGCTATATGTTACATGTACAGTCGCTATAGGTTACATGTAGTCACTATAGGTTACATGTACAGTCACTATAGGTTACATGTGCAGTCACTATAGGTTACATGTACAGTCACTATAGGTTACATGTACAGTCACTATAGGTTACATGTACAGTCGCTATAAGTTACATGTACAGTCGCCATAGGTTACATGTACAGTCGCTATAGGTTACATGTACAGTCGCTATAAGTTACATGTACAGTCGCTATAAGTTACATGTACAGTCGCTATAGGTTACATGTACAGTTGCTATAGGTTACATGCACAGTCGCTATAGGTTACATGCACAGTCACTATAGGTTACATGTACAGTCGCTATAGGTTACATGTACAGTCGCTATAGGTTACATGTACAGTCGCTATATGTTACATGTACAGTCGCTATATGTTACATGTGCAGTTGCTATAGGTTACATGTACAGTCGCTATAGGTTACATGTACAATCGCTATATATTACATGTACAGTCGCTATAGATTACATGTACAGTCGCTAGAGAACATGTACAACCGCTATAGATTACATGTACAGTCGCCATAGGTTACATGTACAGTCGCTATAGGTTACATGTACAGTCGCTATAGATTACATGGCCACTCAAACCTGCAATATAATAAGCAGATCAGGCAAGAGATTCTTTCATAAATTTATATGAAAGACCACCAACTGTTAAGCAAAATAAGTCTCAAGCAGGATGTGGGTATCTGAACCTTGTTTTACACATAGAATCCAGAGATTTGAAGGGTTTTCTTTGTTTGTTTGATGAGGGCTTAACGGCACCACAACAACGAGGGTCATATTGTGCCTGAGAGGATAGATCATTTTAGAGGTAGGAAGGAAAAGAAACAGGGGGAGAATAGAGAAATTCAAGAATAAAAGGTCAGAAAGCTGTGATCGTAAGAGGAGGTGCATGGTTGAAACAAAGACAAAGTAGAAAGGGGGTGGAAGAGGAGAATTTAATATGGTTGTAGAGGGAAGCATGATGAAGGAAGGAGATAATTTTATCCGAAGGATTTTTTTGAAAGAACTCAGCAATTGAGTTGTGGGGAGCGAGGGAAGCTCTGGGAGGGTTGTACAGGGGCAAGCAAGGAGAACGTGATGGATTGTGAGTGTGCAATGGCAATTGTTGCAGAGGGGTTGGGGGGAGCCAATAAGGAGGTGGGAGTGAGTGAGGTGGGTGTGACCAATTCTAAGATGGGTAATATGAACGTTGTCGATACGAGAGAGGTTGTTGATGGTTTTCTTTGCAATTCATTTTATGTCCAGTGCTGGATGCAGGGTGTCATTTCATGTCCAGTGCTTGGATGCAGGGTGTCATTGCATGTCCAGTGCTGGATGCAGGGTGTCATTTCATGTCCAGTGCTTGGATGCAGGGTGTTATTTCATGTCCAGTGCTGGATGCAGGGTGTCATTTCTTGTCTGGTGCTTGGATGCAGCTAGGGTATCATTTCATGTCCAGTGCTGGATGCAGGGTGTCATTTCATGTCCAGTGCTGGATGCAGGGTGTCATTTCATGTCCAGTGCTGGATGCAGGTTGTCATTTCATGTCCAGTGCTTGGATACAGGGTGTCATTTCATGTCCAGTGCTTGGATGCAGGGTGTCATTTTATGTCCAGTGCTTGGATGCAGGGTGTCATTTCATGTCCAGTGCTTGGATGCAGGGTGTCATTTCATGTCCAGTGCTTGGATGCAGGGTGTCATTTTATGTCCAGTGCTGGATGCAGGGTGTCATTTCATGTCCAGTGCTTGGATGCAGGGTGTCATTTTATGTCCAGTGCTGGATGCAGGGTGTTATTTCATGTCCAGTGCTTGGATGCAGGGTGTCATTTCATGTCCAGTGATTGGATGCAGGGTGTCATTTCATGTCCAGTGCTGGATGCAGGGTGTCATTTCATGTCCAGTGCTGGATGCAGGGTGTCATTTCATGTCCAGTGCTTGGATGCAGGGTGTCGTTTCATGTCAAGTGCTTGGAAGCAGGGTGCCATTTCATGTCCAGTGCTTGGATGCAGGTTGTCACCGAAACAAAAGAGAACAAATATAAATTCAAATAAATATAAATTCAAATATAAATTTACCTGGGCATAATGTTTTGTATTTAATTGTAAGTAAGACAGCAGCCATCGACGCATGAACCAGATGAGAGTACTGCCGACCTGCGGACTTAGAATCATGGACATATTGGCCTCGCTTGCCTGACGCTCCACCTCCGACAACCTAAATACTGCTGATGTTAACCTGCAGAAATAAGAAAATAATACAATTGAAAGGGATTCATTTCATGTGCTCTATCTCTCTCTCAAAAAATCAAGCTCATTACATGCCCGTTGGATTTCATCAACCTAAAGCCAACACAGTCAATGAATTCATAATAGAATGTCATTCTCTTTGCTATTGTACAATAATACTAAATAGCACAAATCTTGTAAATCTGTCAAGTCACAGGCTTTTACAGATTTGCTTCACTCATTTCAGGTCATGCATTTAGTACTGTTCTACATTTCTACTTTCTTATGGAGGAAGAAAGGAATAGAAATAGCCAACCTTGAATGAATAGAATGAAAATGCATTATGGAGCAAATGGGGGAGACCTTTAGTTACTCACCTGATAACCTTATCAGCCTCTTCATGGCCTGATATAGAGCTTGCAGGCTCCCGTGGGGTAGCCAGCACCCTCATGGTAGCCTCCAAATTAACCTGATTTGAATGGGCAATAGAATATGACATCACTTCCTGTGGAATAACAGAGACCTCTCCTTTGGACTCATCGGCTAGTACATAGCCTACACAAACAGAAGAGAATACAAATGGAAAGTCACTGAAGGTGGAGTATTACGTAGCATTTACTGCATTTTGTTCAGGATAATAAATGAAAAACAAATACCAGTATATCTATTGTTCTATCCCTACTGTGTATATTTCTTTGATTTTGCAAATCACAAATATAGCCACAACTCTGTGCAAAAGTAAGACTGCTTGATAGCCACAGCTCTGTGCAAAGGTAAGACTGCTTGATAGCCACAGCTCTGTGCAAAAGTAAGACTGCTTGAGAGCCACAGCTCTGTGCAAAAGTAAGACTGCTTGAGAGCCACAGCTCTGTGCAAAAGTAAGACTGCTTGAGAGCCACAGCTCTGTGCAAAAGTAAGACTGCTTGATAGCCACAGCTCTGTGTAAAAGTAAGACTGCTTGAGAGCCACAGCTCTGTGCAAAGGTAAGACTGCTTGATAGCCACAGCTCTGTGCAAAAGTAAGACTGCTTGAGAGCCACAGCTCTGTGCAAAAGTAAGACTGCTTGAGAGCCACAGCTCTGTGCAAAAGTAAGACTGCTTGAGAGCCACAGCTCTGTGCAAAAGTAAGACTGCTTGATAGCCACAGCTCTGTGTAAAAGTAAGACTGCTTGAGAGCCACAGCTCTGTGCAAAGGTAAGACTGCTTGATAGCCACAACTCTGTGCAAAAGTAAGACTGCTTGATAGCCACAACTCTGTGCAAAAGTAAGACTGCTTGAGAGCCACAGCTCTGTGCAAAAGTAAGACTGCTTGAGAGCCACAGCTCTGTGCAAAAGTAAGACTGCTTGATAGCCACAGCTCTGTGTAAAAGTAAGACTGCTTGAGAGCCACAGCTCTGTGCAAAAGTAAGACTGCTTGAGAGCCACAACTCTGTGCAAAAGTAAGACTGCTTGATAGCCACAGCTCTGTGTAAAAGTAAGACTGCTTGAGAGCCACAGCTCTGTGCAAAAGTAAGACTGCTTGAGAGCCACAACTCTGTGCAAAAGTAAGACTGCTCAATAGCCACAACTCTGTGCAAAAGTAAGACTGCTCAATAGCCACAACTCTGTGCAAAAGTAAGACTGCTTAATAGCCACAACTCTGTGCAAAAGTAAGACTGCTTGATAGCCACAACTCTGTGCAAAAGTAAGACTGCTTGATAGCCACAACTCTGTGCAAAAGTAAGACTGCTTAATAGCCACAACTCTGTGCAAAAGTAAGACTGCTTAATAGCCACAACTCTGTGCAAAAGTAAGACTGCTTAATAGCCACAACTCTGTGCAAAAGTAAGACTGCTTGATAGCCACAACTCTGTGCAAAAGTAAGACTGCTTGATAGCCACAACTCTGTGCAAAAGTAAGACTGCTTGATAGCCACAGCTCTGTGCAAAAGTAAGACTGCTTAATAGCCACAACTCTGTGCAAAAGTAAGACTGCTTGATAGCCACAACTCTGTGCAAAAGTAAGACTGCTTGATAGCCACAACTCTGTGCAAAAGTAAGACTGCTTGATAGCCACAACTCTGTGCAAAAGTAAGACTGCTTGATAGCCACAACTCTGTGCAAAGGTAAGACTGCTTGATAGCCACAGCTCTGTGCAAAGGTAAGACTGCTTGATAGCCACAACTCTGTGCAAAAGTAAGACTGCTTGATAGCCACAACTCTGTGCAAAAGTAAGACTGCTTGATAGCCACAACTCTGTGCAAAGGTAAGACTGCTTGATAGCCACAACTCTGTGCAAAAGTAAGACTGCTTGATAGCCACAGCTCTGTGTAAAAGTAAGACTGCTTGATAGCCACAGCTCTGTGTAAAAGTAAGACTGCTTGATAGCCACAACTCTGTGCAAAGGTAAGACTGCTTGATAGCCACAACTCTGTGCAAAAGTAAGACTGCTTGATAGCCACAACTCTGTGCAAAAGTAAGACTGCTTGATAGCCACAGCTCTGTGTAAAAGTAAGACTGCTTGATAGCCACAACTCTGTGCAAAAGTAAGACTGCTTGATAGCCACAACTCTGTGCAAAAATAAGACTGCTTGATAGCCACCACTCTGTGCAAAAGTAAGACTGCTTGATAGCCACAACTCTGTGTAAAAGTAAGACTGCTTAATAGCCACAACTCTGTGCAAAAGTAAGACTGCTTGATAGCCACAACTCTGTGCAAAAGTAAGACTGCTTGATAGCCACAACTCTGTGCAAAAGTAAGACTGCTTGATAGCCACAGCTCTGTGCAAAGGTAAGACTGCTTGATAGCCACAACTCTGTGCAAAAGTAAGACTGCTTAATAGCCACAACTCTGTGCAAAAGTAAGACTGCTTAATAGCCACAACTCTGTGCAAAAGTAAGACTGCTTGATAGCCACAGCTCTGTGCAAAGGTAAGACTGCTTGATAGCCACAACTCTGTGCAAAAGTAAGACTGCTTGATAGCCACAACTCTGTGCAAAAGTAAGACTGCTTGATAGCCACAGCTCTGTGCAAAGGTAAGACTGCTTGATAGCCACAACTCTGTGCAAAAGTAAGACTGCTTGATAGCCACAACTCTGTGCAAAAGTAAGACTGCTTGATAGCCACAACTCTGTGTAAAAGTAAGACTGCTTGATAGCCACAACTCTGTGCAAAAGTAAGACTGCTTGATAGCCACAGCTCTGTGCAAAGGTAAGACTGCTTGATAGCCACAACTCTGTGCAAAAGTAAGACTGCTTGATAGCCACAACTCTGTGTAAAAGTAAGACTGCTTGATAGCCACAACTCTGTGCAAAAGTAAGACTGCTTGATAGCCACAGCTCTGTGCAAAGGTAAGACTGCTTGATAGCCACAACTCTGTGCAAAAGTAAGACTGCTTGATAGCCACAACTCTGTGCAAAAGTAAGACTGCTTGATAGCCACAACTCTGTGTAAAAGTAAGACTGCTTGATAGCCACAACTCTGTGCAAAAGTAAGACTGCTTGATAGCCACAGCTCTGTGCAAAGGTAAGACTGCTTGATAGCCACAACTCTGTGTAAAAGTAAGACTGCTTGATAGCCACAACTCTGTGCAAAAGTAAGACTGCTCAATAGCCACAACTCTGTGCAAAAGTAAGACTGCTTGATAGCCACAACTCTGTGCAAAAGTAAGACTGCTTGATAGCCACAACTCTGTGTAAAAGTAAGACTGCTTGATAGCCACAACTCTGTGCAAAAGTAAGACTGCTCAATAGCCACAACTCTGTGCAAAAGTAAGACTGCTTGATAGCCACAACTCTGTGCAAAAGTAAGACTGCTTGATAGCCACAACTCTGTGTAAAAGTAAGACTGCTTGATAGCCACAACTCTGTGCAAAAGTAAGACTGCTTGATAGCCACAGCTCTGTGCAAAGGTAAGACTGCTTGATAGCCACAACTCTGTGTAAAAGTAAGACTGCTTGAGAGCCACAGCTCTGTGCAAAGGTAAGACTGCTTGATAGCCACAACTCTGTGCAAAGGTAAGACTGCTTGATAGCCACAACTCTGTGTAAAAGTAAGACTGCTTGATAGCCACAACTCTGTGCAAAAGTAAGACTGCTCAATAGCCACAACTCTGTGCAAAAGTAAGACTGCTTGATAGCCACAACTCTGTGTAAAAGTAAGACTGCTTGATAGCCACAGCTCTGTGTAAAAGTAAGACTGCTTGAGAGCCACAGCTCTGTGCAAAGGTAAGACTGCTTGATAGCCACAACTCTGTGCAAAGGTAAGACTGCTTGATAGCCACAACTCTGTGCAAAAGTAAGACTGCTTGATAGCCACAACTCTGTGTAAAAGTAAGACTGCTTGATAGCCACAACTCTGTGCAAAGGTAAGACTGCTTGATAGCCACAACTCTGTGTAAAAGTAAGACTGCTTGATAGCCACAACTCTGTGCAAAGGTAAGACTGCTTGATAGCCACAACCCTGTGCAAATGTAAGACTGCTTGATAGCCACAACTCTGTGTAAAAGTAAGACTGCTTGAGAGCCACAACTCTGTGCAAAAGTAAGACTGCTTGATAGCCACAACTCTGTGCAAAGGTAAGACTGCTTGATAGCCACAACTCTGTGTAAAAGTAAGACTGCTTGAGAGCCACAGCTCTGTGCAAAAGTAAGACTGCTTGAGAGCCACAGCTCTGTGCAAAAGTAAGACTGCTTGAGAGCCACAGCTCTGTGCAAAAGTAAGACTGCTTGATAGCCACAGCTCTGTGCAAAGGTAAGACTGCTTGATAGCCACAACTCTGTGCAAAAGTAAGACTGCTTGTACAAAAACCCACTGGAAATTACATCAGAAAATAATAGCTCCCATACAACAGATTTCTAGTCAAAATCCTATGTTAATTTTACTTATTGGTGCATACCACAATATGCCAATTATATTCATACACAAAACATGTAATTTAAATTACAACCGCACTTTTAACACCTAGTCATTGGTCAAGAGCTTCTTACACTCGCTCACTTGACTGAAAACTAAAATAAATTCAAAACTTCCAGGAGCTCAATATGGTAAATTGTGAAAGGTTGTAAGAAAACAAAAAAGGTGGGGTGGGGGAGTAGGGTGAAGTCTATAATTTCACATCTTTTTTAGTCATGATACTTTTCTAGTTCTATAATTTGAGATCTTTCTCAGTTGAAATACTTTTCTAGTTCTATAATTTGGGATCTTTCTCAGTTGTGATACTTTTCTGGTTCTATAATTTGAGATCTTTCTCAGTTGTGATACTTTTCTAGTGCTATAATTTGAGATCTTTCTCAGTTGTGATACTTTTCTAGTTCTATAATTTCAGATCTTTCTCAGTTGTGATACTTTTCTAGTTCTATAATTTGAGATCTTTCTCAGTTGTGATACTTTTCTGGTTCTATAATTTGAGATCTTTCTCAGTTGTGATACTTTTCTAGTGCTATAATTTGAGATCTTTCTTAGTTGTGATACTTTTCTAGTTCTATAATTTCAGATCTTTCTCAGTTGTGATACTTTTCTGGTTCTATAATTTGAGATCTTTCTCAGTTGTGATACTTTTCAAGTTCTATAATTTGAGATCTTTCTCAGTTGTGATACTTTTCTAGTTCTATAATTTGAGATCTTTCTCAGTTGTGATACTTTTCTGGTTCTATAATTTGAGATCTTTCTCAGTTGTGATACTTTTCTAGAGCTATAATTTGAGATCTTTCTCAGTTGTGATACTTTTCTAGTTCTATAATTTCAGATCTTTCTCAGTTGTGATACGTTTCTAGTTCTATAATTTGAGATCTCTCTCAGTTGTGATACTTTTCTGGTTCTATAATTTGAGATCTTTCTCAGTTGTGATACTTTTCTAGTGCTATAATTTGAGATCTTTCTCAGTTGTGATACTTTTCTAGTTCTATAATTTCATATATTTCTCAGTTGTGATACTTTTCTAGTTCTATATTTTCAGATCTTTCTCAGTTGTGATACTTTTCTGGTTCTATAATTTGAGATCTTTCTCAGTTGTGATACTTTTCTGGTTCTATAATTTGAGATCTTTTTCAGTTGTGATACTTTTCTAGTTCTATAATTTGAGATCTTTCTCAGTTGTGATACTTTTCTGGTTCTATAATTTGAGATCTTTCTCAGTTGTGATACTTTTCTAGACCTATAATTTGAGATCTTTCTCAGTTGTGATACTTTTCTAGTTCTATAATTTCAGATCTTTCTCAGTTGTAATACTTTTCTGGTTCTATAATTTGAGATCTTTCTCAGTTGTGATACTTTTCTAGTTCTATAATTTCAGTTCTTTCTCAGTTGTGATACTTTTCTAGTTCTATAATTTGAGATCTTTCTCAGTTGTGATACTTTTCTGGTTCTATAATTTGAGATCTTTCTCAATTGTGATACTTTTCTAGTGTTATAATTTGAGATCTTTCTCAGTTGTGATACTTTTCTAGTTCTATAATTTCAGATCTTTCTCAGTTGTGATACTTTTCTGGTTCTATAATTTGAGATCTTTCTCAGTTGTGATACTTTTCTAGTTCTATAATTTGAGATCTTTATCAGTTGTGATACTTTTCTAGTTCTATAATTTGAGATCTTTCTCAGTTGTGATACTTTTCTAGTTTTATAATTTGAGATCTTTCTCAGTTGTGATACTTTTCTAGTTCTATAATTTGAGATCTTTCTCAGTTGTGATACTTTTCTGGTTCTATAATTTGAGATCTTTCTCAATTGTGATACTTTTCTAGTGTTATAATTTGAGATCTTTCTCAGTTGTGATACTTTTCTGGTTCTATAATTTCAGATCATTCTCAGTTGTGATACTTTTCTGGTTCTATAATTTGAGATCTTTCTCAGTTGTGATACTTTTCTAGTTCTATAATTTGAGATCTTTATCAGTTGTGATACTTTTCTAGTTCTATAATTTGAGATCTTTCTCAGTTGTGATACTTTTCTAGTTTTATAATTTGAGATCTTTCTCAGTTGTGATACTTTTCTGGTTCTATAATTTGAGATCTTTCTCAGTTGTGATACTTTTCTAGTTCTATAATTTGAGATCTTTCTTACTTACGATACTTTTCTAGTGCTATAATTTGATATCTTTCTCACTTGTGATACTTTTCTAGTTCTATAATTTCAGATCTTTCTCAGTTGTGATACTTTTCTAGTTCTATAATTTTAGATCTTTCTCAGTTGTAATACTTTTCTTGTGCTATAATTTCAGATCTTTCTCAGTTGTGATAATTTTCAAATTTTACCATTAAATAACTCGAAGGGGTGTTTTACTCTGTTAATCCTGTCATAATTTTCTTAGTAAACAACTTCCGTTTGCAACATTGTTCAAATCTATATTTATCTCTCATTATTATTATAGGACACTGCTGAATGCCTGCTATCATTATGGGATTACTTTAATACATTCTGTTTGTTAACATGTGCTTGTAAATAGCATGGAAAATGTTGTGAAGAAACAAAATGAAAAACAAGCTAGTCTTCCTTGTGATATGTGTAACAGTAGTAAGGTTTGTTTTACCTGCTATGAGAATAAGCCAATGAACATCTTCATATAAGTTATGCAGCACCTTGGTGTCAAGGTCTATATTGTGATACGCACTGGAATAGTCTGACTGCTGCACCTTCTGCTGGAACTGGTGGAGTATCAATTGAAATTTGACCACTCTATCTTCCAGCAATCTGAAGAAGAAGAAAACAAACAAATACTTGTAAAAGAAGAGGCAATCAAAGTAGTAACGACCACTAAATGACACATTGTGAAGTTACATCTGTACTCAATCCTCGTCAAGCTGGTGCTGACATCTGGTTTCCTTGGGCTTGGTGGGCGTGCTTGAGAGTACAACTCCCCAAAAAGGACTATCCAGGGTAAATCTCGGGCAAATCTGGTAATCATTTACCATCAAATTGAAGCAAATGGACAATAGGGTTTAGCGCAAGGACACATCAAAGCATTCAGACTGGGAATTAAGCAGTGTTGGTAGAAAATTTATGATAAGAGACAGTAACACCGAGTCAAAAAGATCCAACAAAGATTTTAACTGGACAACTTGAAATCATTACAGCATAGGTGGTACATCCCTAACTGCATCAAAATGTTGTAAGAGGGCAAGTTATCTACATGCACTGGCAGCAACAAAAAGTGTTCAGTCGCCCTAATTTATTTTCCCTCTTAATTTTCATGTATTTTAGGTACATCACCACATGCCCCTTGCCACATGGGCCCCCACCAAGGCTTTGCCCCTGAAACTCACAATGGAACCTGGATCCCAAGCCCTTTTAGGATTTGTGCTACATACTCACCGCTGATATATATATATATATATATATATATATATATATATATATATATGTATATATATATATATATAAAAGATAAGTTCCATGATTGGCCATTACAAACACAACAAAATAGTAAAAATGACAATGTCTCTAGCCAACAGATTATTTTATAAACCAAATATTTCAAAAACTCCTGTTTCCTTCTTCAGTGGTATGAAGTTAAATGACGCTAGAAGATAACAGCGACGATAGCTTGCACGTTAGCACATTTCAAAGAGCGCCAAAAATCGTGACAGCGTAAAATAGTAGGCGCAAAAGGGAAAAAGCGCGAGAAAAAGACACAAAACCAAAAAAACAAAAAACCGGCGCCAAAATGCGCTGAGGCACAAAAACAAGAGAAGGACTAATGAGACGAAGTGAAAGTGGAAACATTTTCCCTAAAAACAGAAAAAGGAGAAAGATAAGACAGGTCTTTATTAAGTCCATGGATGTGGCTCTTAGTTTTAATCATAAATTTCAATTCAAACAACTTTCTGTCTTCCGTGCTTCTAAAGTTCCCCCTGATGAGAACCACCTTCAAATGTTCCAACTTATGTCTAGGTAAATTAAAATGCCCTGCCACGGGATAACCCTCACTGTCACCATCGAAATCGCGAATAGACTGCTTGTGGTTATTGAACCTCAATCGGAAAGAGGTTCCAGTCTCACCAATGTAAGAAATTTCCGACATTTCAACACATCACGCAGTAAACCACGTTAGAAGAATCACAGGAAAAAGTTCCGGTTTGATCACGTTATTCCTCGGGAGAGATACCGTCTCATCCGTGACTATGTGCATGCAGATTTGACAACGCCGCTTCCTGCAGGGTTTATTGCCTCGCCCAGGCATCCTGCGCGATATGTTGGAACGTACCAACAAATTCCTAAGACTCGGGCTGCTTTAGTGCCACAACCGGTGGTGCAGAAAAATTCCTCCGACCTCTGGGGCGTGTTTCAATATCCCCATGACGATTTAATACACTTCAAGAGAGGCTGTATCTGTGTACTGTGCGAAACTACGAGGGAATGCGTGCGGTCTTAGTCTTGATCCGATACTCTAAAAGCTCACTGCGATTGACAGGAATAACCTTGTCCATGAATTTCCTTAACAGTTTCAAGGGATAGCCCCTTTTAAGAAAGTGCCCCGACATAACGTTAAGTTGGATCTTGAGATCAAGAGGTCAGAACAAATTCTCTTAAGACGAAGAAACTGGCTATAAATGATAGATTCCTTAGTGTGTTGGGGATGATTGCTATTATAAACTAGGTAAGCATGACTATCAGTGGGCTTGGTGTATAAGGAGGTAACCAATGAACCCTCACGGATTTTGACCAGAACATCCAAAAAGGTAATTCATCCCGGAAAAATCATAAGTAAATTTAATGGACGGGTGATACGTGATTCGCGAAACCAATAAATTCCATAACGAAACCTCGCCATGCTGCCAAATCATAAAGATGTCGTCGATATAACGGACATAAAAGGAAGGAGAGAGTGTGGACTCTTGTAATATCTTACCCTCAAGGTCGGCCATAAACAAATTAGCATAACAAGGAGCCATCTTAGTACCCATAGCAGTGCCCTTGATCTGGTGATAAAACTTATCATTAAATTCAAGGCAGTTATGGGAAAGAATAAATTGGATGAGTCTACCGATATCACGAACGACATTATCATCGAATCGAACCAGATTGCCTGAGATGATGCTTAATACATGCCTTCACCCCATCCGCATGAGGGATATTCGTATAGAGTGAAGACACCGTCCATCGTTACCAAAATAGCTGTATCGTCTATCCTATTAACCTCGCTCGATAACCTGTTAAGGAAGTGAGTTGTATCCTGGACATAGCTAGGGATAGCACGAAGGAGTGGTTGTAATTGAGTGTCCACATAAGCGGACAAGAATTCCGTGCAAGTACCTTTACCTGAAACAATAGGCCTACCCGGTGGTGATAACACTATAATCACGACACAGGCCGACTAGATTGCTACCTATATGGGACCTGTCTGACTCAGGTACCGTTCTCTCAAGAATACCTTGCAACTTATGTATTTTAGGTAAAGTATAAAATATACCGGTTTTGGGGTTAGGTGGGATAAGTTTCTCAACATCACTCTTAGTCACGTCATGTAAAACATTAACCAGGTTAACAGTGTCAGCCTTCATTTTAAGTATGGGATCAGAATCAACCTCTCATAAAAGGCCTCGTCAGCTAATTGCCTCTCAGCCTCCAAAATATAGTCTACCCGGTTTTGAATAACGATAGCACCGCCCTTATCAGCGGATTGAATTATAACATTATCATTGCGTTGCAATTCTTTAATGGTACGCAAGTGATCAGAAGAAACATTAGGCGTGGGTGCTTTAGAAACATGCAAATTACAAAGAAACCTATCAAGGTGCTGGTTAACGCCATTAACAAAAGCGTCGATGGAGGCGTTCCTGTTAGGTGCGGGGGTCCATGTGCTCTTCTTCTTAAATGGTTCAAGTTTACAATAATCAGATCCCGGGACATCACCAAACCACTCAGCTAAACGAATGCGTCGATTAAAACAATTAATGTCCTTGCTAAGCTCAATCCCATCTAATCTAGATTGGTGAGACTGGAACCTCTTTCCGATTGAGGTTCAATAACCACAAGCAGTCTATTCGCGATTTCGATGGTGACAGTGAGGGTTATCCCGTGGCAGGGCATTTTAATTTACCTAGACATAAGTTGGAACATTTGAAGGTGGTTCTCATCAGGGGGAACTTTAGAAGCACGGAAGACAGAAAGTTGTTTGAATTGAAATTTATGATTAAAACTAAGAGCCACATCCATGGACTTAATAAAGACCTGTCTTATCTTTCTCCTTTTTCTGTTTTTAGGAAAATGTTTCCACTTTCACTTGTCTCATTAGTCCTTCTCTTGTTTTTGTGCCTCAGCGCATTTTGGCGCCGGTTTTTTTGTTTTTTTGGTTTTGTGTCTTTTTCTGCGCTTTTCCCCTTTTTGCGCCTACTATTTTACGCGTCGATTTTTTGGCGCTCTTTGAAATGTGCTAACGTGCAAGCTATCGTCAGCTGTTATCTTCTAGCGTCATTTAACTTCATACCACTGAAGAAGGAAACAGGAGTTTTCAAATATTTGGTTTATAAAATAATCTGTTGGCTAGAGACATTGTCATTTTTACTATTTTGTTATATATATATATATATATATATATATATATATATATATATATATATATATATATATATATATATATATATATATATATATACATACATACATATATATATATATATATATATATATATATATATATATACCGTATATATATATATATACTATATATGTATATATATAAATATATATATATATATATATATATATATATATATATATATATATATATATATATATATATATAAATGATATATATATATATATAGATTTAGATATAGATATAAATATATATATATATTTATATATAAATATATATATATATATAAATAAAAACAAAATTTATTCCACCACCACTGTCTACATACATTTGCCTCTTAGCATTAAGAGCATGTGAGCATGGATGTACTGTTTTCTGCTACCACCCTACCCACTGCTACCACCCTACCCACTGCTACCACCCTACCCACTGCTACCACCCTACCCACTGCTACCACCCTACCCACTGCTACCACCCTACCCACTGCTACCACCCTACCCACTGCTACCACCCTACCCACTGCTACCACCCCACCCACTGCTACCACCCTACCCACTGCTGCCACCCTACCCACTGCCTACCCACTGCTACCACCCTACCCACTGCTACCACCCTACCCACTGCTACCACCCTACCCACTGCTACCACCCTACCCACTGCTACCACCCTACCCACTGATACCACCATACCCACTGCTACGACCCTACCCACTGCTACCACCCTACCCACTGCTACCACCCTACCCACTGCTGCCACCCTACCCACTGCTACCACCCTACCCACTGCTATCATCCTACCCACTGCTATCACCCTACCCACTGCTATCATCCTACCCACTGCTACCACCCTACTCACTGCTCCGATGCTGAGCAGGTGATCACTATATGCACCCTAAGTATAGCATGTAGGCCCTACCTTATGAGCAGGAATATACTGTGCTCTGCTACCACCCTACCCACTGCTACCACCCTACCCACTGCTGTTATGCTGAGCAGGTGATCACTAAAGGCACTCTAAGTATAGCATGTAGGCCCTACCTTGTGAGCAGGGGTATACTGTGCTCTGCTACCACCCTACCCACCACTGCTACCACCCTACCCACTGCTGTTATGCTGAGCAGGTGATCATTAAAGGCACTTTAAGTATAGCATGTACGCCCTACCCTGTGAGCAGGGGTATACTGTGCTCTGCTACCACCCTACCCAGTGCTACCACTTTACCCAGTGCTACCACCCTACCCAGTGCTACCACCCTACCCAGTGCTACCACCCTACCCAGTGCTACCACCCTACCCAGTGCTACCACCCTACCCAGTGCTACCACCCTACCCAGTGCTACCACCCTACCCACTGCTACCACCCTACCCACTGCTACCACCCTACCCACTGCTACCACCCTACCCACTGCTGTGATGCTGAGCAGGTGACCACTAAAGGCACTTTAAGTAAAGCATGTAGGCCCTACCTTGTGAGCAGGGGTATACTGTGCTCTGCTACCACCCTACCCACTGCCCCGATGCTGAGCAGGTGATCACTGAATGCATCCCTGTCATCCTCCTCCACCTCATCAATTTCTTCCTCTTCTTCATCCACTGCACCATCTTCCTTCTGCAAAGGTAAGGTCAGACTGATTGGTTAATTAAGGAGACTCATTAACCTACAGTAAAGGTCATATAGTGCCAGAGATGTTAATATTTGAGGAGAAATTCCAGGCTCCCTGAATCCCAGACTTGCCCTAGTATCGCATAGAGCAGCTTCCAGGCGTCCTGAATCCCAGATTTGCCATAGCATATTGCATAGAGCACCTTCCAGGCTCCCTGAATCCCAGACTTGCCATAGCATATTGCATAGAGCAGCTTCCAGGCATCCTGAATCCCAGATTTGCCATAGCATATTGCATAGAGCACCTTCCAGGCTCCCTGAATCCCAGACTTGCCATAGCATATTGCATAGAGCGACTTCCAGGCTTCCCGAATCCCAGACTTGCCGTAGCATATTGCATAGAGCGGCTTCCAGGCTCTCTGAATCCCAAACTTGCCCTAGCATTGCATAGAGCGGCTTCCAGGCTCTCTGAATCCCAAACTTGCCGTAGCATATTGCATAGAGCGGCTTACAAGCTCCCTGAATCCCAGACTTGCCCTAGCATTGCATAGAGCAGCTTCCAGGCTCCCTGAATCCCAGACTTGCCATCGCATATTGCATAGATCTTCGAGCGGCTTCTAGGCTCCCTGAATCCCATACTTGCCCTAATATTGCATAAAGCGGCTTCCAGGCTCCCTGAATCCCAGACTTGCCTTGGTATTGCATAAGCAGCTTCCAGGCATCCTAGAATCCCAGACTTGCCATAGCATATTGCATAGAGCGCCTTCCAGGCTTCCTGAGTCCCAGACTTGCCATAGCATATTGCATAGAGCGGCTTCCAGGCGTCCTGAATCCCAGACTTGCCATAGCATATTGCATAGAGCCGCTTTCAGGCGTCCCTGAATCCCAGTCTTGCCATAGCATATTGCATAGAGCGGCTTCCAGGCCCCTGAATCCCAGACATGCCATAGAATATTGCATACAGCTGCTTCCAGGCTCCCTGAATACCAGACTTGTCATAGCATTGCATGGAGCGGCTTCCAGGCTAACTGAATCCCAGACTTGCCCTAGTATTGCATAGAGCAGCTTCCAGGCTCCCTGAATCCCAGACTTGCCATAGAATATTGCATACAGCGGCTTCCAGGCTCCCTGAATACCACACTTATCATAGCATTGCATGGAGCGGCTTCCAGGCTAACTGAATCCCAGACCTGTCATAGCATTGCATAGAGCAGCTTCCAGGCTCCCTGAATCGCAGACTTGTCATAGCATTGCATAGAGTGGCTTCCAGGCTCCCTGATTACTAGACTTGCCCTAGTATTGCATAGAGTGGCTTCCAGGCTCCCTGAATCCCAGACTTGCCCTAATATTGCATAGAGTGGCTTCCCCTGCAGGCTCTCTGAATCCCAGACTTGCCCTAGTATTGCATAGGGAGGCTTCCAGGCTCCCTGAATCCCAGACTTGCCCTAGTATTGCATAAAGCAGCTTCCAGGCTCCCTGAATCCCAGACTTGCCCTAGTATTGCATAGAGTGGCTTCCAGGCTCCTGAATCCCAGACTTGCCCTAGTATTGCATAGAGAGGCTTCCAGGCTCCCTGAATCCCAGACTTGCCCTAGTATTGCATAAAGCAGCTTCCAGGCTCCCTGAATCCCAGACTTGCCCTAGTATTGCATAGAGCAGCTTCCAGGCTCCCTAAATCCCAGACTTGTCCTAGCATTGCATAGAGCGGCTTCCAGGCTCCCTAAATCCCAGACTTGCCCTAGCATTGCATAGAGCGACTTCCAGGCTCCCTAAATCCCAGACTTGTGTTGATTTTGCATTAAGCGGCTTCCAGGCTTTCAAATCCCAGACTTGCCCTAGCATTGCATAGAGTGGCTTCTTAAATCCCAGACTTGCCCTAGCATTGCATAGAGCGGCTTCCAGGCTTCCTAAATCCCAGACTTGCCCTAGTTTTGCATAGAGCAGCTTCCAGGCTCCCTAAATCCCGGACTTGCCCTAGCATTGCATAGAGCGGCTTCCAGGCTCCCTAAATCCCAGACTTGCGTTGATTTTGCATAGAGCGGCTTCCAGGCTCCCTAAATCCCAGACTTGCCCTAGCATTGCATAGAGTGGCTTCCAGGCTTCCTAAATCCCAGACTTGCCCTAGCATTGCATAGAGCGGCTTCCAGGCTTCCTAAATCCCAGACTTGCCCTAGTTTTGCATAGAGCGGCTTCAATGAATGCAATTAGAGGACTCTTACTGGGTCTACCCTAGAATTCTCCAGAGGAAAAACCTTTGTAATTACACAAAGTAGATATAACTTTTCTGCAAAGATAATGCCAGATAAATTGATGAGTCTTAATTGCCAGTGCCCATGTCATAAGCTTTAGAGATGTTAATGTTTGGAGAAAAATTCTTGATTCTCAGAATAACCATCATTGGGTCATTCTCTGTTACATTACGTGTGACCAGCCAGAGAATGGCCCCATTATATAACCTGACATTACGTGTGTGACCAGCCAGAGAATGGCCCCATTATATAACCTGGAAAATGCTACAACAATTCCAAAGGACTCCCCTCTAAACCATCATGCACTGCTCGCATACTCACAATCAAATTTGATATCACAGTTAGTATTAAAAACAGCAGATATCAATTTCATCACATTTTCAAAATACCTTGTCATTATTATTGATAAAGGTATCGGCCAATTTCACATTCAAGAATCAAAATTGATGTACTGCTTAACACAGCTTTGATTACAGGGATCAAATTGATTTCACCTTCATGGTACGTGGCATAATTTGTGTTTGTTGACTCTTTACCATTTCCATAATGTACAAGGTAAAGCAGAAGAATAACCTTAATAAACCAATGTTACACCCCATAATGATATCCTTACCCCAGCTTCTATCAATTGTATTTATAGGTTAAAGTGGTCCTGCCATGGGGGTCAGAACTTACGCTTAATATGTTAATTGGGTTCCTTGATTTGCCAAAAAAAACCTTTTTTACACTAAACCCAATTCATTGCGAGAAAATCGCAAAGAAAAATGCTTTTTTCGTCTCCTTGACAAAAAAACAAACAGAATAAGGCTCATTACGCAATGTCATTTTGGGAACGCCTGTATGTAAACAATACATCGATGCCACGTATAACATGTGTCGGCCATTGAAATTTCACAACTAGAAAGCATCTCTGTTTGTTCTTCTAAAATATTACATTTTCCAAGCAAATATCAAACAAAATGCCGCAACAAAAATCGATGAAATAGAACTGAATTGTAATTATTGTGTCCATATGCCAAGCCATTAAGAAGTAACCTAACAAAAATTTCACAATTTCTTCCAAAACTTTCATTTCAAGTGCAAAACCGCAAACGGATTGCATGCATAAACTATTCAGTTCACGTAGGCCTGTTGAGTAAAAGTCAAGCAACAGAGACGTGAATAATTGTTAATAAAACTTTATATTTCCACAAGCTGAACACAAAAAAAAAAAAGAGTAGATGTTGTTGCAAACACTTCAATTTGATTATGTTTAACAAAATATTACTTGCAAACAGTAAGAATTTCTTGCCGACAACGCAGGCTTTGCACTGTATGTCTGTGTAAGGGTTGTAAGCCTGATCCTTCTTTCTTGTCTGCAAGCGGTTCAAATTCAAAAGTATTCCTTTATTATGAGAATGTTCTTCATTTATTTCCTAATCATTTAAAATTGTTAATATAGTTTGAACTTGAAGATGACAAATTAATATCTGTACAGTCCGAATTTTTTTGCAATCAGGCACTATTTGTACGTGATTATATGTGTGTAATGCATTGTTTACAATCAGCAGTCCCTGAAATGACGTAGCAAACTGTTATAACGTCACAAATCCCTTTCAACTTTTTTTTTGCTTCGGAGCAAGCAATAAATGATAAATTTATAAGTTCTTTTTCATCATGAAAATGGACTTATCTCCAGGCTTTCTTGATGGATTATTGAACTTAGGGATATAAAAAACCTATATTAGGTTAAATTTTTTTTTTTTTTAGAAGGCATGGCAGGACCACTTTAAAAATGTGATATGACCGTATATAACCAGCTTGACTACATGCTAATTTGCAGGCATCAAATTTGCCAGTTCCATTGCAGTGCTTAATTTCTATACAGGAACAGTGAAGTTTTAATAACTTGATATCTATTCAAAAAAGTGCATGTTGTCAAACAGGATGATCATGAAAAGAAAAAAAAGCCTTTCCTACCTTGCCTGCAATTGTCAGCACAAATAATCATGAATACACACATGCAAGGCTGCTTGCATGTGTAGGACTGTATGCAATTAAAGGCTACATGTATGTAAAGTACATGACTAATAACTTGACATACAAATCTGCACATATTGATCAATTAAGTAGTTGTCAATTAAGCCTATTTTGATGAAAAGAACTTGTCCTGTTATCAGCAGTGAAATCTGATCCGGAACAGAATTATTTGAGAAAGTACTGTTCTGTGGAAGAGCGACCCTTCTTTTTTTTTTGACTCCTGGCTGATTTGACAAACAAATACTAGTTTATTTTAAGGTACAGTATACCAAATTTATATCCACTTATATCTGCCCAATTCTCTATCTGGATATATCTGGGATTTATATCAAATATGAATCTGGATTTATATTTGGTCCAGATCTGGGATACATCTGGGATTGGTACCTGATCCAGATCTAAGTTACGTCTGAGATTGGTACCTGGTCCAATTCTGGGTTACATCTGGGATTTATATCTAGTTTGGGATGGAGGCTAGATGTTTAAAACCATCTTTGGAATCCTACTCTACAGTCCTACCTGACTTCTGGTTCCGTCAGGTGCTGCCATGTGACATTGCAGGTAGCAGTTGAACACCTGCACAGCATGTGAATTAAAGAATCCTGCTGGGAAGGACTCAGAGTGGGACAGCAGCGTGGTCCAGCAATCCAGCAGCCTACCAAATGCCTCCATGTACTGCTGGTCATCAGCGTGCATCTGCACAAAACACAAGCAAAAACATACGCAACAACTATCAATAATGCAAAAAAAAAAAAAACACCTTTCTGTAAGAAATGATCACCCTCACATAATAGTTTTGACTAATGACACTGTTAAATCTCATGACAAGTTCAAACCGCAAATTAGGGGGAAATTTGACAACAGGAGTTGCAATTTAACAATTTTCATTTTCAAACGAATTCTAATCTCCTTCAGGCGGTTGTGCTGATCCCATGATTCTGACATTTTTAAGTGCTAAAAATAAACCCCATCATCAACCAACAGAAGAGGTTTTCATGTCTATGCCTGGAGGATAATATTTCTGCCAAACATTCAAGCTGTTCAAGAAAAAATATTATAGGAGTAAATTAAAACTCCTTTCATGAAAATAAAATGGCTAAAGGTTTAATATTAACAGAAGAAAAGTTACGATATTACATGCAACATATGATATGAATTGTACATATGTCTGTGAATAATTTGTTTGATTTATAGGTGTTTGTGTTTTTCCAGCTTGTACAGTATATATTGATACTAAATATGCATTATTCCAAACGTAATTCATTAGGCATCCATAGACCTTGCTAGTAGGTAGAAAATGTTGTTTTTGTGTCTTTTTGTAATTCTAAGAAACCAGGAGTTGCAGCTTGAGTTTTCAACTGATTATTTGGCAGAGGAAAAATCACTTGCTGCAGCTCACATGGATCACTTTCTACATCAGATCTTGAGATGCCCTTAGGAATAGGTCAGTAGCTCAAAATGTATCGCACACTATAAATGCACACATACTGCAGCTTCATCAACAAAATTGTCACACAAAATAAGCTTACCTCCTAACACCCCTCCACCTTCCATAACCCTGCCCACTCCCACACCACTTCTTCAACCCTTTTTCATCACTTCTCCCTTCGTCTAATTGCTTTTTTCTCATGACTTCTCCCTCCTCCTGACCTGCATTCCAGTACCCATCTTCCTTTCCTCATCCTTCTACCTAGCTGAACCCCTCCCTTACCTCATCTCTGTTAAACGGTTAAACCCATTTTGGACCACAGTGAATTTAGGGACTAATAAAGTAAACTCTTGTGTTTTAGCATACAGGTACATTTACAGCTAATCATTGAACAGATTATGTATAGTGCACCTTGACCTTGCTGTATAGTACACCTTGACCTTGCTGTATGGTGCACCTTGACCTTGCTGCATGGTGCACCTTGACCTTGCTGTATGGTGCACCTTGACCTTGCTACATGGTGCACCTTGACCTTGCTGCATGGTGCACCTTGACCTTGCTGCATGGTGCACCTTGACCTTGCTGCATGGTGCACCTTGACCTTACTGCATGGTGCACCTTGACCTTACTGCATTGTGCACCTTGACCTTACTGCATGGTGCACCTTGACCTTATTGTATGGTGCACTTTGACCTTACTGCATGGTGCACCTTGACCTTACTGCATTGTGCACCTTGACCTTGCTGTATGGTGCACCTTGACCTTACTGCATGGTGCACCTTGACCTTATTGGGTGCACCATTAGCACTTATGGTTTTAACCCTTAAAGACAGTGGTTCAATACGTAACAACAAATTATATTTAAAAAAAGAAAAACATTCCTTTTTTTTTTTTACCACTACAAGTTAGTTTATATGAATGTTAAGACAATACACTTTTAAATGAAAAAAAAGTCAAATTAAAGAAAATATAGATAAACATATGCACACAAAAATAGGCATATTTGCACATTCTAGGCCAAATTGGGCAAATTTTTTTGAGCTTGTATTTTTTCTAGTGAATAATGAAAAAAGAGGATTTTTTTACATATTTAGATTGTTTGTGAGATTTCCTTTTTATTGATACCAGTCTAATTTTTCTTTTCTTTCTGAAAACAAAACATGCAAAAATTACCGCTGTAATTAGTAGCGGAAAAACGAAAGCCGCGTATCCGTTGCGGGGATCGAACATGGGTCATACACATGCTGTGCACAGAGACTTGCCACTAGACCAAAGTGACTAACTGTGAAAGAGGAAGCTTTATTATTACTTAAATCTAGATGTGATTAGAGAGGGGTACTTGCTCTTTATGATATTAATTGAAAGTACATGGCTTGGCCTTTCTTATGATACATTTCGTGTACAGTAGGTGAATTGCGATCAGAACTTACAAATTGTTCAAAATTTTGGGCTCAAAAGGGCAAAATATCATCAAATTTGGCACAAATTTTGATAAAAAAATATATTGATGGTAGGGGCAGCCAAAATTGGACTCGGAAATAGATACTTTGATGTCTTTAACAGTTGTTTATGGCTTTTGAAACAAAAGCTACTAGATCTGGAAGTATGGAAAGTAAGCTTCTAAAAATAAAAATAAATAATAAAAAAAGGTTTTCGTTAAAAAAAAAAAAAAATCTCTCTTTTTCAATCCATTTTTTCCCCTTCAAAAATCGTCAACATAACCCCAATCAAAATATTATATTTTCTGAAAGAACTATTCAAGCTCTTTCAAATAAAACCAAAATCATTGAGGTCAGCCTATTTGACAAAGAAAACTATTTTTTTGAAAAAAGTATTTCCCCAATTGAGCATGACACACTTGAGCTGGGAATTTGAGGGTTAAGTCATCAAATTATATATCTTACTGTATGATGCACCTGGCACTTACAGTGACACTTAAACATAAAACACAACCAATTAAAACTCAAGGTAATAATGTGTTGTTTTAAACCAGGCATAAACTTCATTTCTTTATGTAGCACCTGTAGTCTATTGATATAAGACAGTAGCACCTCCTTAAGATATCAACCTTGATGACATGCATGGTGGGCACTGATGTGTCACTTCAGCACCAATCAATTTGGGTTCACCTCAATGATCATGCTCACTACAATCAAGCTGAGGGCAGGGACCTGCTATCATTGCTGAGGGCATATAGTGTTCTCACTCGAGTACGAACACCCAATAAGACCCGCTGCAAGCAATCATGCATCAGGTGACTTTTTAGTGTTAGAACAACAACTAGATTCTGAAAGGTGGGGGCAGGTGGGGGAAGGGGATATATATTTCCCCACAAGTGAAACCCTAATACATTTTATTTTCAAAGTAAAATTTTAAAACAAATTGCTATTATACCCCCATCCCCACTTTTTTTTGTGTGGATCAACACTACCGGTAATTACTCTTATTAGATCTGATCGCAGTCATTTGATCTTGATCCTAGGTGAGGTGATCCTAGGTGAGGTGATCCTAGGTGAGGCGATCCTAGGTGAGGTGATCCAAGGTGAGGTGATTTTAGGTGAGGTGATCCTAGGTGAGGTGATCCTAGGTGAGGTGATCCTAGGTGAGGGTACATGTAGGATCATTGCACAAGCAGACAATCACATCCACACATGAAATTCTCAAAACAAACAAAAAAAAAACAAAAAAGTGTGTGAAAAAGACAGTGCAAGACCTGGGATCACATTATGTATGCAATATATTTCCCCCCACATTTTTCAATCACCCGGTTATCAACTTCAGGTTGATGTGTCTGATAGCCGAATCGCACTCAACTGCAACTGCATTTTTTTTCTTTTCTCGGCAATCATCTAGCAAGTTTATCATCCAGGGATCATGATCTAGCAGGGTTATCATCACAGAATCATAATCTAGCAAGGTTATCGTCCAGGGATGATGATCTAGCAAGAATGTCTAGGGATCATGATCTAACAAGATTATTGTCATCATCACAGAATCACAATCTAGCAAGGTTATCATCCAGGAATCATGCTCTAGCAAGGATATCTTCACGGGACTATTATCTACTAAGGTTATAAAGCACGGATCAAGATCTAGCAAGGTTATCGTCCAGGGATCAGGCTCTAGCTAGATGATCGTCCAGGGATCAGGCTCTAGCAAGGTTATCATCCAGGGATCAGGCTCTAGCAAGGTTATCATCCAGGAATCATGCTCTAGCAAGGATATCATCCAGGAATCATGCTCTAGCAAGGATATCTTCACGGGACTATTATCTACTAAGGTTATAAAGCACGGATCAAGATCTAGCAAGGTTATCACCCAGGGATCACGATCTAGCTAGATTATCGTCCAGGGATCAGGCTCTAGCAAGGTTATCATCCAGGGAATCATGATCTAACAAGGATATCTTCCAGGACTATTATCTACTAAGGTTATAAAGCACGGATCAAGATCTAGCAAGGTTATCACCCAGGGATCACGATCTAGCTAGATTATCGTCCAGGGATCAGGCTCTAGCAAGGTTATCATCCAGGAATCATGCTCTAGCAAGGATATCTTCACGGGACTATTATCTACTAAGGTTATAAAGCACGGATCAAGATCTAGCAAGGTTATCACCCAGGGATCACGATCTAGCTAGATGATCGTCCAGGGATCAGGCTCTAGCAAGGTTATTGTCCAGGGATCATGATCTAACAATGTTATTGTCCAGGGGTCATGATCTAACAAGGCTATCCTCACAGGACCATTAACTAGCAAGGTTGTTGTACAGGAGATGATCTAGCAATGTTATTGTCTAGGGATCATGATTTACTAAGGTTATTGCCTAAGGATCATGATATAGCAAGGTTATTACCCAGGGATCATGATCTAGCAATGTTATTGTCTAGGGATCATGATTCACTAAGGTTATTGTCTAGGGATCATGATATAGCAAGGTTATTGTCTAGGGATCATGATTTACTAAGGTTATTGTCTAGGGATCATGATATAGCAAGGTTATCACCCAGGGATCATGATCTAGCAAGGTTATTGTCTAGGGATCATGATATAGCAAGGCTATCACCAAGGGATCATGATCTAGCAAGGTATCACGGAATCATGATCCAAAAAAGGTTATCATCACGGGGTCATGAACAAGCAAAGTTATCATCCAGGGATCATGATCTAGTAAGGTTATTATTTACGGATCATGATCTAGCAAGGTTATCACCCAGGGATCATGATCTAGCTAGGTTATCATCCAGGGTTCATTATCTAGCAAGGTTATTGTCTAGGGATCATGATATAGCAAGGTAATCACCAAGGTATCATAATCTAGCAAGATTACCGTAAAAGGATTATGATCTAGCAAGGTTATCACCCAGGGATCATGATCTAGCAAGGTTATTGTCTAGGGATCCAGATCTAGCAAGGTTATCACCCACTGAAGGATCAAGATTTAGCAAGTTTTTCATCCGGGGATCATGATCCAGAGATTAGTGAAAACACAGCCACAAAAAAGACCCCCAGCAGAGCGCAAACACAAGAAGAATGAATGTTTCGAAATGTGTAAAAACCATACTGTGGGAGTGAATAATCTATTGAAATGACATGTTCCACTAATGTTCCCTTAATTTCCATTTAAACCAGGACATGTTAGCATAGACCACCAATGTCCTGGATAGACTAAGCTGGGGGTCATCAGTGGCAGATTAACTTGGGCACATTTTACAGAATTCAAAATGATAGACAGCTAGCACACTTTCACATTATCCACTCCTCCCCCCTCCCTCCCACATGCCCTGTGTATATTTTTTATCATAGGTGTATATGTTATGGGGTGGGGTATATACACTTCTATTTTTTGGTAAACCTCTATATGTTACAGTTTTTTGCACAGTAAAATTTGACAATATTGCATATACATATGCCCCTACTTGGATCTACAACACTGTCCTTTATTGAGTGTTCCTTACAGCTTTTCTTGCATTTCTTTACAAGGGGTGGCAGACCTCTAAACCCTGGTCACACAATATTACATTTCTTTACAAGGGGATGGTGGATCTCTGAGCCCCTGGTTACATGATATTGCATTTCTTTACCAGGGGTGGTGAATCTCTGAGCCCCTGGTCACACAATATTGCATTTCTTTACAAGGGGATAGTGGATCTCTGAGCCCCTGGTCACACAATATTGCATTTCTTTACAAGGGGGTGGTGGCTCTCTGAGCCCCTGGTTATATGATATTGCATTTCTTTAGCAGGGGATGGTGGAGATCTGAGCCCCTGGTCACACAATATTGCATTTCTTTACAAGGGGATGGTGGATCTCTGAGCCCCTGGTCACATGGTATTGCATTTCTTTACAAGGGGATGGTGGATCCCTGAGCACCTGGTTACATGGTATTGCATTTCTTTACAGGGGGATGGCGGATCTCTGAGCCCCTGGTCACATGATATTGCAAAGAGCTTAAAGTGGCAGAGATACAGTAGTAGGGGAAGCTGTCATTTACAAAATGTATCTAATATACGTGGCATCAAAACCCAAACTCAGGCTGGAAGCAAATGTATACCCCTTTAACACAGCATAATGACCATTAAGTTTTCCTCCTTGAGATTCTTCTGACTCCATTCCTTCCAAGAGAACACTTATCAAGTGTTTTGTTTTCTGAACTTGAAGGCTAACAGAAAATTGTCTTCAATTATTAGGTCATGAAATCAATTTGAGTTGCTGTCACATGATGTACAAATATGTCAATAGCTGCTTGTGGTAGCATGCAACTAATACGGTATCACTTCGCCATCCAAAAATGAGAACCCTCAGAGAAAGGGCTAATACAAATATTTTTGAGAGGTCCCATTTTATGAGACAGCTATGAAGCTGAGAAGTTAAAAATTCAGATATGGTAAAGAAAGGATAGGACTTGACTATGCATATCCAAACTTGATGAGATTTGTTTCAGTACAAGTTTCATAGGGAACCAGTTTACCATGGACCCACACCAAAATTTGAGTAATTTGGTGAGGGTGTATAACACCCTATATAAGGACCAAAACCTTTGGTGACCCCTTATTGAAAGTACCCTCATCTGAGAGATATTAGATGGTACTTTTTGGAAAACATCCCAAAAGATCCCAAATCTATGACATTCTGGTACAAAAAGGACCCCGAACTTAACTCTTTCATGATAGGCTTCAACAAGGCAAATAATCAGTTCTGTGCTATCTTGTGGACAATTCTTAACAGCTCTGCTTGTCCTAATGGGATTTGCCACATTAATGGCCTGCACTGCACTGTATGTGTGGATTTGTACTATTCTTCCCTTTCTGCTCTGTTGATTTGAAATTGATTGTTTTTCTAAACTTATGGTAGTCAAAGATTTATACTGTAAAGTGATCTGAAATCTGTAAGGACACTATAATTACTGACAACCTCCTCCAACCATGATAGATAAACATTGAAGAGGCGAAATCGTCATATGTGCACAATATTTAGAATTCCTTTTAAATATTTTGATTGGTTGAAATTTTACTGCGCGATTCGTTGTCTCGTATAGCAAGGTATATAGTTATTTAAAATGCCTTGAAGGTCTTTACACGAGTTAGCCCAGTAGGTTATGGCAATCGGAAGCAATCTTTTTTTCCTTATTAACAGTCATGACTTCGAGCCTTAATAGAATCGTTTATTGCGACTTTTGCTTTCATATTCTTCAGGTTTTTTTCTCAGTAATTTTCATTTGGTGACTATTATTGTAGTATTATAATAATCTTTCACTTTCTAAAAAACGCATTGAAAAAACAAACAAGTTTCTGGTCACAGTAACGTAATGCGCTGTGTATTTAACTCAGCACACACAACGTACATCATGCTATTGTCTGGCTGTACAAACCATGGAGTTCTCTTCTAACTCCATGTACAAACAGACAGTGGATCAGATCTTGCGTCCACAACCGGAAGTGACCTCAAAATATCGCATCCCCCAATTTTAATGTATTTTAATGAGACGAGCCTCCCTCTTTAAGCTACTCGGGTAATTACAGAAACAACTTGCAAAGTTGATTTGCTATTTTATGAGAACCAAAGTGCCTTCTGTTCACACATACTGTACATGTACTTAATTCCTTCTGTGTGACTCTATCGGGCTATCTTGAGTTAATTGCAAAAAACCATCTATTATAAACAATTAGTTACAATATTTCATTCTCACTAGTGTACAAATGAAAACAAACATTGTTTTGATTGACTATCAACTTGGTTGGTCAAGTAATGTAGGGAAGAGGGGGAGGGGGGGGGGCTGCTGCAACATTTCTCAGTGAGGTTATCATTAGGGTGTCAGAAGAGTAGATTTCTTACTTAAAAATACTTTAGACAATTATTTTGTTTTTCCATAATTTCTAAAACTATCCCTTATTTCACAATATTTATAATGTAATTTAAGTTAAAGGTTATGTTTAATACATTTATATACATGCATCCACTACCATCAACTGTTCATTTGTGAATGCACTGAATATAACTGCAGAACTAAAACAATGCATTAATTGCCCAATATATTTGTATTTATTTATACATGCTGTAATTACTGCAGATGTTTTACTGATATTGAGTGCAAATTTGTACAGCCTGGTGGTCGGTTGACCAAATGTATGTGTTACAATTGTGAATAACAATTGGTTGACCAAATGTATGTGTTACAATTGTGAATAACAATTGGTTGACCAAATGTCTAAGTTACAATTGTGAATAACAATTGGTTGACCAAATGTCTGTGTTACAATTGTAAATAACAATTGGTTGACCAAATGTATGTGCTACAATTGTGAATAACTATTGGTTGACCAAATCTATGTGTTACAATTGTAAATAACAATTGGTTGACCAAATGTATGTGTTACAATTGTGAATAATAATTGGTTGACCAAATGTATGTGTTACAATTGTGAATAACAATTGGTTGACCAAATGTATGTGTTACAATTGTGAATAACAATTGGTTGACCAAATGTATGTGTTACAGTTGTGAATAACAATTGGTTGACCAAATCTATGTGTTACAGTTGTGAATAACAATTGGTTGACCAAATGTATGTGTTAAAATTGTGAATAATAATTGGTTGACCAAATGTATGTGTTACAATTGTGAATAACAATTGGTTGACCAAATGTATGTGTTACAATTGTGAATAACAATTGGTTGACCAAATGTATGTGTTACAGTTGTGAATAACAATTGGTTGACCAAATGTATGTGTTACAATTGTGAATAACAATTTGCTAGCTCTTTGTGATGATTATAAAATATGGCCAACTTTTTCCCACAATGGCATTTAGGCCTAACGTTACAAATATTAACAATTATTTGATTTTTGCAATTTTGCAATATCTCAAGTCACAAATATCAATTAAAACAGATTACAAATAATTATCATAAAATATCTGCTGCATTTGGGCATTTATTTTTTTCCTCAAAAAAGGCCCAAAAATAAAGAACGTACCTCACTCATATTCAAGAAGCCTGAATTTCCTATTACACAAAAACCAGTAATCCATATACAGTAGGCCTACCTTGAAAGAAATTAGGAATCCTCAAGTGCCGCTAGCGTTGCAGTAAGCTTACGCTCATTTCATTCATGCCCGTTTTAGTGTGCACTATATCACATAACATTAAATCATTTCATTCATGCCCGTTTTAGTGAACACTACATATCACATAACATTAACTCATTTCATTCATGCCCGTTTTAGTGAACACTACATATCACATAACATTAACTCATTTCATTCATGCCCGTTTTAGTGTGCAATACATATCACGTAACAATCACTCATTTCATTTATGCCTGTTTTAGTGTACACTACATATCACATAACATTAAATCATTTCATGCATGCCCATTTTAGTGTACACCACATATCACATAACATTAAATCATTTCATTCATGCCCGTTTCAGTGTTCACCACATATCACATAACATTAAATCATTTCATTCATGCCTGCTTTAGTGTACACTACATATCACGTAACATTAACTCAGTTCATTCCAGATGCCTGCTTTAGTGTACACCACATATCACGTAACATTAAATCATTTCATTCATGCCCGTTTTAGTGTACACCACATACATATCACATTTCGTTAACTCATTTTATTCAAGATGCCCATTTTAGTGTACACCACATATCACGTAACATTAAATCATTTCATTTATGCCCGCTTTAGTGTACACTACATATCACATAACACTAACTCATTTTATTCATGCCCGTTTTAGTGTACACCACATATCACGTAACATTAAATCATTTCATGCATGCTTGTTTTAGTGTACACTACAATAGTGTACACTACAATATTGCTTAACATATGACAAACTACACATATGAAACAATATAACTCCCCTCACTGCTAATAATGCATATTTTAGACTCTCCCGCATTCCATCCCAACCTGTCCCATATGTCATCCCACGTGTATACGATTTTAAACAAAATCCCCACATCCACTTTAATTTAAGAGATATCATAGTCACAAATATTTTCATTGTTATGAAAATAAGCTAATTAGTATGCACACACAACCTCAAATCATGCTCATTTGAACAGTACCCATGATGTCCTCTACCCCTGTAACAAGTACGAAGTTATTATCTAAAAAGTTAAATATTTTATGCGAAAGACTATTGTTATGCAAATAACCTAATCAATATGCACACTTCAGCTCACCATTGAGTGTAGACAATGGTCTTCACATACATGATCATTTGTGTACACAAAATCCACACTCCCACTCTAATTTAAGATATATCATAGATACAAATATTTTCATTGTTATGCAAATAAGCTAGTTAGTATGCACAAACAACCCCCAATCATGCTTATATGAACAGTACCCATGTCGTATACCCCTATGCCTAGTCACATGAATGTATTCATAAGTTATGAAAACTTTAACCAAAAACTTGAACCAAAACTTTGACCAAACTTTAACCTGACAAATATTTTCATTGTTATGCAACAAAGGTAATTAGTATGCACACACAACCCTCCAATCATGTTCATTTGATCAATATCAATGTCCTCTACCCCTATCCTAAGTTACTTCGGGGGTAGTAAAATAGCTCTACTATTCTTCGAATAGTCGAGATAAAAATGGCAACTTACCGATGAAAGTTATCTGTATGGAGGATTTAATATAGCCCTGTCTGTGTGAACTGGATCAAAGTAATAGTGTACTGGATCAAACTAATGGTGCACTGAATCAAAGTAATGGTGTACTGGATCAAAATAACGGTGTACTGGATCAAAGTAACGATGTACTGGATCAAAGTAACGGTGTACTGGATCAAAGTAATGGTGTACTGGATCAAAGTAATGGCATACTGGATCAAAGTAATGGCATACTGGATCAAAGTAATGGTGTACTGGATCAAAGTAAAGGTGTACTGGATCAAAGTAAAGGTGTACTGGATCAAAGTAATGGTGTACTGGATCAAAGAAATGGTGTACTGGGTCAAAGTAATGGTGTACTGGATCAAAGTAATGGTGTACTGGGTCAAAGTAATGGTGTACTGGATCAAAGTAATGGTGTACTGGATCAAAGTAATGGTGTACTGGATCAAAGTAATGGTATACTGGATTAAAGTAATGGTGTACTGGGTCAAAGTAATGGTGTTCTGAATCAAAGCAATGGTGTACTGGATTAAAGCAATGGTGTACTGGATCAAAGTAATGGTGCACTGGATCAAAGTAATGGTGTACTGGATCAAAGTAATGGTGTACTGGATCAAAGTAATGGTGTACTGGATCAAAGTAATGGTGTACTGGATCAAAGTAATGGTGCACTGAATCAAAGTAATGGTGTACTGGATCAAAATAACGGTGTACTGGATCAAAGTAATGGTGTACTGGATCAAAGTAATGGCATACTGGATCAAAGTAATGGCATACTGGATCAAAGTAATGGTGTACTGGATCAAAGTAAAGGTGTACTGATCAAAGTAAAGGTGTACTGGATCAAAGTAATGGTGTACTGGATCAAAGAAATGGTGTACTGGGTCAAAGTAATGGTGTACTGGATCAAAGTAATGGTGTACTGGGTCAAAGTAATGGTGTACTGGATCAAAGTAATGGTGTACTGGATCAAAGTAATGGTGTACTGGATCAAAGTAATGGTATACTGGATTAAAGTAATGGTGTACTGGGTCAAAGTAATGGTGTTCTGAATCAAAGCAATGGTGTACTGGATTAAAGCAATGGTGTACTGGATCAAAGTAATGGTGCACTGGATCAAAGTAATGGTGTACTGGATCAAAGTAATGGTGTACTGGATCAAAGTAATGGTGTACTGGATCAAAGTAATGGTGCACTGGATCAAAGTAATGGTGCACTGAATCAAAGTAATGGTGTACTGGATCAAAGTAATGGTGTACTGGATCAAAGTAATGGTGTACTGGATCAAAGTAATGGTGTACTGGATCAAGTAATGGTGTACTGGATCAAAGTAATGGTGTACTGGATCAAAGTAATGGTGTACTGGATCAAAGTAATGGTGTACTGGATCAAAGTAATGGTGTACTGGATCAAAGTAATGGTGTACTGGATCAAAGTAATGGTGTACTGGATCAAAGTAACGGTGTACTGGATCAAAGTAATGGTGTACTGGATCAACGTAATGGTGTACTGGATCAAAGTAATGGTGTACTGGATCAAAGTAATGGTGTACTGGATCAAAGTAATGGTGTACTGGATGAAAGTAATGCTGTTAATTTTTAGCCCCAACATGCATATTCAAACTCTTGTCTGTATGGGCATTGTTTTTCATTTGGTGGTAACTTACTTTTCTTCAATATCAAGAGTCAAGGTAAGCAAAAAGAGTAGTTATATAATAAGTGTGAATTTGGAAAACCATTCAGCATGTCTTGCAGGGTGGGGAACATTTAGAGTGGAACAACAATGAAAGGAAAATTGATTTGCATATAGACCTGTATGTTCAAACTTGAGGGAATAAAAATCTGATAAAAGAGTTGATTTGGGGGCATGATGGGAATTATTTTAGGGATCACGCCTCACACACTCCCCTTTTAGCTTGAATAATTCTACTTATACAATAAGAATAATTCCTATGGTCAGGAACAGATGTTAACAATTAAGAAATGCAATTAAACTATAATCGTTCTGATCTAGATGACTGACCTGTCAGCATAAAGGATTGACTATACAGCTGCTGCAAGCATAGCCCACCTTCCTGCTGGCATTTTAATTAAAATAAAATATTTTCCCAGAAAAATCATTATTTCTGACCAACATATATAACTTAAAACTATGACATATGTTACACAATTGATATCAAAGATTATTGAACTGGATGATTATATTATACCATCTTAAGTTCTATTAAATACAATTGAACAGCATTTAATTAAAAAGAAACTGATTGAACATCTAAAAACAAGTCTCCATATACATTAATCTAATATTCAGTGAGGCACTGGGTGATTCCTTCCAGACCCCATGGGGGTGGGCATCGGCTGGGAGTGCGGGCGATTCCTTCCAGACCCCATGAGGTTGGGCATCGGCTGGGAGTGCAGGCGATTCCTTCCAGACCATGGAGGTGGGGATCGGCTGGGAGTGCAGGCAGTTCTTTCCAGACCCCATGGGGGTGGGCATCGGCTGGGAGTGCGGGCGATTCCTTCCAGACCCCATGGGGGTGGGCATCAGCTAGGAGTGCGGGTGATTCCTTCCAGACCACATGGGGGTGGGGATCGGCTGGGAGTGCGGGCGATTGCTTTCAGACTCCATGAGGGTGGGAATCAGCTGGGAGTGCGGGCGATTCTTTTCAGACCCCACGAGGGCATCCAAAATAATTAGATTCATGTCCTCAATTCATGTCTGAAAAGCCAAAACACTATTTACAGTAAAGAAATTGGGTCAATTGTAATATTTGTCAGTGGCAGGACGTTGCCTTAAATGGTGCAAGCCCACTAGTCGTACGGTCCGATAGTCCGTATAGGTTCAAAAGTCTGAGGCCAAATAGTCCAAAAGCTTGATAGTCCAAAGACCCAATAGTCAGAAGATTCAATAGTTCAAAGGCATACACTAACCCTAACCTTCGGACTACTGGGCTTTTAGACTATTGGACCTTCAGACTAGTGGACCTCCAGACTAGTGGACCTTCAGACTAAGTGACCCTTCAAACTAGTGGACCTTCAGACTAGTGGACCTTCAGACTAGTGGACCTTCTGACAATTGAGCCCTCAGACTATTGGACCTTCTGACTAGTTGACCTTCAGACTAGTGGACCTTCAGACTAGTTGACCTTTAGACTAGTGGACCTTCAGACTAGTGGACCTTCAGACTAGTGGGCTATCAGACTAGTGAAACTTCAGACTATTGGACCTTCAGACTAGTTGACCTTCAGACTATTAAACCTTCAAACTAGTGGACCTTCAGACTAGTGGACCTCCAGACTAGTGGACCTTCAGACTATTAAACCTTCAAACTAGTGGACCTTCAGACTAGTGGACCTACAGATTAGTGGACCTTCAGACTATTGGACCTTCAGACTAGTGGACCTCCAGACTAGTGGACCTTTAGACTAAGTGACCCTTCACACTAGTGGACTTTCAGGCTAGTGGACCTTCAGACTAGTGGACCTTCTGACAATTGAGCCTTCAGACTATTGGACCTTCTGACTAGTTGACCTTCAGACTATTGGACCTTCAGACTAGTTGACCTTTAGACTAGTGGACCTTCAGAATAGTGGACCTTCAGACTAGTGAGCTATCAGACTAGTGAAACTTCAGACTATTGGACCTTCAGACTAGTTGACCTTCAGACTAGTGGACCTTCAGACTAGTGGACCTTCAGACTAGTGGACCTTCAGACTAGTGGACCTTCAGACTAGTGGACCTCCAGACTAGTGGGCCTTCAGACAAATGTTAGTGGACCTTCAGACGATCTGACCTTCAGACTAGTAGACCTTCTGACTAGTGGACCTGCAGACTAGTGGACCTTCTGAATATTAAACCTTTGGACTATTGGACCCTCAGACTATTGGACCTTCAGACTAGTGGACCTTCAGACTAGTGGACCTTTGGACTAGTGGACCTTTAGACTAGTGGACCTCCAGACTAGTGGACCTTCAGACTAAGTGACCCTTCACACTAGTGGGCCTTCAGACTAGTGGACCTTCAGACTATTGGACCTTCAGACTAGTAGACCTTCAGACTAGTGGGCCTTCTCTTTCAAACTATTGAACCTACAGTAAAAGACAATGGTTGTGCAATCTTTCCAGATTGCTGATCAGATCCATGTTCATGATTGTAAAACAAAACAATTCATATTCCACTTGAGTTTCATCTATAATTTCAAACTTCCTCTTGAACGCAGGAAAAAAAAATGAATAAAAAAAAAGCTTATGGCAAGACCACCCACCTGTGATGACCTAAAAATAAGTTTTACAATTTTATATCTATGACACCCTACTAAAGACCTCCCTTCATAGATTAACACTTTCTGCTGATATTTTGCTAAAGGAGCTTCCTTCTGTGAACAATGACCCTGAGCTGTTCAGTGGTCATCCTTGAAGAGACCCTTCTGTTTTATGTCAAAAGATTTTGCAGGACAGGAGGCCAAACTTTAGTCTGATCTTAACCATGAACTCCAGACCCATTCCAGGAACTGGTCATAAATGACCACAAATAATTTATAACTTCCACTTTATATTGATATCTAAAATAAATGCCAAAACAAATGGCTTTACAAATTATGACCCTGATACAACATATACAACATACAACATTGCATTAGTGCATACTTTAAACACAGGCAATAATAAAATCCTGACTAAAATGATCTTTACCTTCAAAGGATTTAGTTAAGTGGTCAAACAAGTCCATCTTATATGGAAGAGGACCACTGGCGTGGTAGGTCAATGTTTTACTGGGAGGGAGGGGGGGGGGAGGGGGGAGCAAGGGAAAAATTAAAAAAAGCTCATAAGAGTAAAACTTCTTGAGCACATAGAAGTAAATTGGCATGAACCATTTAGGAAATTGCTTAAATCAGTGTTTCGAATCTAGGAACTGTCAAAGCTCTGTCGGAAAATCAAAATATACTAAAAATGAAGGAAATCTCCTGAAAATGAAGAAATCTCCTGAAATTAAGGAAATCTCCTGAAAATGAAAGAAATCTGAAAATGAAGGAAATCTTCTGAAAATGAAGGAAATCTCCTGAAAATGAAGAAAATCTCCCCAAAATTGAAGAAAACTACCCAAATATTGAAGAAAATATCCTGAAAATTTCAAAAAAATAAAGAGTTTTCCAAATATTTCCCGAAAATATCCCAAAAATGAAGGAAATTTCTTAAAAATGGAAGCAAATTTCACGAAAACGAAGGGAAATTTCTGAAAATTGGAAGAGATTTCCCAATTAAAGATGATTTCCCAGAAATGGAAGATTTCCCTGAAACAGTGAAATTGCAGATTTATCTAATATTTTTTTTGTAACAAGTTCATTAATCTCCGGAGGGCTTAAAATTGTGTCAACTCTAGGCATGCTATAGGGGTCAAGGTCACAGAGCCCTGATGGGGACCCAGTGTTTCGCAGGAAACCCTACGTTTGTCATGGCTTTAATAGCAGAAAAGGGCTTTAAAATGTGTCACAGCTATTGGGTGTACGTAGGGGTGCTGGGGTGAAAGCCCAGGAATACCTGCATTTCTTGCAATTTTCAGAGCATACAATTGCTTAATATTGTGTCAATTCCAGGGTGGATGCCCTAGGAAGCTAGTAGCATTTCCCGGCATGATTTTGGCAGCAGAAAAATGCTCAAAATAGTGTCAATTCCGAACTAAACTTCCTTAAATGGAATATTATTTTGGAACGAATGTTCAAATGCAGGATCCCAGGATTGATAATCTTTAGCTGGTCTAGGAATGGTTTTCATATTTCTGATGTAAGAAAAAATCTTTACAACATTGAGAATAAAAACTATGTAAGAGTATATTTTCATAACAATTTTTGCGCCCCTGTGAGCATTCGGCGTCCTCTCGAAAGGCTTCTTTCTACCAGCTGTTTTCAATAAAATTGTTTGCCCTTCATATGGCAGAAGCAGATATTAAATATTGCCAAAGAGCTATCGCCATGCATCGGTTTCTGTCCGAGCATGAAAACCAGGGGCCCATTCAAGTGCCAATGGTAGGAAAATGGAGGAAAATTTGGACTACACAAATGGAATATTACTTGCTCAATAGTATAGGAAGACGTTATTGACCAACACGTACATTTTCCCAGGACCTAATTTTTCTTCCTCAGGACGATTTTGGCGCCCCTTCAGAAAGCTTTGCTGGGAGATGGGGGTGACCCCCTGCCGCCACAAAACTGAAGAGAAATCTAAAACAGAACAGTAAAGAATTATACTGTTCAAAAATATTATTTAGTCAAGGATAGATATATTCAAGTTTAAAGATGTTTTGTAATGTCACATGATTGCATTCTCAATGTTTTTATGTATTCAATCATAATTTCTACTGGGTTTTTTTTTTGTGAAACTGTGACTTAACAATGAATGATAGGTCAAAGAAGTAGTGCAACAGCTTTCACAGCATTTTTGAATTTTCATATTTGTAGAAATGAAAATACCGTATTTGATGTAATAAGCGCCCAGAGAATTTACCAAAAAAGAATTGCACCACTTTTTGACCTAAAGTTTCTTCCCAATAAGCGTCCATACTCTGGGGTTGGGTATACAGTGTGCTATTTGAACTGCATTGTGTGAATTGGTTGTATATACTAGCCCCACAATATAATAATGCACCAAAAGTTATTTGAAGTCTTCAAATTAATCAAATAAATTATGCTATCAGTCAAAAAATGTTGGATGTGTGCTTATTATAGCAGGGGGTGCTTATGCAGTGTAAAACTGCTACGTCTTTGAAGCATAGCAGCAAATAATGAAAACAGTTTTTACAAAAATTCTGTACCTCCATTCAAGATATAATATATACAGATTCTCATATCAATCCTGATGAATACTGCCCTCTTAAAATCCTAGAGAAAGTGTCACATGTACAAAAGTATTTTGATAAGCTTTTTTTATTCAAATAGGCCTATTATGTTATTTATAATAATTATGCTATTTCAAACATTCAGAATTTTGCTTGGGGTTACCTAAAAGTGTGTAGCAATTGTTACATTACTCTTGCAAGGTGTCTTGTTAGGGCCGTAGATGGGTCTCCTCTATGAGGGAGAAAGGCAGGGGGGAAGGCGGGGGGAGAGAACTGGCTATTTGCACTTTTAGAATAAACGTTTTAAATTGTCGTTCTTTATCGGAAAGTTTCATCACTTTTCAGGAAATTACATTCATATTCGGCAATATTTTTTAAAGATTTTCTGTAAAAATCTGTTCGTTTTTTTTTTTTCTCCAGCAGAATTTACTTGAAAAAATTTTGTTCTGGAGTTTTACGTTTTAAACATTTTCTACCCTCGAAAAGTACTGTTTGACAGTCAGTCAACTGTGTGTTCTTTGCTTAGTACATGCTTGCAAAAATTAACCAAAATAGTTGATTTTTCAATCCTGAGGGTTTTGTCCACTTCCTTGAGGCATATGCAACTAGGTAAGACCCTCTTCCTGTATCTTGTAATTTCATTCCCCACATGCAAGAAAGACAGTTAAAGTCATCAAAGTTGTGACTTGAACTTGTGGTTTCCTAGAGCACAAGCACCAATCTATTTACTTCTGCTGTACTCCTAGAAACTGAAAGTGAATTGGCAGCAAATGGAGCACTTGACAATTGACTTCAGGCATGGTGTAACCAGGATTTGGAGTGTTGACTAACATTCCTCTAAATACTCTTGATTAATTGTTCAAATGGCATGCATTATACTACTTGGGGTAACAGGATATACTGGGACTCTTCAAGTGTGGGATGTACTATATCATTGGTCAAGCTCAAAGTTCATGCTGAGGGACTAGAATATATACCTTCTTCCTACAGGTCAGGTTGTGTTTATACCATTTTAATATAGATGAGCTGACATGACCAAATAGCTCCCATTTAGTGCCAAAAGCACAACTACTAAAACAATGTCCCTATTCAGGATTCATTCAAGTGCCACTTTGTAAGTGTTTATATGTGAGAATCAAAACATATTAAAAGTTCACTTGGTGTTGAAGTGGGAGCCTGCATATGATATCTGCTACAGCAAAGGCCTTGTGCTATCTGAGCTGTACATTGTTATACTCGCTCCTAAATGCTTAATCCACAACTCTGACCCAAAAATCCAATTTAGTTAAGCCAGTAAGGTACAGTACTGAAGTAATCTGTTTGAACTACTGTAATGCTAAGGGCAAATTATATCAATCCTGAGATCCATCTAAAAGCATATCATTAATACAAGATGAGTTGCTGTTGTGCATTGAATGTAATACAAGGTATATGCAGTCACAGCTCCCTGCTCTATGGACATGTAGCACATTCTATATTCAATGAAATTTAAGCAGATCAGTTTGAGGAATTTTGAAAATTAGCTAAATTGTTTTAAATCTATTAAAAATCATCATGGTAGCAAAACATTTCATCAAAAACGATTAAAACTTGACAATTTTACAGCGTTTTCAAATCTCAATCTTCAATTAGCATATTTTATGCAAATATTGTTACGTACTACAAGGCAACCTTGGTATTTTCTTTGGTAAATCCTTTGTTTTCTAAATGATCATAATTCTTTGAAGTTGTGCAGCAATTTCTGATCAAAAGTTTTGAGCCTTTAACATGCCCCCAACAAATTCATAGGACTTTATCATCTGTTTTCAGTGTGTAAGATTTAGGAATGATATCTAAAGACTTAGATAAAGATATTGAGCTGCAGTCCACCCAGTCGCTGTCACACATTGTGCATGAATCATGTCTGATCACCCAGTAGTACATCACACATTGTGCATAAATCATGTCTAATCACCCAGTAGTACGTCACACATTGTGCATGAATCATGTCTGATCACCCAGGCGTACGTCACACATTGTGCATGAATCATGTCTGATCACCCAGTAGTACGTCACACATTGTGCATGAATCATGTCTGATCACCCAGTCGAACACATTGTGCATGAATCATGTCTAATCACCCAGTCGTGACGTCACACATTGTGCATAAATCATATCTGATCACCCATGAATCATGAATCATGTCTGATCACCCAGTAGTACGTCACACATTGTGCATAAATCATGTCTAATCACCCAGTAGTACTTCACACATAGTGCATGAATCATGTCTGATCACCCAGTCGTACGTCACACATTGTGCATGAATCATGTCTGATCACCCAGTAGTACGTCACACATTGTGCATGAATCATATCTGATCACCCAGTGGTACGTCACACATTGTGCATGAATCATATCTGATCACCCAGTAGTACGTCACACATTGTGCATGAATCATATCTGATCACCCAGTAGTACGTCACACATTGTGCATGAATCATGTCTGATCACCCAGTCGTACGTCACACATTGTGCATGAATCATGTCTAATCACCCAGTCGTACGTCACACATTGTGCATGAATCATGTCTGATCACCCAGTCGTACATCACACATTGTGCATGAATCATGTCTGATCACCCAGTCGTACGTCACACATTGTGCATGAATCATGTCTAATCACCCAGTCGTACGTCACACATTGTGCATGAATCATATCTGATCACCCAGTTGTACGTCACACATTGTGCATGAATCATGTCTGATCACCCAGTAGTACGTCACACATTGTGCATAAATCATGTCTAATCACCCAGTAGTACTTCACACATAGTGCATGAATCATGTCTGATCACCCAGTCGTACGTCACACATTGTGCATGAATCATGTCTAATCACCCAGTCGTACGTCACACATTGTGCATAAATCATATCTGATCACCCAGTCGTACGTCACACATAGTGCATGAATCATGTCTGATCACCCAGTAGTACGTCACACATTGTGCATAAATCATGTCTAATCACCCAGTAGTACTTCACACATAGTGCATGAATCATGTCTGATCACCCAGTCGTACGTCACACATTGTGCATGAATCATGTCTGATCACCCAGTAGTACGTCACACATTGTGCATGAATCATATCTGATCACCCAGTGGTACGTCACACATTGTGCATGAATCATATCTGATCACCCAGTAGTACGTCACACATTGTGCATGAATCATATCTGATCACCCAGTAGTACGTCACACATTGTGCATGAATCAAGTCTGATCACCCAGTCGTACGTCACACATTGTGCATGAATCATGTCTAATCACCCAGTCGTACGTCACACATTGTGCATGAATCATGTCTGATCACCCAGTCGTACATCACACATTGTGCATGAATCATGTCTGATCACCCAGTCGTACGTCACACATTGTGCATGAATCATGTCTAATCACCCAGTCGTACGTCACACATTGTGCATGAATCATATCTGATCACCCAGTTGTACGTCACACATTGTGCATGAATCATGTCTGATCACCCAGTCGTACATCACACATTGTGCATGAATCATGTCTGATCACCCAGTCGTACGTCACACATTGTGCATGAATCATGTCTAATCACCCAGTCGTACGTCACACATTGTGCATGAATCATGTCTGATCACCCAGTCGTACATCACACATTGTGCATGAATCATGTCTGATCACCCAGTCGTACGTCACACATTGTGCATGAATCATGTCTGATCACCCAGTCGTACGTCACACATTGTGCATGAATCATATCTGATCACCCAGTTGTACGTCACACATTGTGCATGAATCATGTCTGATCAGACATTGATCAGCCAAAACTCAAAAACTGAGAGTGCTTTCAAAAACTGATCTACTGAGATTTCAAAACCTTTTCATCCAATATAAAAATTGCAATATGTCCATAAACCTGTAAAGGTTTCGCAAGATTTTTCAGCTATGACGGACAAGAAGTCAAGAATAAAGCAACTTTCCATTTCTGTAAGATATGTCTCCTTCAAGATATTAGGCTATCTTCTGCAAGAATTAATTTTCCTTATTAATCCCTTTTTTATTTTACCTAATTTCAACTTATCCATTAAA
Organism: Chiridota heheva; assembly: GCA_020152595.1. Classification (NCBI taxonomy): domain Eukaryota; kingdom Metazoa; phylum Echinodermata; class Holothuroidea; order Apodida; family Chiridotidae; genus Chiridota; species Chiridota heheva. The sequence goes on along the minus strand of JAIGNY010002366.1, from coordinate 125,807 downwards.
ATTTTCAAATTACAAAAACCAGTACTCCGCTTATTTATCTTGCACTTCAACCTGAAGAAACAGGAAAAATAAGATTTTGGTTCAGGGGTTAATCACTCTCCTCATTAGCTATGAAGAATACACTTGACATATCAATCAGACTCCCCACTGAGGATGACCATCCTTCAAAGTGTGAAATGAAAATATGATTGGATCAAGTTATACAGTCCTATTAAGGGATATGAGAAGACCCCCAGGCTCTACCCCTCAATACTTGTCCTTCCCTCAGCCGCAACAAAGGTTTGGAAACTATTGAGGTGACAGTTACAAAGGATTCCTCCACTTTGTACAAAGGTGTTTGATTGTAGCAGAGGGTTAACACCCACCTAATAGCTACATCCACCTGATAGCTACAGGGGGCATGGGTAATAGAAATAAATGTGAGCATTGTGTAAACGTGAGCTAGTAGAGAAACCCCTAAGGTGACTGTAAATACTGGAGGATTAGTAGGTTTTATCATGGAAGTAGCAGAGACTTGCATGGTTTTATCAGGGAGTTGTGACAGCTCCATGCTCCGTAATACTTAGTTCTTTTGTTAGCTCATGTACTTGACATGTGATTGATACAGGCATGACCTGTAGTCATAAGTTCTAAACAAAAATGCTTCTGTTAAAATGAAGTGATTAATTTCTGAGACCAACATTGCCTTCTGAGGTTTCATTTCATACATGACTTTTCTCTGATCAAAGCCAAAAAGAGTAATTATTTCTATGTTGAACCTGCAGGCAGTTCTTTCTGGTATTGAGAGCAGAGAGCTGTAAAGTCAGAGAAATGATTCTAAATCATATTGTAGTTTACAGTATCTTTTGCTTCGAAGCAAATTTTCTGTTCAAAATTATTCATAAGAAATTTGTAACATGTGGTAAAATTTGCATCTTTCTTGAACAAAACATGATATCCAGAAGTTTTTTTCAATTTTGTTTGCCTTTTAGTGTCCTCGATCATAAAGATACTGGGCACCAAAGGGCTGAAATAAACCTTTAAAACAAAAAACACACACACACACATACATGGTTCAAGACCTAGCACTTAAAAATTTCAAACGATTTAAATCTTTGCTATCCAAGTGTCAAAACTAGGTAATAAAATGCTTTTGATGGAGGAAAAGAGGGTCACTGGGATTGGGGGTTTCAGGCCCCAGCATTTGTTTTGGCCAAAAAGTTTCAAATAAAGCGATATTGTACCTCAAACAATGCAAATTTGCATGAGTTCGAGCTGCAGGTGTGTATGTATGGTGTGGGTGTGAGGTGTGTGTGTGTGTGGAGGAAACCCACACAGGGGTGGCCTAATCAACTAGCTCCCCATAGGGAGTGGCTGCATCAACTGGTTCCCCATAGGGGGTAGCTTCATTAACTGGCTTCCCATAGGGAGTGGCTTCATCAACTGGCTCCCCATAGGGGGTGGCTTCATTAACTGGCTTTCCATAGGGGGTGGCTTAATCAACTAGCTCCCCATAGGGGTGGCTTTATTAACTGGCTTCCCATAGCGGGTGGCTTCATTAACTGGCTTCCCATAGGGAGTGGCCTCATCAACAGGCTCCCCATAGGGGGTGGCTTCATTAACTGGCTTCCCATAGGGGTGGCTTTATCAGCTGCTTCCCCATAGGTGTTCATAATGGCACCTTGGGCAAAATCATGTTCACTTTAGGTATGTTCAGTTCCCCCTAAGCTTGCACAGTTTTGTCTCGACAAGCCCTGAACATAAAGTGCATTACAGTCACCACCACATACACTGTTATATGACAGCAGCTAATCACAGTATTTTCAGTAAATAATGTTGAAAATGACAACGGAGGCATTGATAAATAAATGTATTAATAAACATTAATGTTGTTTGCGTGTAAAGTGATTTTTTAACCCCATTTGCCCCTAAAATGATGCCGATTTTATTACTTTGTCAGTCATGTAAAAAAGCTATAAAAAAGGCTGTTTCATTTGCTCATGATTTGTATTCATAGTTATGATTTCAATTTCCTTTCATGTAAAAATTAAAAAAAATTGTCGGATACTTGTAAAACAGATACAAATTAAGCCTCTAATTGCATCATCTCACAATGCAATGCTAACGTTAGCCATCGTATCCTTGATCATGCAGTACAATTCCTGCTGATTTGCATGTAGCCTACAGTGGGAAAATCTTACACTTAAAGATTCCCATCACCCACTTGATACTCAATATTTCTTTGAAACATTAACAAGGACAGGCCTCTTAAGTTCACCACCACCCCTCAAAACATTTTTTTATTAATCATGCATACCTCTGTGTTATTTTTGAAGTTCAATAATCATTCTTGCTATGCTTTTACTTTAAATTGACCCCGTTTATATCATCACGGAGGCATTTTCAATTATAATTAAGCCACCAACAGGTCCCGCCCTATAGCCTCATATGGTATTCGCCATAACTGCATGAACAGTAGTGTACAGAAAAGAAATGCCCATTAATGAAAGTAGTGTCGCACTCCCCACCAAATTCGCATTTTCTTCATCAAAAAAAAAAAAAAAAAAAATTAAATCTCAATACAAATAATACGATATGAGGTTGAATTACATCATTGAAAATTAAAATGAATTATACTGTATTTCGTACTTAAACCGGACCTTGTTTCACCAAGGAGCTATAAAAACATTTTATTTTTACAACGCAGGGCCGTACCCAAGTAAAATCAATTCCTCAGCACTGCAGATAGGATTTTTAGTTCTACATTGATTTTAAACATTTAACAACGATAAGCAATATTTTTGGTTACTCAGAATCTTATAAAACGGCAAAACACATCTGTATTTAAACATTCTGTTTGCTCTTTCTACTTGTAAAATGATATGCAAGCAGAGCAGAATGCAGAGATAACATCATTAATTTATGCATACCAACAGGCTATCACCTAACGCCGCCGCAAAAAAACCATATGTAAACTTGCTTCACTTCAAAGCAATGGTCTACCTACTGTGGTGTAGCGGTTATCATACCTGTCTACAGACCACGAGGCCCTGGGTTCAAGCCTGGGTTGGGTACACACGGCAGTGCACAACAACTGGTTATCAAAGGCCGTGGACATTGACTTGGTTGTTGATGTTATGTCTGTCCGACGTACATCGTACCTGTGTTCTCGTCCGGGTCGTATTAAACGTTTCGTGATACCATTGTTGCTATAACCGATTAAGCAGGCGACGACCCCGTCATTGTAATTGTGTGTTCACTCGTCATCGTCAAAGCAATGAAATCATTTCAGCTTGTACCTCAAGCGAATCACCAGTGCCATGGGTCACTTACATACTGTACACATGTGATTGGAATAAAAGATTCCATAAGCTTTTATGAGTAAACATTAATACAGAGAACGGAAGAAATTTTTAAAAACAAAATGCATGCAATCTTTCGTTCTTTCTCAATCTGCACAATTTTGACCAGGACAGTTGTTCAAAAGTGTATTTTACACATGAAAATAAGATCGGAAAAGAATACAAAATTGAGGGGATGAGTGCACTTTCTCTTGCGATCTAATTGTGAATCATTTACCAGCTTCCTGGTGTGATACTGATAGCACGGGGATAATTTATCTTCGTTTTGCATCGTGTTATTCCATAACAATCATGCATTTTACCGTGCTATTTACAGCACATTCTTTCCCAGATTTAAAACTTTAAAAACTTTCGAAAATATGATACACAGCGTCAAGGAACACATTATTGGCCCTTAGAGCTTATCAGCAGGCAAGTGGCCATGGCGCGTGAAAAAAAAATTACCCCTTGCGCTGATTTACATACATGGGAATAAAGCTACTTTTTTTGACCAATTACGGCACTCACGTTCGTGAGTTATTCATTCACAAGTTTCATATCCAGAGGCCGTCACGCCCATACACAATGTACTGTAACTTGGCAGTTAATGTAGCACAGTGCACCCTGTAACTTGGCAGTTAATGTAGCACAGTGCACCCTGTAACTTGGCAGTAAATGTAGCACAGTGCACCCTGTAACTTGGCAGTTAATGTAGCACAGTGCATGGGGCCGGAGGGTGTAGTGAATTTTGTAAGTGTATAGTTTTGTTATTTGCGATACTGTTATTGTCGGGATTTATAATGGATTAACAAAGTATTTTACAAGACAAAAAGACTCGGAAGAAAATGTTAAGGACTTAAAATAAACAAGATTATAAAGAAATGAGGGTACAGTTGTTGTGTTCATGGAAATATAAGCCCAGAAAGAAGACACAAAAGAGACATTATCGAGCAGATTCCAGCCTGTTATTACAGGTACATGCAATATTTATGACCATGCATTGCATTTCCAAACACTCTCATTTCTCAATCATATTATTAATCTAATCTGCATAAATATCAATTATTTTCACAAATATATCCAAAGATACTTCAAAATACATACACACAGTATGAACTTTCTTTGTATTGAAATAAAATGGATTTTTACCACCTTTAAACATTTTTTTTTTTAAGTGATTTGTTTTTTTTGATACTTTCGGTTTAACTATTAACCATGAATCAGACCAGTTTGTAAGACCATGCAAGCTCAAGTTGCCCACTTTCAACTACCCTCCATTGCAGAACATGTCCCTGTCAAAGTTACACTCCATTGCAGAACATGTCCCTGTCAAGACTACCCTCCATTGCAGAACAGGTCTCTGTCAAAGACTATGCTCCATTGCAGAACATGTCTCTGTCAAAGACTATGCTCCATTGCAGAACATGTCTCTGTCAAAGACTACCTCCATTGCTGAACATGTCTCTGTCAAAGACTATGCTCCATTGCAGAACATGTCTCTGTCAAAGACTATGCTCCATTGCAGAACATGTCCCTGTCAAAGTTACACTCCATTGCAGAACAGGTCCCTGTCAAGGTTACTCCATTTCAGAACAGGTCCCTGTCAAAGTTACACTCCATTGCAGAACATGTCCCTGTCAAAGACTACGCTCCATTGCAGAGCAGGTCCCTGTCAAAGACTACGCTCTATTGCAGAACATGTCCGTGTCAAAGACTACGTTCCATTGCAGAACATGTCCCTGTCAAAGACTACAGTCCATTGCAGAACATGTCCCTGTCAGACTACGCTCCATTGCAGAACATGTCCCTCCATTGCGGAACATGTCCCTGTCAAAGACTACCTCCATTGCAGAACATGTCCCTTCATTGCAGAACATGTCCCTCCATTGCAGAACATGTCCCTCCATTGCAAAACATGTCCCTCCATTGCAGAACATGTCCCTGTCAAAGACTACCTCTATTGCAGAACATGCCCTTCCATTGCAGAACATGTCCCTCAATTGCAGAACATGTCCCTCCATTGCAGAACATGTCCCTCTATTGCAGAACATGTCCCTCCATTGCAGAACATGTCCCTCCATTGCAGAACATGTCCCTCCATTGCAGAACATGTCCCTCCATTGCAGAACATGTCCCTCCATTGCAGAACATGTCCCTCCATTGCAGAACATGTCCTTCCATTGCAGAACATGTCCCTCCATTGCAGAACATGTCCCTCCATTGCAGAACATGTCCCTCCATTGCAGAACATGTCCCTCCATTGCAGAACATGTCCCTCCATTGCAGAACATGTCCCTCCATTGCAGAACATGTCCCTCCATTGCAGAACATGTCCCTCCATTGCAGAACATGTCCCTGTCAAAGACTACCTCCATTGCAGAACATGTCCCTCCATTGCAGAACATGTCCCTCCATTGCAGAACATGTCCCTCCATTGCAGAACATGTCCCTCCATTGCAGAACATGTCCCTCCATTGCAGAACATGTCCCTCCATTGCAGAACATGTCCCTCCATTGCAGAACATGTCCCTTCATTGCAGAACATGTCCCCATTGCCATTGCAGAACATGTCCCTCCATTGCAGAACATGTCCCTCCATTGCAGAACATGTCCCTCCATTGCAGAACATGTCCCTCCATTGCAGAACATGTCCCTCCATTGCAGAACATGTCCCTCCATTGCAGAACATTGCAGAACATGTCCCTCCATTGCAGAACATGTCCTCCATTGCAGAACATGTCCTCCATTGCAGAACATGTCCCTCCATTGCAGAACATGTCCCTCCATTGCAGGACATGTCCTCCATTGCAGAACATGTCCTCCATTGCAGAACATGTCCTTCATTGCAGAACATCCATTGCAGAACATGTCCCTCCATTGCAGAACATGTCCCTCCATTGCAGAACATGTCCTACCATTGCAGAACATGTCCCTTCATTGCAGAACATGTCCCTCCATTGCAGAACATGTCCTACCATTGCAGAACATGTCCCTCCATTGCAGAACATGTCCCTCCATTGCAGAACATGTCCCTCCATTGCAGAACATGTCCCTCCATTGCAGAACATGTCCTTCCATTGCAGAACATGTCCCTCCATTGCAGGACATGTCCCTCCATTGCAGAGCATGTCCCTCCATTGCAGAACATGTCCCTCCATTGCAGAACATGTCCCTTCATTGCAGAACATGTCCCTCCATTGCAGAACATGTCCCTCCATTGCAGAACATGTCCCTCCATTGCAGAACATGTCCCTCCATTGCAGAACATGTCCCTTCATTGCAGAACATGTCCCTCCATTGCAGAACATGTCCCCCCATTGCAGAACATGTCCCTCCATTGCAGAACATGTCCTTCAATTGCAGAACATGTCCTTCCATTGCAGGACATGTCCCTCCATTGCAGGACATGTCCTTCCATTGCAGAGCATGTCCCTCCATTGCAGAACATGTCCCTCCATTGCAGAACATGTCCCTTCATTGCAGAACATGTCCCTCCATTGCAGAACATGTCCCTCCATTGCAGAACATGTCCTACCATTGCAGAACATGTCCCTCCATTGCAAACATGTCCCTCCATTGCAGAACATGTCCCTCCATTGCAGAACATGTCCCTTCATTGCAGAACATGTCCCTCCATTGCAGAACATGTCCCTCCATTGCAGAACATGTCCCTCCATTGCAGAACATGTCCCTCAATTGCAGAACATGTCCTTCCATTGCAGAACATGTCCCTCCATTGCAGAACATGTCCCTCCATTGCAGAGCATGTCCCTCCATTGCAGAACATGTCCCTCCATTGCAGAACATGTCCCTTCATTGCAGAACATGTCCCTCCATTGCAGAACATGTCCCTCCATTGCAGAACATGTCCCTCCATTGCAGAACATGTCCCTGTCAAAGACTACGCTCCATTGCAGAACATGTCCCTGTCAAAGACAATGCTCCATTGCAGAACATGTCCCTGTCAAAGACTAAGCTCCATTGCAGAACATGTCCCTGTCAAAGACTACCTCCATTGCAGAACATGTCCCTGTCAAAGACTACCCCCATTGCAGAACATGTCCCTGTCAAAGACTACGCTCCATTGCAGAACATGTCCCTGTCAAAGACAATGCTCCATTGCAGAACATGTCCCTGTCAAAGACTACGCTCCATTGCAGAACATGTCCCTGTCAAAGACTATGCTCCATTGCAGAACATGTCCCTGTCAAAGACTACCCCCATTGCAGAACATGTCCCTGTCAAAGACTACCCCCATTGCAGAACATGTCCCTGTCAAAGACTACGCTCTATTGCAGAACATGTCCCTGTCAAAGTTACACTCCATTGCAGAACATGTCCCTCCATTGCAGAACATGTCCCTTCATTGCAGAACATGTCCCTCCATTGCAGAACATGTCCCTCCATTGCAGAACATGTCCCTCCATTGCAGAACATGTCCCTGTCAAAGACTACGCTCTATTGCAGAACATGTCCCTGTCAAAGACTATGCTCCATTGCAGAACATGTCCCTGTCAAAGACTACCCCCATTGCAGAACATGTCCCTGTCAAAGACTACCTCCATTGCAGAACATGTCCCTGTCAAAGACTACCTCCATTGCAGAACATGTCCCTGTCAAAGACTACCCCATTGCAGAACATGTCTCTGTCAAAGACTACCTCCATTGCAGAACATGTCCCTGTCAAAGACTACGCTCTATTGCAGAACATGTCCCTGTCAAAGACTACCCCCATTGCAGAACATGTCCCTGTCAAAGACTATGCTCCATTGCAGAACATGTCCCTGTCAAAGACTATGCTCCATTGCAGAACATGTCCCTGTCAAAGACTATGCTCCATTGCAGAACAGGTCTCTGTCAAAGACTATGCTCCATTGCAGAACAGGTCTCTGTCAAAGACTACCCCCATTGCAGAACATGTCCCTGTCAAAGACTACCCCCATTGCAGAACATGTCTCTGTCAAAGACTACCCCCATTGCAGAGCAGGTCCCTGTCAAAGACTACCCCCATTGCAGAGCAGGTCCCTGTCAAAGACTACCCCCATTGCAGAGCAGGTCTCTGTCAAAGACTACCCCCATTGCAGAACATGTCCCTGTCAAAGACTACCCCCATTGCAGAACATGTCCCTGTCAAAGACTACCCCATTGCAGAGCAGGTCCCTGTCAAAGACTACGCTCCATTGCAGAACATGTCCCTGTCAAAGACTACCCCCATTGCAGAACATGTCCCTGTCAAAGTTATACTCCAAAGCTGGAGTTTCAATTAAATCCCTTAAGAGCATTCTCCTCTCAGATTTATCCTTGACTTGACCCCCCTCATCTTGAGCTTGACCTCATCAGCTCCTTCTGACAGCATCAATTTATGACCTGTCTCTTGTCAACTTGAGCCAGATGGATTCTTGCCTTTGTGTGTTTGCCTATCAAGGTCTGATGTGAGTGTTTGATTATTTTCCTTAGACCCACAAATATGTTTCTTTAAAGCTATAGGGTTCTTTATTTAAGGATTAACACTGGATGCTTCCTTGAAGCTCTCTCAAACTTCTGACCACTTCTGATTATTTATGGGAACAATCTGTTCTGATGAAGCTGATTCCATTGAAACAATCTATTCAGAGCTATTGCTTGAATGAAATATCTAATAACATATTCTTTAAATACACCTAGAAATTTTATTTTGATTGTCTATTAGTTGACCAAGGGCCAGGTACAGGAATCCTGCAAATTAAGTAACATCCAAACAGATTGTTCCCATAAATAATCAGAAGTGGTACCTGTTGTACTGTGAGAGCAAGACAATGACTTCCTCTTTTTAATTGGGAAAGCTTCTGCCTTGGCAAAATCAGCTGCTGAATCCAAGGATTGATAAGAATAACAAAAATGAACACACACTTAGTAATTGATCTAATGATGATGACATTACATATCTCTAAATCATGGCCTGAAAATGAAATAGGCTTGTGAACGTCTTTCTTGAATGATATTTTACATCTTCAAACATTGAAAAATAAATAAGTTATATACACGATTTAGCAATTTGCCTTTTTACAATTTATAGCAAAATTGAACTTTTTCAGATAAAAGAGTATATAGGCCCAACTCTTATTTTGACAGATTTTAAAAATAGTTTTTCACACTGTGTAAGCAATTAATAGTGTAAATGTATATTACTTATTTGTAGCATTATTCATGTTATTTCTGTCCTCTGCTACTCCTGAAAAAAGAAACATGTTTTTTCACTCAGCCCTAGAATGAGCGCTATTAAGCCCTTAAGACTTATTTCAATTAAGTTGTTAGAAGAACACCAATAGCTCAACCTACAGTACCACCAAAGCAGAACGTATGGAATCCTGGACTGATGAGCTGCACTGGTGAACACCAGAACGAACAGTCTGATATTATCAGTGGTTTTCTTTCATATTTACTTCTTCTTTTTTTTCATTCATTTTTGATTCCTTGGAGGATTATTAGTTCAGTGGTAAAGAAATTGTATATGATAAACAGGACTGTATCTTATGTGGAAGAAGACTCTGTAACATATATGAAATAGGACTCTGTATCATATGTGAAAGAGGACTCTGTATCATATGTGAAAGAGGACTCTGTATCATATGTGAAAGAGGACTTTCTTTCATATATGAAAGAGGACTCTATTATATGTGAAAGAGGACTCTGTAACATATGAGAAAGAGGACTCTGTATCATATATGAAAGAGGACTCTGTATCATATGTGAAAGAGGACTCTGTACTAAATGTGAAAGAGGACTCTGTATCATATGAGAAAGAGGACTCTGTATCATATATGAAAGAGGACTCTGTATCATATGTGAAAGAGGACTCTGTACTAAATGTGAAAGAGGACTCTGTATCATATATGAAAGAGGACTCTGTATCATATATGAAAGAGGACTCTGTATCATATGTGAAAGAGGACTCTGTATCATATATGAAAGAGGACTCTGTATCATATGTGAAAGAGGACTCTGTACTAAATGTGAAAGAGGACTCTGTATCATATGAGAAAGAGGACTCTGTACTAAATGTGAAAGAGGACTCTGTATCATATAAGAAAGAGGACTCTGTATCATATGTGAAAGAGGACTCTGTATCATATATGAAAGAGGACTCTGTTATATGTGAAAGAGGACTCTGTAACATATGAGAAAAAGGACTCTGTGTCATATGTGAGAGAGGACTCTGAATCATATGAGAAAGAGGACTCTGTATTATATGAGAAAGAGGACTCTGTACTATTCAAGAGGACTCTGTATCATATGTGAAAGAGGACTCTGTATCATATGTAAAAGAGGATTCTGTATCATATGTGAAAGAGGACTCTGTATCATATGTGAAAGAGGACTCTGTATCATATGTGAAAGAGGACTCTGTATCATATATAGGACTCTGTTTTAAATGTGAAAGAGGACTCTGTATCATATAAGAAAGAGGACTCTGTATCATATGTGAAAGAGGACTCTGTATCATATGTGAAAGAGGACTCTGTATCATATGTGAAAGAGGACTCTGTATCATATAAGAAAGAGGACTCTGTATCATATGTGAAAGAGGACTCTGTATCATATGTGAAAGAGGACTCTGTATCATATAAGAAAGAGGACTCTGTATCATATGTGAAAGAGGACTCTCAATCATATAAATCAAAATATTTTAAAAGAAATTAGTGGACCTTGCTTCTCCCCCCCTCCCCTGCACACTGATATTAATACAAATGCATTCTACAGGGTTACTGAGCAGTATTCCTAAATCTGTGATCAAGTTTAGATATCGTTTTATGGTGATATATCGTGATATTTGTCTGTAATCATTAATACCTAATTTACCCATATCGTAACAGTCCTAAATACTTCTAATACAATTTGTCCATGATTATTGATACCTAATTTACCCATATCGTAACAGTCCTAGATACTTCCAATACAATTTGCCCATGATTATTGATACCTAATTTACCCATATCGTAACAGTCCTAGATACTTCCAATACAGTTTGCCCATGATTATTGATACCTAATTTATCCATACCGCAAGTCCTAGATACTTCCAATACAATTTGTCCATGATTATTGATACCTAATTTACCCATATCGTAACAGTCCTAGATACTTCCAATACAGTTTGCCCATGATTATTGATACCTAATTTATCCATACCACAAGTCCTAGATACTTCCAATACAATTTGTCCATGATTATTGATACCTAATTTACCCATATCGTAACAGTCCTAGATACTTCCAATACAATTTGCACATGATTATTGATACCTAATTTCCCCATATCGTAAGTCCTAGATACTTCCAATACAATTTGTCCATGATTATTGATACCTAATTTACCCATATCGTAACAGTCCTAGATACTTCCAATACAATTTGCCCATGATTATTGATTCCTAATTTACCCATATCGTAACAGTCCTAGATGTTTCCAATACAATTTGTCCATGATTATTGATACCTAATTTACCCATATCGTAACAGTCCTAGATACTTCCAATACAATTTGTCCATGATTATTGATACCTAATTTACCCATATCGTAACAGTCCTAGATACTTCCAATACAATTTGCCCATGATTATTGATACCTAATTTACCCATATCGTGACAGTCCTAGATACTTCCAATACAGTTTGCCCATGATTATTGATACCTAATTTATCCATACCGCAAGTCCTAGATACTTCCAATACAATTTGCCCATGATTATTGATACCTAATTTACCCATATCGTAACAGTCCTAGATACTTCCAATACAATTTGCCCATGATTATTGATACCTAATTTCCCCATATCGTAAGTCCTAGATACTTCCAATACGATTTGTCCATGATTATTGATACCTAATTTACCCATATCGTAACAGTCCTAGATACTTCCAATACAATTTGCCCATGATTATTGATACCTAATTTATCCATATCGTAAGTCCTAGATACTTCCAATACGATTTGTCCATGATTATTGATACCTAATTTCCCCATATCGTAACAGTCCTAGATACTTCCAATACAAAAAAATTTAAAATATTTCAAGCATCTTCCCGAAACGTTTCAAACAAAGACAATCTACACGTGATGCATGGCTTTTAATGTGGTGCATGGCTTTTAATGTGATGTTTGGCTTTTTTGCTTGACTTTTAATGTGGTGCATGGCTTTTAATGTGGTGCATGGCTTTTTATGTTAAGCATGGCTTTGATGCATGGCTGTTAATGTGATGCATGGCTTTTAATGTGATGCATGGCTTTCAATGTGGTGCATGGCATGGCTTTTAATGCAATGCATGGCTTTTAATGTGATGCATGGCTTTTAATGTGATGCATGGCTATCTATGTGATGCATGGCTTTTAATGTGATGCTTGACTTTTAATGTGATGCATGGCTTTTAATGTGATGCATGGCTTTCAATGTGGTGCATGGCTTTCAATGTAATGCATGGCTTTTTATGCGATGCATGGCTTTTAATGTGATGCATGGCTTTGAATGTGATGCATGGCTATCTTTGCGATGCATGGTTTTGAATGTGATGCTTGACTTTTAATGTGATGCATGGCTTTTAATGTGATGCATGGCTTTTAATGTGATGCATGGCTTTTAATGTGATGCATGACTTTTAAGTTAGCATGAAAATAAGAAAGACAAAGACACACTGTAGTTCCTGTAAGTTAATCTCATTCAATTCCTTCAAAGAAAATAGATTTCAAAAGAAATATGCATGCAATACATTATCTATGTACAATATGCATGCAATACATTATCTATGTACAATATGCATGCAATACATTATTTATGTACAATATGCATGCAATACAATATCTATGTACAATTATTGAATACAACCCATCAAAGGAATATTGCAATTATTAAAGAACAGTACCACCTTTGCAATGTTGAAGGTGGGGGAGGGGGAAAGGGGGCATAACACCAGAATCCATGCACTTGCTCAACTGTACAATACATGATCCATATTGTCTAGCAGGATGGTTGGTTAACAGCACAATAACAGCTGAAATTGAATTGAATTTAAATGAACTCATTGGTAGGGTGGATATATGACTATGGTGGCACAACCAAGGCAGTCAGTGGTATTGACTGTAGAAATTTCTACTACAGTTGACCCCTGACCTATGAGTACAATATCACCTTCACATTCATTATGATCATGAATGTAATGTATCTGCCTGACTGGCAGGATTGATTTATTTTCCTGCTTCAGGAAAGTGAGGATATTTTACCCATTTTGCACAATATTTTAGGATTATTAAATCACTTGGTCATTGGCTGTGAATTACAAGTGATTGAGATATTATTCCACAGATGAACATTTGTAGAAAAGTGGGTTGGAAACCAACTAAAACAGCCTACAGTATACATGTTTGATTTTTTTTATTTGTTTCAAGAACATTGTAGGGAAATATTTGATGTACTGACACACGTTACGCTTAAAAATTATAAGAAAACTTGCATATCCATGACCACAATGTCCTGTAAATTAATTGCTCATGGACATTTCTCAAATTAGGTTCAATGAAGCAAATAATAATTTCTTAGAGCAGTTTGAAAATTTAAATATTTCAACCTCCAACTCACCAACAGTAGTACACATTTCACCAAGAGTAGTACTCAATCACCAAGAGTAGTACTCAACTCACCAAGAGTAGACTAAACACACCAAGAATAGTACTAAACTCACCAAGCGTAGTACTCAACTCACCAAGAGTAATACTCAACTCACCTAGAGTAGTACCCAACTCACCCAGAGTAGTACTCAACTCACCAAGAGTAGTACTCAACTCACCAAGAGTAGTACTCAACTCACCAAGAGTAGTACTTAACTCACCAAGAGTAGTACTCAACTCACCAAAAGTAGTACTTAACTCACCAAGAGTAGTAATCAACTCACCAAGAGTAGTACTCAACTCACCAAGAGTAGTACTCAACTCACCAAGAGTAGCACTCAACTCACCAAGAGTAGTACTCAACTCACCAAGAGTAGTACTCAACTCACCAAGAGTAGTACTTAACTCACAAAAAGTAGTAGTACTCAACTCACCAAGAGTAGTAGTACCCAACTCACCAAGAGTACCCAACTCACCAAGAGTACTCAACTCAACAAGAGTTCTTAACTCACCAAGAGTAGTACTCAACTCACCAAGAGTAGTACTCAACTCACCAAGAGTAATACTACTAACAAGAGTTCTTAACTCAAAGAGTAGTACTTAACTCACCAAAAGTAGTACTCAACTCACCAAGAGTAGTACTCAACTCACCAAGAGTAGTACTCAACTCACCAAGAGTAGTACTCAACTCACCAAAAGTAGTACTCAACTCACCAAGAGTACTCAACTCACCAAGAGTAGTACTCAACTCACCAAGAGTAGTACTCAACTCACCAAGAGTAATACTCAACTCACCAAGAGTAGCATTCAACTCATCAAGAGTAGTACTCAACTCACCAAGAGTAGTACTCAACTCACCAAGAGTAGCACTCAACTCACCAAGAGTAGTACTCATCGTAATATAAAACACAACATATGATAGCTTATAATAAACATATTTAACAAGCAACATTTTTAAAGGCTAGATATGGTTTTCATATTTGATAAAAAGCTGATTATTAAGACTTTATATTCATATGGTTTCAGACACATAAATGAAGTCTGAGATTATGAAATTCTCGATCACAAATCCAAAAGAAACCTATCAAGCTACTTTGCATTTTAAGCAATTTAAAAATCCGATATTAGACAATTACATGTACACTTAAACACCAGAAGGTGTGTAAACTATCCATGAATTGCAAGTTTTGTCCTTTTTCCTGCTGAATACTAATGAATGTAGGTCAACAGAAAACATTTGGCCTAAGACTCGGAAGACTTGGGATTGAGTAAAGATATATAATATTCTGTAACATATTTAACATAGTGAATGAACGAGATGGAAACAAGTCATGTGACAGAGATCTGATGCTGATGAATATTCATAGCTCAATCTCAATTCAGAATAATCAGATTCTTCACCACCCCAGGGATTTTATATATATATCTTCATGCCACCACCCCTGGGGCTTTTCTTCCTGCCACCACCACCCTCTTAACCCAGTTTGTTACAGATGTGGGAAATTAGCTTACAACAAGGACAAAAACTAGCTTTATTGTTGTGAGGAAGTGATCAATAAAATAACATTCCTAAATATTTTCTGCATTCTCAAAATGTGAATAAGTACACGTAACTCAAAGTCCAGGACAGCTGTGTTCCCTCGCAAACCCTGTGTACAAGTCTGCAGGCTCCACAAAGAGAAGATGAAGCTGTCAATTCTGCCATAAAGAATACTTATTCTGCTATGGAGAATACTTATCAAAGTAATTAATGCAATATTACTTTGGATTGCTCTACATTTTCAAAATGGTTTCCCAGTCCATCATAATTCATGTGCATAGCGGAGCCATAAATCAGGCGTCATCTCTTCATAATTCATGTGCATAGCGGAGCCATAAATCAGGCGTCATCTCTTTTATAGGCCTAAAGAGTTTCATAAGAAAATACCTGTATGGCATTCCTTTGAAAATTAAGGGTCCAATTTGATGCCCCCAAACCTCAATACAGTATGAAGCTTATCCCCCCCAGACCTCCATATAGTATGAAGCTAATCCCCAGGTCCGCACATCATAAGAATTAGTCATGAGATTGGCATGTAACATGCAAGCCTACAGCACAGTAGAATTAGTATCATTGCTCCATTTGCAACTCCACCTTTGGTAGCGTTTACCAAAGTATAGTGGCCATATTCAAATAAAGTTTCATCATCTTTAGGTCAATGACATGGTAACGAAAGTCACAGAAAATCAGTTTGTTAATTGAGAAATTCTAAAACCTTGGAAATTTGCAGTTTGCTGGAAAGGAACATTTTTATGACATCAATAAAACATCCTAAATCATAATGATTTTCTTGGAATATTGTATTTTTTGTTCTAAAAAGGATAGAATAGTTTGCAAAGTTTTACCTGGTCAAGGCCTTACCATAACGTACATGCATTGTCCTAGCTTTACTGCTTCTGAGGGGCAGCCCACCACGCCCCTTCGTTGGCCCGCCCTACCCCTTTTGTTCCACCCTGCCCATCAGAAAACATTAAAAAAAAAAAAAAAAATAATCATTAATTAAGGACAGGCACCTTAATCCGTGCCAATGTGACATAAAAATTGGATTACTGCAATGCCCTACTATATGGTCTCATAACCTCACCGCCCGTCTTCAGCGCATCCCAAATTGCACTGTACGGCTTTGTAAGTCACACTCATAGACATGAACACATTACGCCTGTCTTACGTGACTTACATTGGTTGCCCATTCCTTGCAGGTACAGTTTTAAAATCCTTCTCCATACATATAAGCCACTAAATGGTTCAGCCCCAGTTTACCTCACTGATTTAATACATTAATGCCAGCCAACTTGATCTATTCGATCAGAAACCGAGTCATTACTTACAAAACCTGTCATAAAAACTGCTACATACGGAAACAGGTGATTTGATCATTCAGCTGCTACATTGTGGAATAATTTTTCTGATGAAGCCAAGTGGCCAAAAACAGATGATTTTAAGAAACTTGTAAAAGCCTTTCTTTTTAGATCTGCTTTCTACTAATCATGCTTTCATACTACATGTATTTCTAATTAATGGCGGTTTTATCTATGCATTTCCCACTTAACACATATTTGTTATACCTTTACTCTTTTTACCATTTTAATATTTACATTTACAATTTATACTGTATATCTGTGTATTTTCTTAAATTGGTATGTCTTTTACTGTGAAGCGCCTTAGAGCAATTTCTGATTGGTTAGGGCACTATATACATTTTGTATAATATAACAAATAATTTTAAAAAGTTCTTTAAAAACTGAATAATCTTAATCAACTCAAAAATGAGATACCTTAATAATACAATTTATAAGCGCACATATCCATCCCAATGGATGCTCAAGGTGCCGTGAAATAACAATACAATTACAAATAAGTATACATGAACAATAAAATAAATGAACAATGATTTTAAATTAGTACATATTTGCATAGGCATCACAGAACACAGAATGATGGCATGGTAAGAAATTGTCCTGCTTGCTTATGAATGGCCCTTATCAGTCACAATAATTTCATTCTGAGGTATGATTATAGCTTAAAATCCCAGACCTACACCAAGGGCTTCAGCCACACCTGGGCCCCACCCCAAAAAGCTGCAGCCCTTCGTGCACGCATTAATGTGCCTCTCTAAAAATCCAGCACCCTGCCCTTTTTAAATCCAGCTAGGGGTCTTGACATGTACAGTACGGTATTACCATTACATACATGTACAGTACATGTAAATTTTTAATACCATAGTAAACTTTGACCATTATTACCATAGTGATCATTATTACAGCAGTGGTTGGAGTTGCAATAGTATATCTGCAAACTAGTTTACACATTGAAGACTTAATTTTGTGCGCAGATGGGCTACTTAAAGAACTATTATTCAAAACGTCTTTCTTGCAAATTACTCATTCTACAGTACCTCAGCAAATTACTCATTCTACAGTACCTCAGCAAATTACTCATTCTACAGTTCCTCAGCAAATTACTCATTCTACAGTACCTCTATCATGGTCAATTCCACTGGGGACATCAAAGCATGAAAACTGAAAATAATTTGTTGGAGCAGATTCATTGTTTTAAGTATCTGCTAATATGTGAATTTTCATGATCAAAGTAAATTTTCTAAAAATTCCAAGTTTCTATGCAAAATAAAGTACTGGTCTATAAAATACCATGCGATACAAAGGGTCACTTTTTAGTTCATTTTTTGCCAAAGTTTCAGCACTATTTTTTCCATGGTGTATCAACTAATGTGTTTGGTTAAGGTGTTTTGTGTTGATTTTCCATATGCGCATATAATATACACATTCATGCAGTAGTAAACATAATGACTGCATACATTTAAGACATTGTCAATGTAACGCACATTGTCAATATAACGCACTTTGTCAATATAACACACTTTGTCAATGTAACACACACTGTCAGTGTAACGCGCACTGTCAGTGTAACGCGCACTGTCAGTGTAACGCGCACTGTCAGTGTAACGCGCACTGTCAGTGTAACGCGCACTGTCAGTGTAACGCGCACTGTCAGTGTAACGCGCACTGTCAGTGTAACGCCGCACTGTCAGTGTAACGCGCGACTGTCAGTGTAACGCCGCACTGTCAGTGTAACGCCGCACTGTCAGTGTAACGCGCGACTGTCAGTGTAACGCCGACTGTCAGTGTAACGCGCACTGTCAGTGTAACGCGCACTGTCAGTGTAACGCGCACTGTCAGTGTAACGCGCACTGTCAATGTAACGCGCACTGCCAATGTAACGCGCACTGCCAATGTAACGCGCACTGCCAATGTAACGCACACTGTCAATGTAACGCACACTGTCAATGTACGCACACTGTCAATGTAATGCACACTGTCAATGTAACCACAATGTAACGCGCACTGTCAATGTAACGTGCACTGTCAATGTAACGCGCACTGACAATGTAACGCACACTGTCAATGTAACGCACACTGTCAATGTACGCACACTGTCAATGTCACGCACACTGTCAATGTGACCCACAATGTCAATGTGACACACACTGTCAATGTAACGCACATTGTCAATGTAACGCACACTGTCAATGTAACACACATTGTCAATGTAATGCACACTGTCAATGTAACACACACTGTCAATGTAACACACATTATCAATGTAACACACACTGTCAATGTAACACACACTGTCAATGTAAGGCACACTGTCAATGTAACACACATTGTCAATGTAACGCACACTGTCAATGTAACGCACACTTTAAATGTAACACACATTGTCAATGTAACACACACATTGCCAATGTGACGCACACTGTCAATGTGACGCACACTGTCAATGTGACGCACATTGTCAATGTGACGCACACTGTTAATGTAACGCACACTGTCAATGTAACGCACACTGTCATTGTAACGCACATTGTTAATGTAATGCACACTGTCAATGTAACGCACACTGTCAATGTAACGCACACCGTCATTGTAACGCACACTGTCAATGTAACACACACTGTCAATGTAACACACATTGTAAATGTAACACACACTGTCAATGTAACACACACTGTCAATGTAACACACATTGTTAATGTAACACACACTGTCAATGTAACACACACTGTCAATGTAACACATTGTCAATGTAACACACATTGTCAATGTAACACACACTGTCAATGTAACGCACACCGCAATGTAACACACATTGTCAATGTAACAGCCGTCACATTTTTTTCAGATAAGTTTCTACAACTCTTTATACAGATAAAGTATAAAAAATATATTTCAAATCCTCTTCATTCATATTGATATCTCAGTTGTACCCAATAAATTACATTTGTTTTATTTCCAAACATATAGGACAAATAAAACATGTACCACATGTCACAAATTGTTTTCCGGGTGTAACATACATTGGAAAAAAATGCAGTACTAATACCCAGAAAGTAACTGACATACAAAACATTATACAAAGTTAGTCACATTTTATATACAAGTACGTACAATTTATAGTTCTAGCCCTTAAAACCTTGTGCTAAGTACTTTAGGTGTTCCTAGATATGCTGATTGTATAGTTTGGGGAATAACCACCGTAACACCCTTCACATGTTAAAAGAACAATTGGTATAACTCTCTACAGGGATGGTGTATACAAACTATACTTCACATGCACCTTGTTCATATTAATATCTTTATATCAATGCTATACTGTCAATAAAATTACCTACATTTTCCAAAAAAAATTCTGAATCATAAGACCAAGCCATACAGAATTGACCATATGCAGAGACAGCGTAAACCCATCATTGACTAATGACAATACCATAACATACAGTGATACCTTGAGGATTCTCATTTCCTTTGGTTTCATGTTTATGATAATATTTGACAGACAGATTTCCTGTTAAACATCACTGTTTGGGAAACACACTTCCTATTTACCATGCCATGCTAATCACTTCTATTTCATGGACTGTAAAGAAGGAATTATCCATGACTTATTTGGGTTATTGTGGAGCACCTTTTAAGTCCAGCTGTTGTTGGTCTGTCTCCAAACCTCCCTGCATGTTCAGCAATTAATCACTTTACAAACAGTTTATCCCTCAAATTGGAAGATTTACCACTAAAAAGTGCTTTATTAAAAGTGGTTTTTAATAAGCAATGATATCTATATACATCTTGCAGCTCAATGAGCAATATCTATTTACATACATCTTGCAGCTTACTTGATTCTTAAAATCTTTAATTTTAAGATCTTAACTTTAAATTATTTCAGTATAATTCTTTAAGCTACTGTTATTTCAGTATTTGAAATAACCATGGTTAAGTTACATAGTGCATGTGTACCACAAATAACTCCAGTGCTTAATCATTGCAATAATAAATCACTTTTGCAAAATAAATTGTTTCAAATGAATGTCTCATTCTATATTCTAAAATAGTTTGATCTAAAACCATTTGTTCCATATTTGATTTACAAAAAGAAAAAGAAAAGAAAATAGGTATTTTACAGTAATTACACTCTTTAAAGTACTGTGCAGTACTTCCAAACATTTCCCATTGGCAAAAATGAAACATTTCAGATTGGCATAAATGAAACATTTCCCATTGGCATGAATGAAACATTTCCCATTGGCATAAATGAACATTTCCCATTGGCATAAATAAAATATTTCCCATTGGCATAATGAAACATTTCCCTTTGGCCTAAATGAAACATTTCTTATTGGCATAAATGAACATTTCAAATTGGCATAAATGAAACATTTCCCATTGGCATAAATGAAACATTTCCCTTTGGCATAAATAAAACCTTTCCCATTGGCATTAATGAAACATTTCCCATTGGCATTAATGAACATTTCCCCATTAACATAAATGAAACATTTCCCATTGGCATAAATGAAACATTGCTCATTGGCATTAATGAAACATTTCCCATTGGCATAAATTAAATATTTCCCATTGGCATAAGTGAAACATTTCCTATTGGCATAAATGAAACATTTCCCATTGGCATAAATTAAACATTTCAAATTGGCATAAATAAAATATTTCCCATTGGCATAAATGAAACATTTCCTATTGGCATAAATGAAACATTTCCCAATGGCATAAATGAAACATTTCAAATTGGCATAAATAAAATATTTCCCTTTGGCCTAAATGAAACATTTCCCATTGACATAAATGAAACATTTCCCATTGGCATTAATGAAACATTTTCCATTGGCATAAATGAACATTTCCCATTAACATAAATGAAACATTTCTTATTGGCATAAATGAAACATTGCCCATTGGCATTAATGAAACATTTCCCATTGCCATTAATGATATATTTCCCATTGGCATAAATGAAACATTTCCCATTGGCATAAATAAAACATTTCCCATTGGCATAAATGAAACATTTCCCATTGGCATAAATGAAACATTTCCCATTGGCATAAATGAAACATTTCCTATTGGCATTAATGAAACATTTCTCATTAACATAAGGAAACATTTCCCATTGGCATAAATGAAACATTTCCCATTGGCATAAATTAAACATTTCCCATTGGCATTAATGAAACATTTCCCATTGGCATTAATGAAACATTTCCCATTGGCATAAATGAAAAATTTCCCATTGGCATTAATGAAACATTTTCCATTGGCATAATTGAAACATTTCCCATTGGCATAAGGAAACATTTTCCATTGGCATAAATGAAACATTTCCCATTGGCATTAATGAAATATTTCCCATTGGCATAAATGAAACATTTCCCATTGGCATAAATGAAACATTTCCCATTGGCCTATATGAAACATTTCCCATTGGCATAAATGAAACATTTCCTATTGGCAGAAATAAAACATTTCCCATTGGCATAAATGAAACATTTCCCATTGGCATTAATAAAAATTTCCCATTGGCATAAATGAAACATTTCCCATTGGCATAAATGAAACATTTCCCATTGGCATAAATGAAACATTTTCCTTTAGCATAAATAAAACATTTCCCATTGGCATAAATGAAACATTTCCCATTGGCATAAATGAAACATTTCCTATTGGCATAAATGAAACATTTCCCATTGGCATAAATGAAACATTTCCTATTGGCATAAATGAAACAATTCCCATTGGCATAAATGAAACATTTCCCATTGGCATAAATGAAACATTTCCTATTGGCATAAATGAAACATTACCCATTGGCATAAATGAAACATTTCCTATTGGCATAAATGAAACATTTCCCATTGGCATAAATGAAACATTTCCCATTGGCATAAATGAAACATTTCCTATTGGCATAAATGAAACATTTCCCATTGGCATAAATAACACATTTCCTATTGGCATAAATGAAACATTTCCCATTGGCATTAATGAAACATTTCCCATTGGCATAAATGAAACATTTCCCATTGGCATAAATGACACATTTCCCATTGGCATAATTGATCCCTGGCCACCCTAGGACCGAGAATGTTTTCATGTTGAAACTTTCTTAGCAAAAATAGCTGCCATCAACAATGTTGCTTAAGCATTAAGCATTGCTTAAAGGCCATGCAGATATCGTGTAAAAGGGACATCGTGTTAAGATGAAAAGTAATAGACAATAAAAGTCTCTGTTTCTGATTGGTCATACACATGTAAGAAGTTGGAAAATGCTCTTTTTCTTGTTTTGATCACAATCACCAACAACCAATCAACTGATCAATAACACCCGTGGAAATGACTGCTGCACATGCATACACAATGCGTACAGCTGTACTACAATCCACAACAGGATGGGTCATGAAGGATGGGTCGTGAAGGATGTGTCGTGAAAGATGTGTCGTGAAGGATGTGTCATGAAAGATATGAACATGCAGCAATTTCTATCATTTTATAGATTATTCAAACCTGAGCCAAATAATTTTGCAATTTTAAAAAATGTGCTCTCGGTTTAAAAATAAATAAAAAAGGATAAGTTTTTAATTCCTGAAAGATTTGCAATGCATGACTGGGCAGACATCTGAACATCTTGCTGTAATTCATTAAATTTCTTTCCTAAATCGCAGTCACTGAAAATGATGGGAGTCTATTCCTGCTAGAATTTGATTGGGGGCGTGGCAAAGACTTTAGAACTACTGTTGGTGAAAATTTACTGCACCACTCAAACATTATGATAAACATTTGAAGAAAGAAAAAAAAGACTTTAAAAAGAAAATATCAAGGTCACCCTGTAATACATTACAAAATTGGGCCCAATCTAAAATAACACAGTTTAAAGAAAGACTGATACAGTAAGTTCCTTTGCCAGTATGACACAATGACCCATTTTCACTGCAGGTCTCCATGGACTCCACTGCTGCAGGTCTCCATGGATTTCACAAATGACTGTACTCTTAGCTCTGCAGGGAGATGATGCACAGTATATACTCGGTAGATGCACAGTATGCTTGCTCAGTAGATGCACAGTATGCTTGCTCAGTAGATGCACAGCATGCTTGCTCAGTAGATGCACAGTATGCTTGCTCAGTAGATGCACAGTATGCTTGCTCAGTATGTGCACAGTATGCTTGCTCAGTAGATGCACAGTATGCTTGCTCAGTATGTGCACAGTATGCTTGCTCAGTATGTGCACAGTATGCTTGCTCAGTAGATGCACAGTATGCTTGCTCAGTATGTGCACAGTATGCTTGCTCAGTAGATGCACAGCATGCTTGCTCAGTATGTGCACAGTATGCTTGATCAGTAGATGCACAGTATGCTTGCTCAGTATGTGCACAGTATGCTTGCTCAGTATGTGCACAGTATGCTTGCTCAGTAGATGCACAGTATGCTTGCTCAGTATGTGCACAGTATGCTTGCTCAGTATGTGCACAGTATGCTTGCTCAGTAGATGCACAGTATGCTTGCTCAGTATGTGCACAGTATGCTTGCTCAGTAGATGCACAGTATGCTTGCTCAGTAGATGCACAGTATGCTTGCTCAGTAGATGCACAGTATGCTTGCTCAGTAGATGCACAGCATGCTTGCTCAGTATGTGCACAGTATGCTTGCTCAGTAGATGCAGTATGCTTGCTCAGTATGTGCACAGTATGCTTGCTCAGTAGATGCACAGTATGCTTGCTCAGTAGATGCACAGTATGCTTGCTCAGTAGATCCACAGTATGCTTACTCCATATGATCATAAAATAGTTTGTCGTCCCAAAGCTTGCTCATCTTCCCTTTTTCTCGCTGCTTCAAATTGTTTCAGAGCCAACTTCTCTTGCTGAAGAATGTTGGCATAAAGATCATCTTCATCTATGTCCTCCTCAAACGTAGAAAACCCTCCGCATGAGCCCCCGTAGGCACTAGAATCGGTCCCATTACACATCCTCTTTTCAAGGGGTGTAGGGGGTAAGGTTCTGCTGTATGAGACCTGGGCATACCCCAGGGGCACATTCTTTGACCTTTGGCTAGACAAACTGGTGTTAGATGTAAATGTAGAAAGTTTGGAATTGGATGGGAGAGTGGAAGATTGTGATGGAGCACGAATGGTAATCGTTTCTAATGAGTCATGAAGCATAGGTTGGTTTTCTGGAGGTGATCCAGGCTGTGATAATGTTCTATGTTGGTGTACTAACTGTTGATGTGGAAATGTCTGAAAGTGTTGTCGTGATTCATGATATGGCACAGGGTTGACAGTGATGTGAGCTGGGCGAGGGGGACCTTTCACTTTTTGATAATGGGGAGAGTCTTCCTCCAAATAAATATTTTCTTTGGATTTCTTTCTGACCTTCAAAGCCTTCACACAAGCAGGGTGTGTGACCTTCACACAAGCAGGGTGTGATGAATGATTATTGGAGAGATTTGTTACATTGGACGACTCATGGACTACCATGGTACCATTGCCATCTGGGTTACGGGAATGCACCACTACATGAAAAGTAGCCTGCACTTGCTGTTCATGATGGGTGGTACCGTTGGCAACGGGCATTAAGGGTGGTGGCAGAACTTGATTTGAACCATCTCTGTCAGGGGTTTCGTATAAATGTGTTGCTTCACAGTGTGCCACGGCAGTGCTGCACTGATCCGATTGGACGAAATGAAGCTCAGTTATTCTAGAATCCATGTGACGTCTTTGCTGAATTTTACTTTTCTGGTATGATGCATGCTTGCATCCACACATCCGAGGAGAATAAACAGCTATTATGATCAACAAAATCATTATGACTGCAACACAGATGGCAAATAATATCAATGGTCGTATATCAAGATGGTCTATAATTCTGACTCCTGATTTATCAATTATGGGTGAATCTGGTTTGTGTACGATTGATACTTCACTGTCGATGTCAAGGTTTGCTCCAGAGTCTGAGATTTCAACAAGACGAGTAATATTTCCAAGTGATCTTCCTTCTACATGCACCTCACAACTGACTTCAAAGGAGGACTTGTTCATGGTGAATGCATTTATAATGAGTGTTCTACCATTGTTTATGGTATAGAGGTCCTCTGATTGGGACTTGATAGCTTTACCGTCAGCATACCATGTGATGTTCTGAAGTTCAAGGGATACATTAGAGTTAAGTCTGCAGGTGAAGCTGATGCCCTCTGAAGCCATCGATTCATCGGTCTCAACAAATGCATTGTCAATCTCTTCATCATTTTGCTTCTCTAGTGAAGATACCATTGACAATGGCGACAAAATAGTGAGAGGTCCGATGGTACAGTCTTTAGCCTCTGAAAGGGCAGAACCATTTGCGACACATCTATAGACAGTGTTCATTTGATATCTGGTTACATAACTATGGTACGCAATATGAACAGAATCTGGACCATAATGCATTGCTGTATCCATGGGAATGCCATTTTTGTAAAACGTCAGATCTACTGGTGGTATACCTCCTTTACTCATACAAGTCAATAACAACTCGTCCCCTACAAATAAAGTGGTAGAGCCCCCATCTATCGTACATTTAGGGTATTTTTCCTGCGGTGCTTTTATGACTTTGAGTGTCACTTGTGGTGATCTGTAAGGTCTCCCTCTTTTTGGTGAATAACATGCACACTGATAAGGACCGGCATCTGCCGTACTTACATTTGTAATTGCTATGTGGTATTCTCCTAGTGAGGTATTGCCAATAAATGAATACCGATCACGTTCTGCAATGGGTAACAGTTTGTCCCCTTGGTTAAGGTAAATTTGACGATCAGGCCTGTACCAGAGTACTGTGCAAAAATCGGGCACGCGCAGGGCGCAATATAACATTACAGTGCTGCCCATTTTAGTACTTGTATCTGATGGTTCAACTGATAAGGGCGAAGCAAATATAGCAAGCGGTAATAGAGCAAGACCCAATACCAGTACGACACTGATGTTTGAAGCCATTTTGCAGACAATTAAAACAGTTTCAATAATCTCTTTTTAAAGTCGCTTTCTGTCCAATTTCCTTAATACAGAAATAGTACTTTAGTATCACAGCAAGCAAAAACAAATGAATTGATCACAATAAAACAAGTGAAATTGAAACACGCAAAATTAAAACTGTATGTAACATATCATTCATAATCCTGTTAAATCCATACTCCTGTTAATAAACCCATACCAGTTTATCTACCCTCTAACAAGTTACAGAATATCACACTATGATTGCAAATAATCCATTCACTTCATCTCTGTTAGTACAGAAAAGAGGTCCTCCAAATTATACACTGTACTGTACACTGTCAACTGAAGTTGATATTTTATGAAAATACCATACTTGGATTTGACACTTCTCACTGCTTCAAAAAGTTACTTCCAATAGAAAAATACTTTGGCAGCAGTTAGACATTAATATCCTCACCATTTGTTACAGGCAACAACCATGTCACTGTTATCAAAGCACAGCAGTCAAAACTTGTTTTCAGTAAAACACTTAAAATTATGTTCCTTTGTGGATCAATAAAGACCACAGAGCTATTAACTGAGATACAAAATCACACTTCACATTTTCAACTTATGATGTTTTGTGATAACAGTCACAGAAATAATAACATCCAGTTTGTTTGAAGTTTTTACAGACAGTTAAAATTCACTCAGGAGGCGAAGGCTACAGCTGCCCATTGTCAAATACTAAAGCAATCTCTTGGTCAATCCATGCACTATGAAAGGGGAGGAGCCTAATTAAAACTTTGCGCTTTCAAAGCTTGGTTTAGTCCACTTTTTAAAGAGGGGGCATGTAAATTACTACAATTAGGTCAGGATTTCAATAAAAATAAATGCTATAGGCACCATGTGTTAAAAGTGGGTAAAGAGTGTTTTAGGATAATTTGAAGGTGCTGAATCTAAAAAAGTTGTTTACCACGCTCCATTTTGGTGTTTTCATCTCTAAAATACCCAAAATTAAAATGCGCTATAGCTTGGTTTATAAGCTACACAGAAGGGTTACAATGAAGGCAATACCCATGTTTTTGGTACTGAAGATTCCAAGAATGCTGTCACATATGATGTAGCCAGTTTGGGTTGCCCCTCAGCTTGAATTCCAAGATTGTGGTCATCTTGAATTTCAAGAAGGAAGCCATCTTGAATTCTGAAATATCTGCCATATGTCAGCCTTTTGCATTTTTAATTGGGTTCATTTATTTATTGATATTTTTTTTTACAAGTGGGAACACAAGTTTTTAGGATAATTTGAGGGTGCTGAATTCAAGTATAGATAATGTTTGCTATGCTCACTTTTAGGGCTTTTACCATAAAACTAAAAAACAAAATGGCTGCAATTTATAACATACATCGCCATATACATTAGCTTATAATATAGCAACACACGACTACAAATGCTGGTAAAACCCAACCCATGTTTTTAATACTAAGGATTCTATTCTTTCATCTAAGTTTCTGACTGCCATCTTGGATTTTAATGTGGCCATCATCTTTGATTTCAAAATGGTTGCATTAAGTTGCCATTTGTTTACATGTGCATATGCTAGTGCTACTGGATGTGTGTGAATTGTTGAACCACAAAGCCGGGCAACAGAAATGTTGACTGTTACACTCAGTCATACCATGGAGCTATTAACTGACTTACCACTTTTTACAGCTGGTACAATTTCATTCTCAAGTTTTCTCTAAATTTAAGAGGTTCAGTTTTCAATTACACCCTGATTTCTCCTGAGGTTCAATGGCTGCAAATCCAGCGAAGTCACCACTTTCTAACTTTCCCCACATTTTAATATAATTTTATGGCACCCAGTGATATTTCTGTTTTCTCTGAAGTTTGGGATACGGTTACAAAAAACAATAAATCATCTGAATAGAATGAAATTTGGTCTTGACAGACATGACAAGTCTGTGGGATTAATGAATAGATCCCTTTGTTCTGTTGTGAATTCCTTTTTGTTTCAGTTCATTATCAATGTGTATTGTGATACAGGTGCATAGTATTGGTAGGGTCCTGGGAGAGTGAGTTTGAACTGGTTTCAGGTGGAGTTTGATGTGGATATCCAGGTCATGGGTGGATCATATGCTTCAGAAGTTGTGTTTGCATTTAAGGCACAAAATCTTTGAGTGTAAATGGTTTTGTCAGACCAGGAAATTTACTGAATCTAGCAGGCCAATATTTTTTTTATTCAGTAATGAGAGCAACTGTTCATCTGTAAAATCACACATACGTACAAACTGCTACCTAAGACATATGCAATGTACCTCTGAGGTGTAAAGTATTAACTAAGAAGCATCAATTTCGTTCAGAATCTATAACTGAATATTCAAGAATGCTAAAATGTATTGTAAAGTTATTGCTATTCCTTCCATACCGTGGTATCAAAGAAGTTTGGATAAGAAGTCAATTTCAGATCTGTGGAATTTGTTCAATTTGGTAAAATATCTTTAGTCATGGAGCTATTTTGGTTAGTGGTTTGGTTTGCTTTGATACTTTGGTTAGTATCATCATGGTTTATTGTGATAGAGATAAAATTGCACAAGTTCCAAAATATAACGTTTATATTCCCTCATTCACTGTGGATGCAACAATCAAAATCCTATATCTAGTTGAAAATTCCTGATAATCCAAATTAATGGTCGATGTCCGTTGTCTCATGTCATAATGGAAGTCACTTACATGGAAATGTCCACTTTAACCCATACTCTACAGGGCTTTGAAAAATGCCAGCCCAATTTTCGTTATTTTTTTTGTGTTTTTTTCATATGCTTTTTTGATAACTTTCCTTTCATTTTCGTTCATTACAAGTTTGGTTGGAATGGAAGCAAAGATATTAATCCTTTGAGTAATGAAAGCCAAATTAATAAAACATTGGAAGAAAATAGGCACATTAAGCAATTTTTGGCTAAATTTGATCAACAAATGGTCAATCTTTGCACAAGTATAACCTCTTGTCAATATTGAAAACAGAAATTTGTGTTACAAATTTAAATTCTTTATTAAATTTCCCCTCTAATGCTAATGTATAATTTTTAGAAAGGAAGGAAAGACGAAAAAACACAATAATGATTAATTAGTCAAATGACCCCTGAAAACTGCAGCAGAAAAATCATAACGCAGTAATCTCGGTGAGACTCGAACCTGGTGCGCTCGCGAGTTGGCCACTTTCATATCAACTACACTACACTACGTAATGATTGAAAACAGTTTGTTTGTTTGTTTGATAAGGTCTTAACGGCACCACGACAACGAAGGTCAAATTGTGCCTGAGAGGTCAGATCATTTGAAAACAGTATGGTAAAATTGAATTATCATTTATAGGAAAGGGTCCAAATAGAGGGGGTATGCCTTTATTTATACATCAAATGAAAGGAAATTGCAAGCACTTTCGAACCGCGATTCAATAAAGCATGTGCAATGTACGGTTTTGGTGCACAATTTCTTTTAAGAAAAAAATAGGACAAAAATGGCAGAAAAAATTCATGAACAAATTTTCCTAAACAAAAGATTGCAGGTTGGGATTTTAAAAATTAGACGAGGAACCAATAATATCATCTCTTAAGATTTGCATCTTAGGATTGAAGCAAAAATGGGATCTTGAAGTTATTTTAAGATTTGAAGAAAAAAAAACATTTTTTTGTCAATTCTTTAGCAATCTTTGAGTTTAACCCTTTTTCAAGCTACTTTTTCTCAAAATTCTGTAATGTGATCCCTATAAAAAAGTTATATTTTTTGGAACAAATATCAGAATACTTTAAAATGATACCAAGATTACTCTGATAAAGTCCTAATTTTATTTTTAGAAAAAGGTAGTTTAAAAATGGGGATAATATCTCCACCTACTGTAGTAGAGTAAGGTTTAAACACTTTCTATGATATTTCTCTGCTTCTAGAATTTATCATCTAAACACATGTTTGTAAACCCTAACATGTTTTGCCCCTATCATTTCTCCAGGCTCTGCTATAGAAGAATGAGGCCATTGTCTGACAGGAACTAGGGTCAAGTGATTTGACCCCCTTCAGCAGACTGTAGATCTGTCAATCAACACTTTCTCCATGAAGAATTATGAATGGTTGGCAGCAGTGGGAGCAGGTCAAAAGGTCAGCAATGAAGCTCATTCAACCCAGGTAATGACTTTTTATACAAATAAAACTAATGATACTGCATTTGGAGATGATACTCTCCTTTCAATATTTGGTGAATTCTTCAAGATATTTTTACATTACATTCAATTGGCTGTATCTTAACAGTTTAAACCCTTGAGCCATGCATGAATGGAAATATACCTACATGTACAAAATTAAACATTTGGTTTATTACATTTTTAAGAAACAACATTGTTAGCAACTTGATACTTTAACATCTGTATTCTGAACAGGCTCAATCTATAAGGTTGATACTTTAACATCTGTATCCTGAACAGGCTCTATCTACTGGGTTGATACTTTAACACCTATATTCTGAACAGGCTTAATCTATCAGGTTGATACTTTAACATCTGTATTCTGAACAGGCTCAATCTACTGGGTTGATACTTTAACATCTGTATTCTGAACAGG
Organism: Chiridota heheva; assembly: GCA_020152595.1. Lineage (NCBI taxonomy): Eukaryota > Metazoa > Echinodermata > Holothuroidea > Apodida > Chiridotidae > Chiridota > Chiridota heheva. Next base: position 94,389 of record JAIGNY010002366.1, on the reverse strand, counting down.
CTCAATCTATCAGGTTGATACTTTAACATCTGTATTCTGAACAGGCTCAATCTACTGGGTTGATACTTTAACATCTGTATTCTGAACAGGCTCAATCTATAAGGTTGATACTTTAACATCTGTATCCTGAACAGGCTCTATCTACTGGGTTGATACTTTAACACCTATATTCTGAACAGGCTTAATCTATCAGGTTGATACTTTAACATCTGTATTCTGAACAGGCTCAATCTACTGGGTTGATACTTTAACATCTGTATTCTGAACAGGCTCAATCTATCAGGTTGATACTTTAACATCTGTATTCTGAACAGGCTCAATCTACTGGGTTGATACTTTAACACTACTGGACTGATACTTAAATAACTGTATTCTGAACAGGCTCAATCTACTGCTTTGATACTTTAACATCTGTATTCTTAACAGGCTCAATCTACTTGGTTGATACTTAAACATCGGTATCCTGAACAGGCTCAATCTACTGGCTTGATACTTTAAACATCTGTACTCTGAAGAGGCTCAATCTACTGGGTTGATACTTTAACACTACTGGATTGATACTTTAACATCTGTATTCTGAATAGGCTCAATCTACTGGGTTGATACTTTAACACTACTGGACTGATACTTAAATAACTGTATTCTGAACAGGCTCAATCTACTGCATTGATACTTTAACATCTGTATTCTTAACAGGCTCAATCTACTTGGTTGATACTTTAACATCGGTATCCTGAACAGGCTCAATCTACTGGCTTGATACTTTAAACACCTGTACTCTAAAGAGGCTCAATCTACTGGGTTGATACTTTAACACTACTGGATTGATACTTTAACATCTGTATTCTGAATAGGCTCAATCTACTGGGTTGATACTTTAACATCTGTATTCTGTACAGGCTCAATCTACTGGGTTGATACTTTAACATCTGTATTCTGTACAGGCTCGACTTACTGGGTTGATACTTTAACATCTGTATTCTGAACAGGCTCAATCTACTGAGTTGATATTTTAACATCTGAATTCTAACAGGCTCAATCTACTGGGTTGATACTTTAACATCTATATTCTGAACAGGCTCAATCTATTGGGTTGATACTTTAACATCTGTACTCTGAACAGGCTCAATCTACTGGGTTGATACTTTAACATCTGTATTCTGAACAGGCTCAATCTACTGGGTTGATACTTTAACATCTATATTCTGAACAGGCTTAATCTATCGGGTTGATACTTTAACATCTGTACTCTGAACAAGCTCAATCTATTGGGTTGATACTTTAACATCTGTACTCTGATCAGGCTCAATCTACTGGGTTGATACTTTAACATCTGTATTCTGAACAGGCTCTGTCTACTGGGTTGATACTTTAACACCTATATTCTGAACAGGCTCAATCTATTGGGTTGATACTTTAACATCTGTATTCTGAACAGGCTCAACCTACTGGGTTGATACTTTAACATTACTGAGTTGATACTTTAACATCTGTATTCTGAACAGGCTCAATCTACTGGGTTGATACTTTAACATCTGTATTCTGAACAGGCTCAATCTACTGGGTTGATACTTTAACATCTGTATTCTGAACAGGCGCAATCTACTGAGTTGATATTTTAACATCTGTATTCTAACAGGCTCAATCTACTGGGTTCATACTTTAACATCTATATTCTGAACAGGCTCAATCTATTGGGTTGATACTTTAACATCTGTACTCTGATCAGGCTCAATCTACTGGGTTGATACTTTAACATCTGTATTCTGAACAGGCTCTATCTACTGGGTTGATACTTTAACACCTATATTCTGAACAGGCTCAATCTATTGGGTTGATACTTTAACATCTGTATTCTGAACAGGCTCAATCTACTGGGTTCATACTTTAAGATTACTGAGTTGATACTTTAATATCTGTATTCTGAACAGGCTCAATCTACTGGGTTGATACTTTAACATCTGTATTCTGAACAGGCTCAATCTACTGGGTTGATACTTTAACATCTGTATTCTGAACAGGCGCAATCTACTTGGTTGATACTTTAAATTCTGTATTCTGAACAGACTCAATCTACTGGGTTGATACTTTAAGATCTATATTTTGAACAGGCTCAATCTACATTCTTTGCCTGGAGAAATGTTGATTTTTATATCATTTTGGCATGCAAATGACTTTGCTTTTGACAGTTTGGGCTTCTGTGACTGCCTTAATTCATTGCACAAAGAAATCCACATAACTTGCATTTGTTTTGATCACCTCCTATCCCCAGATTATCTTCTTTGTAATATCTCAATTACTATGTTAATCACATATTTAATTCCCTGCACATGGAAGCACTAGAGTTCTAGGGAATGACTGACTTATTTACCATTTTGTTTCCTTAATTTCTAGTAGAATGTAAAAGAAAATGCCTCCCCCACCTAATCCATGTATAACACTATTATACAGATGTCATGAGCTACTCAAGTACAGTTTGGTTACAACACTATACGGCACATAATCACATTTTACTCAGTAATATAATTTTCCAACTCAGTAGTCCAATCATATAAATTCATAAATTAAATTAAGAACTTACAGCCTACATCACTCCACACAACAATAAGCTTAAACCAGAATTGAACTTCTCACACAAATTAGAAAATGAAAAACATCTTCATCTCCAAATCTAATTTAGCATCTGTCCTAAAACATCCAAACCAATTACCCTACAGAACCCTTCTAAAATTAAAATATGCTTTTTCTTCATCATTTGGATCAAAGCTCTAAGGGACATAAGTGGTGGCTCTAAGGGGCATGAGTGGTGGTGATAGGAAATAAATAAATAAAATCCTCAAAAGATGACAACTGGTAAATAAAGCCTGGAACCAGTAGAAGCATATCTGCCCATTAATACATCACCAAGGCTAAGCTGAGGGTATTGCATTCTAAACCCCAGTTTACAACAGTCTGTTAACACCTCCTGAGATTAAAGTACCCAGGTAGCAAATGACCTGCTGGTCAGTGATCTTTAAAGATGACAGAAATTAAACAACTTGCCCAAATTGTGGGGACAAAGTTTCTCCACACCTTGAATAAGAAGTAGGCCAATGACAAGGTAAAGAATGGGTAGGGTCAGATACATCATTTTCAAGTCATTAACCTTTAAAGTCATTAAAACTGTGGAGGCTTACTTGTTTTGGTGATTTTTCACCTTGGATGAAATCTCCAAGCGGTGTTAAATACACTATCTACTGATTCAATACCCATACACACCACACCACATTTTGTATAATCAACTACATGTATCAAAAACCTGATTTATCTGCCACTTCTATAGCATTTAACTTGTCAGTTATAGTTACTCAGCATAACATAGCATTTAACCTGTCAAATCTGGTTACTCAGCATTACATAGCATTTAACTTGTCAGTTATGGCTACTCGGCATTACATAGCATTAACTTGTCAGTTATGGTTACTCAGCATTACATAGCATTTAACTTGTCAGTTATGGTTACTCGGCATTACATAGCATTTAACTTGTCAGTTATGCTTACTCAGCATTACATAGCATTTAACTTGTCAGTTATGGTTACTCGGCATTACATAGCATTTAACTTGTCAGTTATGGTTACTCAGCATTACATAGCATTTAACTTGTCAGTTATGGTTACTCGGCATTACATAGCATTAACTTGTTAGTTATGGTTACTCAGCATTATATAGCATTCAACCTGTCAGTTATGGTTACTCAGCATTACATAGCATTTAACTTGTAAGTTATGGTTACTCGGCATTACATAGCATCTAACTTGTCAGTTATGGTTACTCAGCATTACATAGCATTTAACTTGTCAGTTATGGTTACTCAGCATTACATAGCATTTAACTTGTCAATTATGGTTACTCAGCATTACATAGCATTTAACTTGTCAGTTATGGTTACTCAGCATTACATAGCATTTAACTTGCCAGTTGTGGTTACTCAGCATTACATAGCATTTAACTTATCAGTTATGCTTACTCAGCATTACATAGCATTTAACTTGTCAGTTATGGTTACTCAGCATTACATAGCATTTAACTTGTCAGTTATGGTTACTCAGCATTACATAGCATTTTACTTGTCGGTTATGGTTACTCAGCATTACATATCATTTAACTTGCCAATTATGATTACTCAGCATTACATAGCATTTAACTTGCCAGTTATGGTTACTCAGCATTACATAGCATTTAACTTGTCAGTTATAGTTACCCAGCATTTAACATAGCATTTAACTTGTCAGTTATGGTTACTCAGCATTACATAGCATTTAATTTGTCAGTTATGGTTACTCAGCATTACATAGTATTTAACTTGTCAGTTATGGTAACTCAGCATTATATAGCATTTAACTTGTCAGTTATGGTTACTCAGCATTACATAGCATTTAACTTGCCAGTTGTGGTTACTCAGCATTACATAGCATTTAACTTGTCAGTTATGCTTACTCAGCATTACATAGCATTTAACTTGTCAGTTATGGTTACTCAGCATTACATAGCATTTAACTTGTCAGTTATGCTTACTCAGCATTACATAGCATTTTACTTGTCAGTTATGGTTACTCAGCATTACATATCATTTAATTTGCCAATTATGATTACTCAGCATTACATAACATTTAACTTGCCAGTTATGGTTACTCAGCATTACATAGCATTTAACTTGTCAGTTATAGTTACCCAGCATTTTACATAGCATTTAACTTGTCAGTTATGGTTACTCAGCATTACATAGCATTTAATTTGTCAGTTATGGTTACTCAGCATTATAGTATTTAACTTGTCAGTTATGGTTACTCAGCATTACATAGCATTTAACTTGTCAGTTATGGTTACCCAGCATTACATAGCATTAACCTTTTCAGTTATGGTTACTCAGCATTACATAGCATTAAAGGTAGAGTTTTGGGAAACATGGAAGCAGAAGCTACAGTAGTTGTCATTATATTAAGAATGCCTTTTCATTCAGATATTAATTGGAGGTTAAGATTTAAAATCACTTTTGCGACGACGACAAGTTAACACACAATTACAATGACGGGGTCGTCGCATGCGTATCGGTTATGATAGTAACAATGCTATTATGAAACGCTTAATACGACTCGGACCAGAACACAGGTACAACGTACAGACAGACATAACATCGACAACCAAGTCCATGTCCACGGCCTTTGATAACCAGTTGTGGTGCACTGGCGTGTCTACCCAACCCAGGCTTTAACCCAGAGCCTCGTGGTCTGTAGACATGCATGATAACCGCTACACCACAGTTTGTTATGATCAGCTGGCTTTATAAACCTTTTCAAGCGGAGTTTAGCCGAATGTGACTGTCCTTTGTTTCCTAACCAATCAGGTGCAATTTTGAGAGAGAAAAAATGTAAGCAGAAATACGCACACGTATTTCCTTTGTGTATAATGTAAGTATGATACATGCGCTTAAAAACATTTATTTCATACACGTGAATTGTGCAGACAGCCAAGATTTCCCCAGTACTTGATTGGTCAATAAGATTCCCCCAATATACAAATGGTCCATTATAAAAACATGAATCTCGGCCATGTGACATTATTTAAATCAGTTTTCAGGAAATTACCGATTCAGATTTAGAAGGGTTTATAGAGGATTGTTATCATCTGAAAATTCAGGATGTCCCAAATTTACACCCAAAAATATTTGTATATTTTGGTCCGAGATCCATGAGGCTGTAAAATTGACGAGTGAATTGATTTTGCTTCAATATTTGACACTTTGGGATCTTGTTATAGTCAAAATAAGAATGTAAAGAAAATAAACACAGATTTGACTGCTCTGTGAAAAGAAGCCTCGTTACAAATTACCACATAATGCACCTATCATTTGTATGATGCACCCCCCGACCCCCGGGATATGTGCGTCAATGTTCATGGGTGTGTCATACATTCATACTAATTGACGCACCCCTGCGTTGTATTTTTGACTGACAATTGCCTACTTTTGACACACCTCAAAATGATTTTCTGACAGACATATTGCCCAAAGTGACTCACAATTGCCTACTTTTGACACACCTCAAAATGATTTTCTGGCGGACATATTGTTAAAGTGATTGACAATTGCCTACTTTTGACACACCTCAAAATGATTTTCTGACAGAAATATTGTTACAGAGACTGACAATGACTGTCCTTGTGATGCACCTTGATATAGATATTGATAATGAAAAAAAAGTTTAAATTTCACCAAAATTGTGAACAAAATAGCACAAATTTGTAAGGTTTAAAAAAAATTGGAAAGTTAAAATAGTCTTTTAGAAATATAAATCAATAATCATTCACACCACAGGCAAAACTTGCAATCAATGATCTTACAATTAGAGCTTAACGAATCAACCAAGGAGTTAGTCCTTTTTAATGCAGGATTTAAATTGGCACAATCTTTCACTTTGATTCGTCAAATTTAGAGCTACTTGATGGTTAACACCTGTTTTACAAGATGTCAAATGGACCCAGAAATACACTGACAAAACAGCATTGATTCTTATTTTCACCACAAATAAATGCAAAGATTACCTGAGGTAAATGAATTGTGCAAAAAAAGAAAACAGATTGCAAAACAAACGAATAAAAATGAGTTGCTGAGATTTCAATGATGGTTCGTAACCATCAGCGCCATTTTGTCAAGAGGGTTGCATAAAATACAGTACAGTTGGGAATAACATTGAATTATAATATTTTTTATACAGTGCGCTTGCTGCAAGCTAGTGCCACACTTCTGAATCTTGTACGACATGGCGATATGTGTTAAAAACAAATCAAAATGCTTGCAAGACAGCAATCTACTTGTTAATGTTTCATTTCTGTATCATTTTAAAGCGTGTTAAAACCATGGATCATTACTTTTGACAATTTTTTTCAGCCTTACTGGTGATTCAAAGACTTAATATAGATCCCTACTTAAGTTTTGTGGCATTCCTGACTTATTTTTAAGGCTGGAAATCGTGATGGAACCTATGTTGTGTTTATTGTGGGGATAGAACCAATTCCGCAAAAATTTCTTGAATTTGCGGCAAGTGATCGCATTTTCGGTGATCGTGTATACGATACATGATCAAAAAGATGGATTGTTTATCGTTTACTAAATTAAACGAAAATGTACATCCCTAGTTTTAACACAACTGAATGAATGACGCAACATGACACATCTATTATTATTTGAATGACTGACATTTGATGTACAATGACTTACCTCTGCGTCAAAATTTTGTTGTAATTGACGCAAGATTGATACACATATGCCAGGAGGGGGATGGGGGGGGGGTGCATATTACTATGGTAGGTGCCTAATACTATGTTAACAAGAAACAGGTAGCAATTCTTTTTCTTGCATAATTGATTCTTATTGATTTTCATGCATATAGTAGTCTCAATCTTATTGCACACTCTGTCAAGTCGTCATGCATTTCTCTTGTCAAATAATGTCACTATCATCACAAAACACCATGATGCACTAGATCATCTCTCCTATACTTGTGAAAATTTAAAAACTGCATTTTATTTTAGCTTCAAAAGACTAGCTTACCACACAATATCAATTACAATCTTTATAAACCCCTACTACCACTATGTCATCAATTTACACAATCATAAATCTCAACCTTGCTAACAGGGTGAGACCACAAATATGCTCCTTAACATGTACTTGTCAACAGTGCCATTAAGGGACAATTCCCTTGTTACAAACTTCAATCAATTAGAGCACAATTTTACCTGACCTGAGCAAACAATGGGCTGGCAAAGAAATCTAATAATAACAAACAGAGGTCAACTGAAAATTGACTTCTTGAACCTCAGGGACTTAAAACATTGGATCTTTCTTCAAGATGAAGTTCAGGCAAAGTTGTCTGAGAGGGCACCAAAACTTGCTCTCTCTGAGAGGGCACCAAAACTTGCTCTTTCTGAGAGGGCACCAAAACTTGCTCTTTCTGAGAGGGCACCAAAACTTGCTCTCTCTGAGAGGGCACCAAAACTTGCTCTTTCTGAGAGGGCACCAAAACTTGCTCTTTCTGAGAGGGCACCAAAACTTGCTCTCTCTCTCTGAGAGGGCACCAAAACTTGCTCTATCTGAGAGGGCACCAAAACTTGCTCTTTCTGAGAGGGCACCAAAACTTGCTCTATCTGAGAGGGCACCAAAACTTGCTCTCTCTCTGAGAGGGCACCAAAACTTGCTCTCTCTCTGAGAGGGCACCAAAACTTGCTCTTTCTGAGAGGGCACCAAAACTTGCTCTTTCTGAGAGGGCACCAAAACTTGCTCTCTCTCTGAGAGGGCACCAAAACTTGCTCTATCTGAGAGGGCACCAAAACTTGCTCTTTCTGAGAGGGCACCAAAACTTGCTCTATCTGAGAGGGCACCAAAACTTGCTCTCTCTCTGAGAGGGCACCAAAACTTGCTCTTTCTGAGAGGGCACCAAAACTTGCTCTATCTGAGAGGGCACCAAAACTTGCTCACTCTCTGAGAGGGCACCAAAACTTGCTCTCTCTGAGAGGGCACCAAAACTTGCTCTTTCTGAGAGGGCACCAAAACTTGCTCTTTCTGAGAGGGCACCAAAACTTGCTCTCTCTCTGAGAGGGCACCAAAACTTGCTCTATCTGAGAGGGCACCAAAACTTGCTCTTTCTGAGAGGGCACCAAAACTTGCTCTATCTGAGAGGGCACCAAAACTTGCTCTCTCTCTGAGAGGGCACCAAAACTTGCTCTTTCTGAGAGGGCACCAAAACTTGCCTTATCTGAGAGGGCACCAAAACTTGCTCTTTCTGAGAGGGCACCAAAACTTGCCTTATCTGAGAGGGCACCAAAACTTGCCTTATCTGAGAGGGCACCAAAACTTGCTCTTTCTGAGAGGGCACCAAAACTTGCCTTATCTGAGAGGGCACCAAAACTTGCTCTCTTTGAGAGGGCACTAAAACTTGCTCTTTCTGAGAGGGCACCCAAATTTGCTCTCTTTGAGAGGGCACCAAAACTTGCTCTTTCTGAGATGGCACCAAAACTTGCTCTTTCTGAGAGGGCACCAAAACTTGCTCTTTCTGAGAGGGCACCAAAACTTGCTCTCTCTGAGAGGGCACCAAAACTTGCTCTTTCTGAGAGGGCACCAAAACTTGCTCTTTCTGAGAGGGCACCAAAACTTGCTCTCTTTGAGAGGGCACCAAAACTTGCTCTTTCTGAGAGGGCACCAAAACTTGCTCTTTCTGAGAGGGCACCAAAACTTGCTCTTTCTGAGAGGGCACCAAAACTTGCTCTTTCTGAGAGGGCACCAAAACTTGCTCTTTCTGAGAGGGCACCAAAACTTGCTCTTTCTGAGAGGGCACCAAAACTTGCTCTTTCTGAGAGGGCACCAAAACTTGCTCTTTCTGAGAGGGCACCAAAACTTGCTCTCTTTGAGAGGGCACCAAAACTTGCTCTTTCTGAGAGGGCACCAAAACTTGCTCTCTTTGAGAGGGCACCAAAACTTGCACTTTCTGCTAATTTGTTGAACCCTTTAAAAATCAATTCGTCTATTCAAAGGGAAATATATACCACAAAGCAAATCACCATTGCTCACATGGTTAGATTTACAAATTCCCATCATCTTATTTATAATATATGTAATGTATTATTTTATTGTTCCAATTCGCTGTAAAGGTTTAAGGACATTTGTGACATACAGTATACAGCTGAAATTCTGTTATTCTTTCAATTGCTTTCTAAATCTCAGAAACTATGTTGCATGTCTTCAAAGAATTGTGATAGAAAAATTTAAAATCAAAGTAATAAAAGCACTGGTGGTGGGTTCGATTCATAGTTGTCATTTTTGTAATTGACATCATTTGATTTTATAGGTCATTTTTGTGTAAACATGAAGAATATAACAATTTAGCAATATAATTTAAAGTATCTAATCAAAACATTGTCTCAAATCATGACAAGACAATCAGTACATGGTTGGGAATGCCAGACACCACTGGGGCTAATAGCTTCCCACTTCTTGTTTGAGACTCCCAGGTACAGCGCACTTCAGAATGTCTCATCATATACTTGTAATGGTCCACCCAATATCACACACACACACAAACTTGTATTCAATTCACAATGGCTCATACAGCTGTACAGTGTATTTACCCATGTATGTATGAATCACATCATGGAAATTGTCACATCATTTCGCCACAGAGGCTTTGTCCCGAAAATCCGCCATAACCCATCAAAAACCTTCCTCAGATGTTCTTGGTTTGTGCGGTTTTGAAGTAAGGATTATTTTGGTAATTTTTTAATGCAAAACGTTCCTCAATAAGAACTTCTTTATAAAAAAGGTTTGCTGGGTTCGCTGGAAATTTGTGTAAAAAATATCATATACACAACGATGTTCATTTATTTCTTAGTTTGAGTCCATTTTAAGGACTGCCTGGTATGTTTGATGTCATGCCTTGCAGGTCATAATTTATATTATTTTAATATAAAAATATATCATCAAACTCTTTTACAATTCAAAATACAATGAAATTTTACGTTCTATGTTGTTCGTGTACACATAACAAAGTATATGATTTAATAGAAATATCAGTCTAGTCTAGTCTATGCATCACGTCACAGCAATTTCTATATCCTTCTGCCTCGCTAGAGGTTTAGCATTATTATCCCAAAAAAATTCTTCTTCACCACCTGAAAATTTTCCTTTATCTCACACTTTACATGGGTTTCTTCTTTTTTGAATAAAACGAAAATACATCAAAAACTAAAAAACTCTTCAAAAAGATCAAATTTGAAAGAAGGTATTGTAGACTACTTTGTTATTGCGAAACACGATCAAACAAAGAAGGAGTTATAGTTTTGCAAAAATGTTCAACTTTCGGTCGTTTCTGACAACTAAGAGTCTTCGAACAAGTTGGAACCCATTAACAAAGGGATTTCCAGTGCTTATTTAAAGCTTTCCAAGGCACAGAAGGTAAACATGCAACAACCGTCAAAACCAGGGGGTTAGCATCAAGTCGTGTGTATGGATGCCTGAAAATAAGACTTAAACCCTCAACCCCTCTCAAGACATCTTGTGTAGGGTTAAACCCTCACCCCCCTCTCAAGACATCTTGTGTAGATTTAAACCATCACCCCCTCTCAATACATCTTGTGTAGAGTTGAACCCTTACCCCACTCCTCAGACATCTTGTGTAGGGTTAAACCCTCACTCCCCTCTCCAGATATCTTGTATAGAGTTAAACCCTCACCCCACTCTCCAGACATTTTGTGTAGAGTTAAACCTCACCCCCCCTCTCAAGACATTTTGTGTAGGGTTCAACCCTAACCCCCTCTCCTCTCAAGACATTTTGTGTAGAGTTAAACCTCACCCCCTCTCAAGACATTTGTGTAGGGTTCAACCCTAACCCCCTCTCCCCTCAAGACATATTGTGTAGAGTAGAGTTAAACCCCATCCCCTCTCAAGACATCTTGTGTAGAGTTAAACCCTCACCCCCTCTCCAGACATCTTGTGTAGAGTTAAACTCTCAACCCCTCTCAAGACATCTTGTGTAGAGTTAAACCCTCACCCCACTCTCCAGACATCTTGTTTTAATTAAACCCACACCCCCCTCTCAAGACATCTTGTGTTATACTTTCATGGCTTAAATCGGTTTTAAGTAAATATGAATACTGCATCCACACATCCATATTCAGCTAAATACAACATGAACTTTGACCTACATTTGAGATATTACAGTCATTACACAAACCTAAATTATGGCTCATCTTGTTCCTGTTTTATCAGTCTGTTTTAAATTGTGGGGTGCAGAACTTTGACGTCACTTCTGGTTCTGGAACGCACAAGATCCCTATCTGTTTCAGTGTTTGTGCATGTGCATACATAGCGCTGTGTGTGTGTCAATCATAGTGCATACGTTATATACCGATACTGTAATCTTGTTTTTCCAACGTATTTGTCAGAAAGAAAAAAAGTGAAAGTGAATTATTAGTAAGATATTACTGCAAAAGCAGTCACCCAGCGAAACTTACAATGAGAGAAAAAAGAGAAAGAAAAATTTGAGAAAAATGGTTATGGTGTGATTCCAATTTAACAATTGTTGGTTTGAATTTTTTTTTAAGTCCATCGCCTTTACCGACTGGGTTATGTCAAGCATTACACATGTTTGGGGTCCTATTTAATATATACCATAAAATAAGGGCCAACTAATTGTGCAGCAATTAGTTGAAATTTCAACCAATCAAACAATTTGAATCAAGTTCTAAACATTGTGTTCATATAACGATTCCACCTCTTTAATATGTCCATATATGGCAGGCACATTCAGTTTCCTCTTAACAAATCTACTTGCCCTGAATATATTCCATAGGACCTGTGTTATGTCTCTCTGGGGATGTTCAATTCACTGAGACATTAAACAGCCAGCATGAAGCCACCCACATTTTGAGGTTTCTCAAGTTGAGGGTGTACAAGGCCAGAAGCATGAGAAATAAGGAACATTGCAGGTGAGAATTCAAGAACACATTATATCAGCCAGAACCTGAGAGAGATGGGGGACAATCGTGGCCAAAAGTGTAGGGACAAAACTGCTCAACAATCTTAAAGTGCATTTCTCCCCAGATCCCTTCTTTCAATGTTGCGAGCTTTGCAAAAATCATGGTAAAATGTGACTTTTAAGATTGATCGAGGGGAATGGGGATTTGTCCCAACTACTTTTGGCCAAGATTGTCTGAGTGCTGTACAAAGTATATGACAGCGAACGACGTGATAATGAAGTAATGGGAATTCATGGCTATAGAGGGCAAGTTCATGACATCATTCAGAATGAGGTGTGTATCACATGAAATACAGTACGGAGGGGGTATCTAATGGAATACAATTGTACGTACTTCTTCCGCGAGCCCTTCGTTTAAAAATAAGGAGTATAATGTTTAGAAGAAATAAAAAATGAAGCAAATAAGTTGTATAACCGTTGTCCTCAATTTTGAATGTTAATAGTTGAATACATATTGACGACAATGAGCACCATTTTAAAAACGCCCACAAATGTTGGTGTTAGTGGGCCACCTTTGGCGGAGTCCCTAGAGAATTGATCAAATACAGGACCAATAACATCATAATAAATGTGAATTGCATAGAATAATCAGCGTAATTATCCGATTATTGTAGTGGCACCGCAACGTGGTCTGTTCCACTGCTGCAAAGTTGAGGCAATCAATTTGCTATAAATCCTGACATTTCCTGTCATTTTTTAACCTACAAAATTATCTTTTGAACTATAAAAAGAAATTTAATTTGATGAATAAATACTATTTACATTTCTCTCAAAGAACATAATTAAATAACTTCATGAAAGTTTTCAAGAAACCAACGGTTTGCACTATATTTGTTGTAAAGTTTGATCTATACGTTACTTTCTCTATTATTTGCCACTAACCATGAGATGCGTGCTTTTTGCATAGGCACATGCCGCAAACCATCAAACTTTGCATAGCATACCTCTTAGGAATTAGTGTGTTTTTATATGCAAATGGGTTTTGAATTTATCACGTAATGCGTTCTTTCATGATGGTACATTCATTGTAATTTTTCATTCCAAATGTGCGACACAGTTAAAGAAATATACAAATATCCCAAGAAAATGATAAAAAAAATCATTAATATAATCAAAATTAATAAAAGTTAAAATTAAAACCTGAGGTTATTTTCTGAATCGAAAAGGCAAATATAATGGTGGACATTCATCGCACGAGCTGTCTATCTGCCATTTGATGTTCAAGTTGACATACAGAATGCTTCCATTTGGGTAGTTATCCTTTATGCCATCCCCCCCCCCCCCCAAACACATTCATAAATTGACATAATTCCCTATACAAAACTGCATGTTTCTGCACATTATTTTAAATGCTGATTGACTCCTCATCATGTCCTACCCTTCATTTTTACCGACCCCGCACACCCCTCCCCCTCCCCACTCAGATAAATTGTCTAAAACACATGTTTTTTAATATTTATGAGAATAACAAGTTTTCCGATATCCTTTGTATTATTCCTTTGAAAATGTTTGGATACAAAGTTTAGACTATATTTTCTAAAAATCTTGTTCAGCAGTCCCACCGCTGCCCTCAGCTCAATTATACACAACCCACAACATGCTACATGCTGCCTGTTGACTTTTAAATCTTAACTATTATTTTCCTTCTCCTAATGCTATCTTCATTACTCACATATACTTTGTACATGCACTCAGACAAACGTGTTGGGACAAAACCGCTCAACAATTTTAAACAGCATTTTCTCCCACCCACTCCCTACCCCAATGTTGTGCTCTTTGCAAGAAACATGGCAAAATGCAACTTTCAACATTGACTGAGGGGAGGGAGTGGCATTTGGCCACGATTGTAGAATGGTGGGTCATATACAGAGGTAACATTCCAATCTATTGCATTAACCTTTAAATCCTCAGCATCTTCAAAACGTGACTGCAATTTTTTGGAACTTTTCTTTTACAAAATTAATTTTCACAATTTCCTTTTGTTTTCTATCACTACAAGTTTATATAAATGCTAAGACAACGAAATTTTCAATAAAAAAGGCAAAATAAAGAAAACATTAACATAAGTGTGCAAATTAACAATTTTTTGGCAAAATTTGGCCCAATTTTTTTAGCTAGTATTTTTTCTTGTAAATAATGAAAATGGAGAATTGTTTTAACATATTTAGATTAGTTTGAGGAATTTCCTTTCCAATGATACCAGTCAAAAATTGTTTAACTCAAAGCAAAAGCTGCAAAAACAAGAAATAATCACTGCTGTATATTTGTTGTGTATGACAGTTGTACTGCGATACGGAGCTACGATTTTTTTCAAAAATTAAGTCTCGAAAAGGCTAAAAATCATGAAAATTTGCATAACTTTTGATAAAAAAAAAGATATCGATGATAGGGGCAGTCAAAATATGACTGGAATTGGATGCATTAAGGTCTTTCACAATTTCTCACAGGTTTCCAGGCAAAAGCAAGGTCTGCAAGTATGGCAAGTAAGCTTTAAAGAAAGAAAAATGGGTTTTTGTTCAATTTTGTGCATTTTTTGTTTTTATTTCTTTATTTCAACCCATTTTTTCCACTCAAAAATCTTAAACGAACCCAAATCAAAAAGTCACATTTTCTGAAACAACTATTCACGCTCTTTCAAATGATACCAGGATCACTTTTGTGGGCTTACTTGACAAAGCAAAATAGTTTTGTCATGACCGCATGAGGATTTAAGGGATAAAGGAATATTCCCATGAATTTTCCTATATATGATAGAGGACTGTTACAGAAACACATTGGTGAAAACAATGATGATACCTTATTGTTTAGGAGTTATTACAATGCAAAGATTTCACCCATGTCTTAAAAAAAGACTTTCAGTGTACAATGTGATGTAATACACAGAAGATGATGATGCACCGCACCATATTCTTAATATGCGAACCGTTATGTAAACTTGTGATATGTATCTTATTATGCATGTAAAATGAGTGGAACAAAACTGTACATTAAAGCTTGCCTAAAAATCTACTACAATTTTTGAATTCTGTTCTTTACATTCGGTAACTTTTGGCGTCCATCTGAATGTGATTTTACGAGTATGGGTAAGATAGGCTGGTCACAATCAGGTTCTTCTATTACTGGCACTGTAAGCATTGCAAACTAATTGATTCATGGTCACAACCAGGTTCTTCTATTACAGGCACTGTAAGCATTGCAAACTAAGTGATTCATGGTCACAATCGGGTTCTTCTATTACTGGCACTGTAAGCATTGCAAACTAAGTGATTCATGGTCACAATCAGGTTCTTCTATTACAGGCACTGCAAGCATTGCAAACTAATTGATTCATGGTCACAATCAGCTTCTTCTATTACAGGCACTGTAAGCATTGCAAAGTAATTGATTCATGGTCACAATCAGGTTCTTCTATTACTGGCACTGTAAGCATTGCAAACTAATAGATTCATGGTCACAATCAGGTTCTTCTATTACAGGCACTGTAAGCATTGCAAACTAATTGATTCATGGTCACAATCAGGTTCTTCTATTACTGGCACTGTAAGCATTGCAAACTAATAGATTCATGGTCACAATCAGGTTCTTCTATTACTGGCACTGTAAGCATTGCAAACTAATTAATTCATGGTCACAATCAGGTTCTTCTATTACAGGTAAGCATTGCAAACTAAGTGATTCATGGTCACAATCAGGTTCTTCTATTACTGGCACTTTAAGCATTGCAAACTAATTGATTCATGGTCACAATCAGGTTCTTCTATTACTGGCACTGTAAGCATTGCAAACTAAGTGATTCATGGTCACAATCAGGTTCTTCTATTACTGGCACTGTAAGCATTGCAAACTAATTAATTCATGGTCACAATCAGGTTCTTCTATTACAGGTAAGCATTGCAAACTAAGTGATTCATGGTCACAATCAGGTTCTTCTATTACTGGCACTTTAAGCATTGCAAACTAATTGATTCATGGTCACAATCAGGTTCTTCTATTACTGGCACTGTAAGCATTGCAAACTAAGTGATTCATGGTCACAGTCAGGTTCTTCTATTACAGGCACTGTAAGCATTGCAAACTCAGTGATTCATGGTCACAATCGGGTTCTTCTATTACTGGCACTGTAAGCATTGCAAACTAATTGATTTATGGTCACAATCAGGTTCTTATATTACTGGCACTGTAAGCATTGCAAACTATTTGATTCATTCAAATATTACACCAATCACAATGGCTTTACAAATATGAAGACTTTCTTCTTCAAATATTTACACAAACTGTATAACTGATAGTTTTCTGCTACTTTCATAATTTTCAATAGATTTTACAATACATTTTTCTACCTACAATAGATAGTATTTTTGAAGCTGACACAAGGGAATAACAATTTGTTTGAGTAATATCACAAAATAATATCTATGGTGACATCATTTACCAGAATCATCAAACACATTCTTGACCAAATTCACTTGTTCATCACTTGATTGCTTTTAAAGGAATATTCCCATGGTTTTTTGTAATATTCCCATGTTTTTTTTTGTAATATTCCCATGTTTTGTTGTAACATTCCCATGGTTTTGTGTAATATTCCCAAGGTTTTTTAAAACATTCTCATGGTTTTTTTGTAGTATTCCCATGTTTTTTGTAATATTCCCATGTTTTTTTTGTAATATTCCCATGGTTTTTTGTAATATTCCCATGGTTTTTTGTAATATACCCATGTTTTTTTGTAATATTTCTATGGTTTTGTGTAATATTCCCAAGGTTTTTGAAATATTCCCATGGTTTTTGTAATATTCCCATGTATTTTTGTAATACTCCATGGTTTTGTATAATAATCCCAAGGTTTTTTGTAATATTTCCATGGTTTTGTGTAATATTCCCAAGGTTTTTTTTGTAATATTCCCATAGTTTTTGTAATATTCCCAAGGTTTTTTGTAATATACCCATGGTTTTGTGTAATATTCCGTAGTTTTTTGTAATATTTCCATGGTTTTGTGTAATATTTCCAAGGTTTTTTGTAATATTCCCAAGGTTTTTTGTAATATTCCCATGGTTTTTGTAATATTCCGATGGTTTTTTGTAATATTCCCATATTTTTTTGTAATATTCCCATGGTTTTTGTAATATTCTCATGGTTTTTTGTAAAATTTTATTTGAAAGAGCCTACTTTAAGAGCCAATTTGATACAAATTCAGGTTGATATCATCCGTTCAGGAGATATGGATTTTTAGAGATTTCCCAACTGCATTTTAAAGTTTTTGTACAGTATGATGATTATGTGTTTAATGATGTTATAGAGACAATTATATTACAAATGTTTAAGTATTTCTTTAAACATCGATTGGTTGTTTTTTGTATGATTAGAAACTTTTCAAAAGTTATTGAAGTAGGGAATATTTGCTAATGTATATAAATACCTAACTTTCATAAATTTATTTTTCTAGCAGGTTTTACTAAAAAACTAGAACTGTCGGAAGGACAGTATGCTCTACTATTCAAAGCTAGTATAGAGAATGGGCCTATAGAGGAAAGTATATAAAGAAATAGGGTAGCAGGGGCAGATGATTTCAAATTACTTGAGCTTTGAAAGATGCCCTTACATTTTCACTTGCACTACAAGCTTCAAAATATCTTTGAGATTTCCAAAATATTTTAAGACAAAAAAGCTCAAGGTTACCTCACCCAGTAAGTCAGAAAATATGAACCTAGCAGTCTTTATAACAACACCTCTTCTAGTTCTATCAATTTAATAACAAATAAAGGAGAGGCCCTGACTTGCCAATGTCAATGAAAAAATGTCAATCAACCCCCTTTCCAACCTGTACCCTCCCCCAACCACTACACATTCCCAGAACTGCATCCTGGATTGTAATACAACTTCCAATTTAAAAAAATATGTTTGTCAAGCAAAGTCAAGCAGCATGAAAAATGTACAATAACATTAAAGCAAAATTATGCGAAACAATATTGCTTAACATATGACAAACTAGACATTGGAAATGATGCAAATCCCCTCACTGCTAATAATGCATATTTCAGACTGTCCCACATTCCATCCCAACCTGTCCCAAATGTCATCCCACATCTATACTCCATGCAATCACATCTGAAAACCAGATACTGTATGTCATTCCACCACTTGCATGACCCACATGTCATCACAACTGAAATCTAGATGACATCCCACCAAATGCCATTCCGCCGTCCCACATGTCGACCCACCCTGCTCCACAAGCCAACCCACCCTGTTCCACATGCCAACCCACCCTGTTCCACATGCCAACCCACCCTGTTCCACATACCAATCCACCCTGTCTAACATGCCAACACATCCTGACCAAACATCCTACCGCACCCTGCCCTACATACAATTATATCCTGTCCCACATGACCTCATCCTAATTCCTTCAGCTACTTTATCAACACGTCATCTTCTACCCCACATTCTGTTTATTCTTGATATTTGTCAAACATTTGTATTGCTATTCATGCCAGGAATATCAATACAATATCAAAGTCCTAAGCCATATATTTTTGATCTCGGGTAAAACATACAGCAGCAAATGCACACTACACCTCACCATTAAGTGTGAACAATGCTCTTCCCATACACTGTATGATCCTTTGTTAAGGAAAATCATTATACCCACTTTAATTCAAGAGATACCACATATACAAAATTGTTATGCAAATAGGCTAATTATTATGCACACACAATTCCCCAATCCTGCTCAACAGAACAGTACCAAGGCCCTTAACCCTTACTCTACCACGCGGCGATATTATCGCCGTTTTGGGTGCCCCGTCTTTGGCCCCGCCTCCCGAGCGCATTTTCAAAATAGTGCTGGTAGAGTAAGGGTTAACCACTGAACCAAATAGCAAGTTATCATCCCAGGTTAAATATTTTGTATGCTATTCTATTGTTATGCAAATAACCTACTTAACATGCACATTACACCTCACCATTCTCATAGACAATCAACTTCACATATATGCTCATTTGTGTAAAACAAAATCCCCACTTCCACTTTAATTTAGGAAATATCATATATACAAATATTTTCATTGTTATGCAAATAAGCTAATTAGTATGCACACGCAACCCCAAATCATGCTCATTTAAACAGTACCCATGTCTTCTACACCTGTAACAAGTACCAAGGTTTTATCTGAAGGTTAAATATTTTATGCGAAAGTCTATTGTTATGCAAATGACCTACTTAATATGCACATTACACCTCACCATTAAGTGTAAACAATGATCTTCACATATATGATTATTTGTGCCAACACAATCCCCACTCCCAATTTAGTTCAAAAGATATCATAGATACAAATATTTTCATTGTTATGCAAACAAGCTAATTAGTATCCCCCCCCCCTCATCATGCTTATTTGAACAGTACCCATGTCCTCTACCCCTGTGCCAAGTTACATGAATGTACATCATTCACAACATAAGTTATGTGCTCATGAATTTAAATCATTTTGTACAAGTCTATTGTTATGCAAATCACCTAATTAATATGCACACTTCATCTCAAGATTAAGTGTAGACAATGCTCTTCACATATATGATCATTTGTGCAAACAAATTCCCCACATCCACTTTAATTTAAGAGATATCACAGATACAAATATTTTCACTGTTATGCAAATAAGCTAATTAGTATGCACACACAACCCCTAATCATGCTCACTTAAACAGTACCCCTACGCCAAGTTACATGAATGTACACCATTCATAACTTCAATTTTGAAAAGTTTAACCGAAAATTGTGACCAAAACTTTAACCTGACAAAAAATTTCATTCTTATGCAAATAAGCTAATTAGTATGCACACACAACCCAAAATCATGCTCATTTAAACAGTACCCATGTCCTCTACCCCCTATGCCAAGACACATGAATGTACACCATTCATAACTTAAGTTATGAAAACTTTAACCAAAACTTTAACCAAAGCCGACACCGACGCTGACATTGACGCCGACGCCGGGGGTAGTAGAATAGCTCTATTATTCTTCGAATAGTCAAGCTAAAAAGGATGAAAGATTTTAATGAAATACATTTGTATTTGTGAGAAAATGTGTTGCTGCGATGTCATACTGTGCCTTTTCCTATTCGTGTATTGGCATTTTTTGTGAACCTTTAAATTTAAATATCTCCTGGTAGGAATAATGTATGAACATCAATGTATCAACAAAATGTTCCTCTTTCTTACAAAAGGTTACGAAAAAACATGGGAATATTCCTTTAGTACAGTCCTAACAGAAACTGAATCTTATAGAGGGGGCTACTTCAGTTTCAAACTATTCAGAAATAGTTGTGTTTGTTTGTTGGTTTGATGAGGGCTTAACAGCACCACCACAGCAAGGGTTAAATTGTGCCTGAGAGGTGAGATCATTCCAGAGGTAGAAAGGAAAGAAAACAGGAAGGAGATTGAGAGAAACACGAGAACTAAATGCCAGAAAGCTGGGATCGAGAAAGGAGGTGCATGGGTGAAGAAAAAAAAAGTAGAAAGAGGGGGGTGGGAGAGGAGGACTAAATATGGTTGTAGAGGGAAGCATGATGAAAGAAGGACCTAATTTTATCCGGAGGGTTTTTCTGGAATAGGTTGGCTATTGAGTAGTGGGGAGCAAGGGAAGCTCTGGAAAGGTTTTACAGGGGGCAAGCAAGGAGAATGTGATGGACTGTGAGGGTGCAATGGCAATTGTTGCAGAAGGTTGGGGGGAGCCAATAAGAAGGTAGGAGTGAGTGAGGTGGATGTGACCTATTCTCAGATGGGTAATGTGAACATTGTTGACACGGGAGAGGTTGTGGATGGTACGTTTGATCAGAATGATGAGCTGGATGACGTGGAGTGTGTTATCAATTTTGGAGTCCCATGAGGTTTGCCAGCAGTCACAAAAAAAGGAAAGCGATAAGCGGTTTAATGTCAGAAAGGGTTTTGGGAAATGGCATAGGGGGGAGGTTGAGGGCAAGCTTAGCAGCTGCATCAGCCCTGTCATTGCCAGGGACGCCAACAAGGCTGGGTGTCCAGCAGAAAAGAATACTTTTCCTGCAGAGGGTGGGCGAAAGGAGTTTACGGAGTAGGAGGTGGGATGTGGGGTTATCCCATTTAAGATTGAGTAAAAAGAAGGACAGCCTTGGAGTCGGAGAAGATGGATAAGTGGCTGTGCGGGGAGTACTTAATAAATTTGAGGGCGAGGAGGATGGCCTAGGCCTCGGCCGAGAAGATGGACGAGTAGTCCGGAAGCCTTCCACTGTGGGTGATGTCTTGGATGATGGCAGCAGCAGCTGTCTTGTCACCCTCCTTGGAGCCATCAGTATAGATGAAGGTGTAGTTTGAGAGTTGGTCTTTGATTTGGTTGTGGAGGTTGATGAAAGGATTAAAGTGGGTTTGGGTTTTGTAATGAGTGGAGAGGCCCAGGTGGATAGAAGGGAGGGGGTGGTCTCCAGGGAGGAAAAGTGGGCCAAGAGAAGGTGCCAAGAGTGGCGGGGTTGATACCGGGTTTTAGTCCTATCAAAGAGGGAGGAGAAATTGGGGTACCTAATTATTATAATATATATTCCAGTACAAATTTAAAACATTTGTAAAAAGGAAAAAGTACATGCATATATATATTAAAGCACATAGCAGAAAATAAAAGAATATGAATAAATAAATAGGGAGAAAAATTAAAGATAAAAGGTTTAAAACAGTAATTCTAACTCTCCTGTCTGTAGGTAAATTGCCGCACGGTAAATGAATGAATGTTTGTAGACGTTTATTCTGTATTTTGGCAATATGTTAGGGTTTTGAAGGTTTCTGTTTGAACGTACTAGATGACTTTGTAATGTATTGTGTAAAGGATGGTTTTGTTCTTTGTTAATATTTGTCGCCATTGCAATGAATTCCAATTTCGCCCTGTCATTTAAAATTTCAATAAGCATGGAATAATGTAGGTTAAGAATCTTTGAAGTATACTTTAAAAATTTTGTGATTCTGTCTTTGTCTTTCTGTAAGATTAAATGATACCAAATGAGTACAGCATAAAGAACCTGTGATAAATTAACTAATTTAAAAAGATCAACTCTAGCATTAAACTTACAAAAAGATGAAATGTATGGTCAATTCCAAACAATATAGTAAATTTTACTTAAAATTTCAAACACATGATGGGAATAAGTCAGTTTATCATCAATATGTGCACCAAGATAATCAGTTTTTACACATTTTGCAACCTCTGAACCTTAAATAAATATGTCGTCTGATTTTGATTTCAAAAGCCCTGTATGTTTGACGTTTTTGTTTACAAAGCACATTTCCTTTTATCTTTTTGGGTTCAGCAGCAAGTTCTTTTCATCACATTTTAACACAGACTTATCAACAAATGACTGGTACTCTACTTGATCCTCATTTACAGAATTTTTAGCAATTTTACATGAAATAGCAGTATCATCGGCATACTTTATCACACAAATAATTTCGTTTGATCTTATTTCGTCGGTATAGATAGTAAAAAAGAGGTTGTAAACAGGGTTCTGGGTGTTGGTGAGGACTTTAAAAGCATAGAAGAGGCTCAGCTTTTTACATCTAAGTAGAAAGGGGGGTTCGTTGGCTTCAACATGAAGGCTGGTGAATGGGAAGGTCTTGTAGGCACCCAGACAAAGCCTGAGGGCTTCATTTTGGATGGTGTTGATGTGGTTGATGTATGAGTTGTGAGCGACACAGTAGACAATATTGTCGAGCTTGGCACAACTAGTGAGCTTAAAGATTTTGAGGAGAGCATGGGGGTTCACACCCCAAATGGTGTTGGAGAGGAGGCAGAGAATGGAGAGGAGGCAGAGAATGGTGAGGGAGCTGTTGCATTTCTGTTTCAGCTTGGTGATGTATTGCTTGTAGGAGAGCTTGGGGACTAGAGTTAAACCCAGGAACTTAGTGTGTTCAACTTTAGGGATGCAATTGCGATTAAGCACGAGGTCCAGGTTGGTGTGGGTGGAAGTTGTTGAAATGACAGAAGTGCCTGCAGACTGTCTTGTCTTTGGAGAATTTAAAACCGGTTGAGTTAGAGCCTGTTGAGTTTGAACATCCACTTTAGGATTTTTGGCAATTCCTTTGGCAATTTATTTTTTCTGCAAATTTGTGTAAACAAGTCCACAGTTGAACACTTACAAATGGATGCTAAACACTGCAATTCTAAAGAATACATTTACTGCCATTCCTTAAATTATCAACCTTTGTTGGAAGAACTTGAAATGGTTAATGAGCACATAATCAGCACTAAATATGACATGATAGGAATGGTGGGGATAGGTAGGTGAG
Organism: Chiridota heheva; assembly: GCA_020152595.1. Classification (NCBI taxonomy): domain Eukaryota; kingdom Metazoa; phylum Echinodermata; class Holothuroidea; order Apodida; family Chiridotidae; genus Chiridota; species Chiridota heheva. The sequence continues at coordinate 70,512 of JAIGNY010002366.1, read as the reverse complement.
TACACATACTATATGGTAGAGTGGGGAATGAGTACAGAGTGAAAGGAGGGGGTTTCAGTAGCATGGTGGGGATAGGTAGGTAGAGTACATAGATACTATATGGTAGAGTGGGGAATGAGTACAGAGTGGAGGGGGGGGGGGAGTTCCAGTAGCATGGTGGGCAGAGGTTGCATTATAAATTTTTGTCTGGCGTATTTGGTTACGACAAGCCCTTGATTTCCGATGCATTTTGTACATTTGCCATCGTATGTACAGGGCACTGCGTAATGTACAAGGCACTGCATGCTAGCTAAGCTAGCAAGTGTTGTTAACAAACACACACACTTGTGTAGGCCTGCCTTGCTAAAGTGAATGAAAATTGAGCATAAAATACCAAAAACATTAAAAAATCAGACTATTATTATCATAAAAAATATTAAGAAAAATTTCTTACCCAATCCTTGTATAATTTTGATTGTTTAATCATGAAATTTGGGTTGACAATCCAAAATAATATAGAAAAATACTTTTGTTTATTTTCTGTATGTAACTTTTGTGAATATTTAGCTGTATTTCATCTCTTAATGTATGATGCTGCACTTTCACCAGCTGAAGACGAAATAAAAACATCTAAAGCAAAAAAAATCAAAAACTTTCCGCCCAAATGTTCTTTCCAATTCGAATTATGAAAAAATATACCTAGCATATTAGGATCTATGTCATGTGTTTCTTTGATTGCGTTGGTGTTCAGAATTAAATTGAATACTTGGGCAGCTTAGCATTGAAGTTATATAAAAAAAATATAAAAAAATATTTATCTCTTTGTAATTTCTCATTTTGCTATTTATTCACTTCTCAATACACAAGAAAATAAATATTTCCACCAACGGACCATGCAACTTATGACTGACTACGATCCTAATTATGATAAAGTACCCATCATCATAATTCATTGATTTACTCACGGATATCGTGCCTTTATGATTTGATCATGGGACCTGCTATAATTTGATTTGATTCTGTTTCAACTTCTGCAATACCACGTGTATGTTAATTAGACCCCAGGCACTTATGAAAATGTGCAGTGATTTGCACAGGACCATCCAACTCCGTTCCGTGATGAACTTTTAGGCATGTTATTATTAATTTCTTCCCTAATCTTTGAAACGTTGTGATCTAAACGTTATATATTACAACTTACATAAAATCATCTGAGGTTGCATAATTCATGCAAGCATGAGACACATAAGAATAATTGGGTTTTTGTACCTTCAAAATGTTGCTATCCCACCATACAATGAAACGTTCCAAGTGGAAAAGTAAACATGCACCCGCTCGAAAATCATCCCTATGAAGTGCCGCTTCAATGATTAAAGTGGTATATTGCATTTTCTAATGCAGCTTTAAAGTAAGATAATAATTTCTTCAGATTATTATTCAATTCCTGAAGGAAATAACAGCCCATCGCATTTTCTTTCCATTTACCTACTGATGAAAGGTCTTCAAAGTCTCCGCCCCTCCCCCCCGACCCCCAATGGCCAGTAAATGGTCATCCGAAAAGCCTCATTTTGTAGAACTTAAAATTATTCCACGCAATACATGCCAGATTTATGATTGTTGTCTTTTACAAAAACATTTGTTGCTACCTCGATGATCACTCATTACTGGGGATTTCCATGAAATTTGATGGGGGTTGTGAGTTTGAATTATTAGAAAAACAGATCCCGCCCACAAGAGATTTTGCCATATACATAGTGTGATGAAAAAATTATACCCATATTTGAAATGAATGAATCGAAATGAATATTAATGATATTTATCTTGTAGTTCATTGGCTTGGGAAACTTTTTCATAAAAAGGGTGTGTTGGACCTGATCTTTTGTAAGTTTGCGTAATGTTTCCCAGGGACCAACGTGTACTGGTTAGTGCATTAAATAACAGGCCTTTTGGAACAGGGGTTAGGAAACTGTTGTGGAAGCCTAACCCAGATGTTAGTAAATAGTTACGTTAAAAAATTGTCATTTTTATCAAAAGACAGTCATTGATGCATCGTGAGTTTTTGTTATAAATATATTTTTTATTATAATTATATTTTTATTGTTAATGATCTGTAAAACTGTTGTAAAGTAGAAAAGACAATTTTGTTTCTTTTTTGTTGAAACTTTATTGCTTCAACGGAAACAACAGCAATGTTATGTTACATTCAACAACATAAGTGTACATCATACGTCAAGTGCATTGGGTGCAAATGCAACTCCCTCAACAGGTATTGATTGGTGTAAATACTTCCTTTGTACTGGGCAACGAGCGCTGCTGCTCTTTTGTTTGCCAAACAAAAGACATCCTGTGGACTTGGCTCCGACGACGAGTAAACACACAATTACAATGACAGGGTCGTCACCTGCGTAATCGGTTATGATAGAAACAATGCTATTACGAAACCCTTAATATGACCCGGACTAGAACACAGGTCGACGTGCGGGCAGACATAACATCGACAACCAAGTCAATGTCCACGGCCTTTGATAACCAGTTGTGGTGCACTGGCGTGTCTACCCAACCCAGGCTTGAACCCGGGACCTCGTGGTCTGTAGACATGCATGAAAACCGCTACACCACAGTAGGTAGATATTGAGTCTCATTTACATTGGGGGACATAGAGTGTTAGGTAGTAGTCGTAACCAGGGGATTATGCATAGAATATTCACACACAACAGGTCTTTAAAAATTGGCGATGCATCTTGATTAAATAATCGCCTGTTCCCTTGAAACTGCCAAGGTTATACTTGTATTTAAAAACGGCAAATCTTTACTCATAAATAATTATAGACTGATTTCTGTTTTACATGTTTTTTCGAAGCTTTTGGAAAAGGCAGTTTTGAATAGTTTATATGACGTCCTTGCGTAAGTTAGATTATATGACCTCCTTGCGTAAGTTAGATTATATGACGTCCTTGCGTAAGTTAGATTATATGACGTCCTTGCGTAAGTTAGATTATATGACGTCCTTGCGTAAGTTAGATTATATGACGTCCTTGCGTAAGTGTAATAATTATCAGTTTGGGGTTTCCCCCTGGCAGATCCACCACTCGTGCTTTGTTACACTTCATTAATAAGATTATTCAGGCATTTGAAGATGAGCATTTTGTTTGCGGCACTTTCTTGGACCTTTCTAAAGTGTTCCACACATTTGATAGCAACATTCTTAGCAAAGCTTGAGTACTATGGTATAAGAGGCTCGGCTTTAGATTGGTTTCGGAGTTATCTATCTAACAGACTACAGTTTGTTTCAATTAAACTAATTCTGGTATCAATGAAATCAAGGGTTGAGTTCCCCAAGGATCTATTTTAGGCCCCCACTATTTACCATTTATATCAATAATATTCATGGAGCTACTTCTTATCTTCATATGATTGTGTACGCTGATGATATTACTTATTCTACATCAGGCCCTGAATTAAATCACCTCCTTGACACAATGGAAAATGAATTTAGCATGTGTTTTCTTGGTTTTGTCTTAATAAGCTTTCGTTAAATGTTAGTAAAACCACCTGCGTAATTTTCAATCTGATTAATAAAAGAGTTGATAATGTAAGGCATTACAATTAATAATATCGATATTGCTTTCTCTAATAGTGTTACATTCCTTGGTGTGTTAACTGATAAACATCTAACTTGGCGGGATCACATTTATTATATCTCTGGTAAAATCTGAAAGGGTGGAGGTAATCTCAGTCAACTTAAGCATATCTTACTTTCACATATTTTAAAAATGATCTATAATGCCTTGATTCTTCCTTACATATCTTATTGTAATCTTGCATGCGGAGGGACGTTTGTCAGTAGACTACACAATCTTTAGCTTTGCAAAACAAAGCAATCCGCCTCATATCTGGTAAAGACCTATTTTCACATGCCCTCCCCTTTATTGTATTTATTGCCTTTATTTTTTCTTCCCTTTATATCATATTATCTTTGTATTATGACTTGTTTCTTACATGTTAATGTCTTGTTGTTAACATTTGTTGTTTCCTGAGAGGGAAGCCCACATCACAAGGCTACTATGTCTTGTTGTTAACATTTGTTGTTGCCTGAGAAGGAAGCCCACATCACAAGGTTACTATGTCTTGTTGTTAACATTTGTTGTTTCCTGAGAGGGAAGCCCACATCACAAGGTTACTATGTCTTGTTGTTAACATTTGTTGTTTCCTGAGAGGGAAGCCCACATCACAAGGTTACTATGTCTTGTTGTTAACATTTGTTGTTTCCTGAGAGGGAAGCCCACATCACAAGGTTGCTATGTCTTGTTGTTAACATTTGTTGTTTCCTGAGAGGGAAGCCCACATCACAAGGTTGCTATGTCTTGTTGTTAACATTTGTTGTTTCCTGAAAAGGAAGCCCACATCACAAGGTTACTATGTCTTGTTGTTAACATTTGTTGTTTCCTGAGAAGGAAGCCCATATCACAAGGTTACTATGTCTTGTTGTTAACATTTGTTGTTTCCTGAGAGGGAAGCCCACATCACAAGGTTGCTATGTCTTGTTGTTAACATTTGTTGTTTCCTGAGAGGGAAGCCCACATCACAAGGTTGCTATGTCTTGTTGTTAACATTTGTTGTTTTCTGAGAAGGAAGCCCACATCACAAGGTCACTATGTCTTGTTGTTAACATTTGTTGTTTCCTGAGAGGGAAGCCCACATCACAAGGTTGCTATGTCTTGTTGTTAACATTTGTTGTTTCCTGAGAAGGAAGCCCATATCACAAGGTTACTATGTCTTGTTGTTAACATTTGTTGTTTCCTGAGAGGGAAGCCCACATCACAAGGTTACTATGTCTTGTTGTTAACATTTGTTGTTTCCTGAGAGGGAAGCCCACATCACAAGGTTGCTATGTCTTGTTGTTAACATTTGTTGTTTTCTGAGAGGGAAGCCCACATCACAAGGTTACTATGTCTTGTTGTTAACATTTGTTGTTTCCTGAGAGGGAAGCCCACATCACAAGGTTACTATGAGCTTTCCTTGGGTTTACCCCTAGCCACTTTTGCATATATCAACATACCTGTAATGTGTGTCAGTATTACCTATATTTTTTGTTCTATAATTATTTAGCATTGTGACAATGTTATGCATATCATTATTATTACTATCATTATTATTATTAGTATCATTATTATTATTAGTAGTACTATTATTATTATCATTATCATCATTATCATCATTATTATCATTATTATCATCATCATCACCATCATCACCGTCACCATCACCATCACTACCATCACCATCACTATCATCATCATCAATACTAATATACTAATATTATTAATTATTATCATTATTATTATTATTATTATTATTATTATTATTATTATTATTATCAATCTTATCATCATTATTATCATAATTATTATTATTATTATTATTATTATTATTAATATTATCATTGTCTACCATTTTGGATACATTCATCTATTGTCTGTTACTATGTTATATATACATACCTTAATGCAGTAGTGCTGAATGAATGTTTTTGTTTAATTGATATTTGACAAGTGTGCGTGGGTGAGTGTGTGTGTGTGATTGCCAGGGTTCTGTACAGTAAGATTTTTGTGGTAATGTCCATTGGAAAATGCTGCCGCACGTTAAAGGTCATCTGCATTGGCTAAAAAGTTGTTGGAATATACTTTACTTTTATACTTGAAGCAGTTGATCTAAGAAAACAGTTGTACATTCAGTAGCAGATGATCTAACAAAGCAGTTGTACACTCAGTAGCAGATGATCTAACAAAATAGTTGTACATTCAGTAGCAGATGATCTAACAAAGCAGTTGTACATTCAGTAGCAAATGATCTAACGAAACAGTTGCACATTCAGTAGCAGATGATCTAACAAAGCAGTTGTACATTCAGTAGCAGATGATTTGACAAAACAGTTGTACATTCAGTAGCAGATGATCTAACAAAATAGTTGTACATTCAGTAGCAGATGATCTAACGAAACAGTTGTACATTTAGTAGCAGATGATCTAAAAAAACAGTTGTACATTCAGTAGCAGATGATCTAACAAAATAGTTGTACATTCACTGTCCAACTTGAAGTAAGGAATTTGTCCTTTTATCAATGAAAAGGTTGGAACATTGAAATCTCATCTTGAACATGTTTTGGGGCTGTTCCATGGAGCAGCGACAAGTGACAAACTGGGGCTGTTTCATGGAACAGCGACAAGTGACAAACTGGGGCTGAAAAACAGCGACAAGTGATAAACTGGGGCTTAAAAACAGCGACAAGTGACAAACTGAGGCTGTTCCATGGAACAGTGACAAGTGACTAACTGGGGCTGTTTCATGGAACAGAGACAAGTGACAAACTGGGGCTGTTTCATGTTACAGCGACAAGTGACAAACTGGGGCTGTTCCATGTTACAGCTACAAGTGACAAACTGGCGCTGTTCCATGGAACAGCAACAAGTGACAAACTGGGGCTGTTTCATGTTACAGCGACAAGTGACAAACTGGGGCTGTTCCATGTTACAGCTACAAGTGGGCTGTTCCATGGAATAGCGACAAGTGACAAACTGGGGCTGTTCCATGGAACAGCAACAAGTGACAAACTGGGGCTGTTCCATGTTACAGTGACAAGTGACAAACTGGGGCTGTTCCATGTTACAGCGACAAGTGACAAACTGGGGCTGTTCCATGGTGACACGTGACAAACTATAATCAAAGTCAGCAACTCAGAACTTTATTATAAAATGTTCATTCCAGGGCTGGATCTTCTACAAATACATCCATTGCTTGCCATATTTTAAAAGTACATTCATTAACCCTTAAATAACTAAGCCCCTGTGCGTACCAGGGATGATCACCTGTGCATCTCATGAATTAAGCCCCTGTGTGTACCAGGAATGATCACCTATGCATCTAGTGAACTAAGTCCCTGTGCGTACCAGGGATGATCACCTGTGCATCTAGTGAACTAAGCCCCTGTGTGTACCAGGGATGATCACCTGTGCATCTAGTGAACTAAGTCTCTGTGCGTACCAGGGATGATCACCTGTGCATCTAGTGAACTAAGTCCCTGTGTGTACCAGGGATGATCACCTGTGCATCTAGTGAACTAAGTCTCTGTGTGTACCAGGGATGATCACCTGTGCATCTAGTGAAGTAAGTCCCTGTGTGTACCAGGGATGATCACCTGTGCATCTAGTGAACTAAGTCTCTGTGCGTACCAGGGATGATCACCTGTGCATCTAGTGAACTAAGTCCCTGTGTGTACCAGGGATGATCACCTGTGCATCTAGTGAACTAAGTCCCTGTGTGTACCAGGGATGATCACCTGTGCATCTGGTGAAGTAAGCCCCTGTGTGTACCAGGGATGATCACATGTGCATCTGGTGAAGTAAGCCCCTGTGTGTACCAGGGATGATCACCTGTGCATCTAGTGAACTAAGCCCATGTGTGTACCAGGGATGATCACCTGTGCATCTAGTGAACTAAGCCCCTGTGTGTACCAGGGATGATCACCTGTGCATCTAGTGAAGTAAGTCCCTGTGTGTACCAGGGATGATCACCTGTGCATCTAGTGAACTAAGCCCCTGTGTGTACCAGGGATGATCACCTGTGCATCTAGTGAACTAAGTCCCTGTGTGTACCAGGGATGATCACCTGTGCATCTGGTGAAGTAAGCCCCTGTGTGTACCAGGGATGATCACCTGTGCATCTAGTGAACTAAGCCCCTGTGCGTACCAGGGATGATCACCTGTGCATCTAGTGAACTAAGTTTCTGTGCGTACCAGGGATGATCACCTGTGCATCTAGTGAACTAAGCCCCTGTGTGTACCAGGGATGATCACCTGTGCATCTAGTGAAGTAAGTCCCTGTGTGTACCAGGGATGATCACCTGTGCATCTAGTGAACTAAGTCCCTGTGCGTACCAGGGATGATCACCTGTGCATCTAGTGAACTAAGCCCCTGTGTGTACCAGGGATGATCACCTGTGCATCTAGTGAACTAACTCCCTGTGCGTACCAGGGATGATCACCTGTGCATCTAGTGAACTAAGTCCCTGTGCGTACCAGGGATGATCACCTGTGCATCTAGTGAACTTAGTCCCTGTGTGTACCAGGGATGATCACCTGTGCATCTAGTGAACTAAGTCCCTGTGCGTACCAGGGATGATCACCTGTGCATCTAGTGACCATCTCTTCTCACTCTAATAAAATAAAGAAATAGAGGGACAGATCCATTTCAATACATATTTCATTTTGATCATTTGTTAAGTGTTTCAAGCACAACAAAAGTATTGAGTGAGCAAACTTGTCTTCCCTTTCTTTCTCAAAAGAAAACATGTTTTTTTCTTTATTTCCTACCCAGTCAAGTTCATACACATTAGTAAAAAGCAATTCTTAAGTAATATTAAGTGTAAGTATGTGCATTTTGGTGAGTGTATGTGTGCATGCCTTTTCAGGTATACACTAGAGGGTGATTACTACTACGATACAGTACCAGGACCAAAGTTTGCAGAAAACGGGATTTTTAACATATCAGTGATGAAGGTGCATCAGGGTTACAACACTGGGCCTGGCCTTATGCTACCCTCCAGAAGAACCAGGGAATTCTAGGTACCTGACTGACAAGACTTTGCAAGTGTTCACCAGAGCGGGCAAAAACCATTTCTTGTAATAAAACAGTTCAACTTACGGCTTCTTCAAGTGCTGCCTTTCGACCGAACAAACAGGTCAGATTCGTCATGCTAGTCACAAATGAAGATTGGACATTTGCAGGAAGGGAAACTATAACTCCGATCGGAAATGTCATGACCAGGTGATTGAAAATCTCTGCAATCCCAATAGCTTCATGATCCTCAATTGGAAAACTGAGAAGAAGAAAAAGTCTGCATCAAGAGAGTACACTGAATCTGTAGATCTATACTGACAAAGAAAAGCTTTATTCAATAAGAACTGAACTTTGAGTATTTCATTAGATTATCTTGAAACAAATGCATTTAGAAATCTAATCATTAAGTGATGTAACCGACCTACCTGTAGAAAATGACAATATTTTAAATAGAAATAGCACATTAGGTCCAACCCCCTTCCCCTCACAATAGAAATAGCACATTAGGTCTAACCCTCTGCCCCTCACAATAGAAATAGCACATTAGGTCCAACCCCCTCCTCCTCACAATAGAAATAGCACATTAGGTCCAACCCCCTCCTCCTCACAATAGAAATAGCACATTAGGTCCAACCCCCTCCTTCACAATAGAATAACACATTAGGTCCAACCCCCCCTCACAATAGAATAACACATTAGGTCCAACCCCCTGCCCCTCACAATAGAAATAGCACATTAGGTCCAACCCCCTTCTCCTCACAATAGTAATAGCACATTAGGTCCAACCCATTGCCCTTCACAATAGAAATAGCACATTAGGTCCAACCCCCTGCCCCTCACAATAGAAATAGCACATTAGGTCCAACCCCTTCCTCACAATAGAAATAGCACATTAAGTCCAACCCCTCTCCCCACAATAGAAATAGCACATTAGGTCCAACCCCTTCCTCCTCACAATAGAAATAGCACATTAGGTCCAACCCCCTCCCCTCACAGTAGAATAGCACATTAGGTCCAACCCTCTGCCCCTCACAATAGAAATAGCACATTAAGTCCAACCCCCTCTCCCCACAATAGAAATAACACATTAGGTCCAACCCCCTGCCCCTCACAATAGAAATAGCACATTAAGTCCAACCCCCTCTCCCCACAATAGAAATAGCACATTAGGTCCAACCCCGTGCCCCTCACAATAGAAATAGCACATTAGGTCCAACCCATTGCCCCTCACAATAGAAATAGCACATTAGGTCCAACCCCCTGCCCCTCACAATAGAAATAGCACATTAGGTCCAACCCCTGCCCCTCACAATAGAAATAGCACATTAGGTCCAACCCCCTCCTCCTAACAATAGAAATAGCACATTAGGTCCAACCCCCTCCTTCTCACAATGGAAATAGCACATTAGGTCCAACCCCCTTCTCCCTCACAATAGAAATAGCACATTAGGTCCAACCCCCTCCCTCACAATAGAATAACAGATTAGGTCCAACCCCCTCCTCCTCACAATAAAAATAGCACATTAGGTCCAACCCCCTTCTCCCTCACAATAGAAATAGCACATTAAGTCCAACCCCCTTCCTCACAATAGAAATAGCACATTAGGTCCAACCCCCTCCTCCCTCACAATAGAAATAGCACATTAGGTCCAACCCATTGCCCTCACAATAGAAATAGCACATTAGGTCCAACCCCTGCCCTCACAATAGAAATAGCACATTAAGTCCAACCCCTCTCCCCACAATAGAAATAGCACATTAGGTCCAACCCCCTGCCCCTCACAATAGAAATAGCACATTAGGTCCAACCCCTCCTCCTAACAATAGAAATAGCACATTAGGTCCAACCCCTCCTTCTCACAATATGAATAACAGATTAGGTCCAACCCCTCCTCCTCACAATCGAAATAACACATTAGGTCCAACCCCTAACCCCCTCCTCCTCACAATAGAAATAGCACACTAGGTCCAACCCCCTGCCCCTCACAATAGAAATAGCACACTAGGTCCAACCCCCCCTCACAATAGAAATACCACACTAGGTCCAACCCCTCCTCACAATAGAAATAGCACACTAGGTCCAACCCCTGCCCCTCACAATAGAAATAGCACACTAGGTCCAACCCCTCCCTCACAATAGAAATAGCACACTAGGTCCAACCCCCTCCCCTCACAATAGAAATAGCACACTAGGTCCAACCCCGTGCCCCTCACAATAGAAATAGCACATTAGGTCCAACCCATTGCCCCTCACAATAGAAATAGCACATTAGGTCCAACCCCCTGCCCCTCACAATAGAAATAGCACATTAGGTCCAACCCATTGCCCCTCACAATAGAAATAGCACATTAGGTCCAACCCCCTGCCCCTCACAATAGAAATAGCACATTAAGTCCAACCCCCTCTCCCCACAATAGAAATAGCACATTAGGTCCAACCCCCTGCCCCTCACAATAGAAATAGCACATTAGGTCCAACCCTCCTCCTAACAATAGAAATAGCACATTAGGTCCAACCCCCTCCTTCTCACAATATGAATAACAGATTAGGTCCAACCCCTCCTCCTCACAATCGAAATAACACATTAGGTCCAACCCCTAACCCCTCCTCCTCACAATAGAAATAGCACACTAGGTCCAACCCCTGCCCCTCACAATAGAAATAGCACACTAGGTCCAACCCCTCCCTCACAATAGAAATACCACACTAGGTCCAACCCCTCCTCACAATAGAAATAGCACACTAGGTCCAACCCCTGCCCCTCACAATAGAAATAGCACACTAGGTCCAACCCCTCCCTCACAATAGAAATAGCACACTAGGTCCAACCCCTCCCTCACAATAGAAATAGCACACTAGGTCCAACCCCGTGCCCCTCACAATAGAAATAGCACATTAGGTCCAACCCATTGCCCCTCACAATAGAAATAGCACATTAGGTCCAACCCCCTGCCCCTCACAATAGAAATAGCACATTAGGTCCAACCCCTCTCCCCACAATAGAAATAACACATTAGGTCCAACCCCTGCCCTCACAATAGAAATAGCACATTAAGTCCAACCCCTCTCCCCACAATAGAAATAGCACATTAGGTCCAACCCCATGCCCCTCACAATAGAAATAGCACATTAGGTCCAACCCATTGCCCTCACAATAGAAATAGCACATTAGGTCCAACCCCTGCCCCTCACAATAGAAATAGCACATTAGGTCCAACCCCCTGCCCCTCACAATAGAAATAGCACATTAGGTCCAACCCCCTCCTCCGAACAATAGAAATAGCACATTAGGTCCAACCCCTCCTTCTCACAATGGAAATAGCACATTAGGTCCAACCCCTTCTCCTCACAATAGAAATAGCACATTAGGTCCAACCCCTCCTCACAATAGAATAACAGATTAGGTCCAACCCCCTCCTCCTCACAATAAAAATAGCACATTAGGTCCAACCCCCTTCTCCTCACAATAGAAATAGCACATTAAGTCCAACCCCCTTCCTCACAATAGAAATAGCACATTAGGTCCAACCCCTCCTCCTCACAATAGAAATAGCACATTAGGTCCAACCCATTGCCCCTCACAATAGAAATAGCACATTAGGTCCAACCCCTGCCCCTCACAATAGAAATAGCACATTAAGTCCAACCCCTCTCCCCACAATAGAAATAGCACATTAGGTCCAACCCCTGCCCTCACAATAGAAATAGCACATTAGGTCCAACCCCTCCTCCTAACAATAGAAATAGCACATTAGGTCCAACCCCTCCTTCTCACAATATGAATAACAGATTAGGTCCAACCCCTCCTCCTCACAATCGAAATAACACATTAGGTCCAACCCCTAACCCCTCCTCCTCACAATAGAAATAAAACATAAGGTCCAACCCCATCCCCTCACAATAGAATAGCACATTAGGTCCAACCCCTCCCCTCACAATAGAATAGCACATTAGGTCCAACCCCTCGCCCCTCACACACCCGACTCTTGTACTCACTATAAAGCTAAGCTTTATCGGTTTCTCACCATTTGGACCCACAAGTGAGGGCATAATTCAAATCAAATGCTTATCTAGCAAAAAAATCTCTGCTAAATATGAATATTCAAGTGACCTTTGCCCTCAAGTCACCTGTGGGCTATGGAGGCATGAAGTTTATGGATCTGTTGTGGATAAAATATCTGTGAAATTCACAAAAACGAGCGCCCTCACTTTTCAGTCTAGATCTCTAAGCTACTGCATGTATGCTTCAATTTCAAGGAGTCAAATTGGAACAAGCAAAGTAAATAACACACAACTACGCTTGGAACTTGGAAAATAAATAGCACACAACTACGTACTAGAGTGCAAGAAGGATTTAGAATAGGCCTTATTTTTCTTTAAGTTTCTTGAAATATCAAAATGGAACAAAAAGATGTTACTCTTCCGAGTAATTCTTACTTGTTGATTGTTTGAAGCAGGCAGTGCAAGAAGTGCAGGAGGTATGAGCTTTGCTGCTCACTCTTACGGAAGATGGAACCTCTAAGCGTCGCCATTTGACTCAGGCACTGGAGGACGTGGTGACACATCTCAGAGTTGTGACGGATCTTAAGATGAATCTGAGTCAAGAATAAATCAAAACAGACACTGGCAATGAAAGCTTGGAAACAACCAGGTTATCGACGAATTACTTGTTCAGCTGCCTGGGACAACCAAGTCATATCAGGGCAACCACAATTTTTGGTGGGTGAGCTTGTCGGACAGCCATAATATTGACAGTTTGGATTAACCCTTCAGCGCTCAACCGGTCGCGCAACAGCCGGTTTGGACATAAACTTTTCAAAAAATTATTTTGCTTCATCAAATAAGCCCACAGCAGTGATCCTGGTGTAATTTTTTGAAATAAAGTTCCCAAACTTGCAGTCACATTTTGAAGCGCATGAGTTTTTAAGGGTTCAACAGGAACACAAAATAGTTGCTCAGAACAACCTGATGGATAACAACACGTGCAGAGTCCAATGCCCAGTGGAGAAGTTGCCTTCATATTGATTTGTCAAATCCTAAATCGACTTCAAGATTGCTGCAGGAGGATTATTACAAGCGATACACTCCTGACAAACTTGTCGTTGATTGCAGGTCTTGATATTTTGCTATTTCTTATCCTTTGAACAGCATCATCTGCTTGCCCAAATTGAATTTTGATTATCCAAAATTTGTGTGGAGTTGCTATACCAATTGTTCACACGAATTGTAATTGTCCAATGGGTGTGCCCTATAGACCTTTTCATATCGGAATCGGTAATTTCCGGAAATCTCATTTAAATAATGTCACATGGCCGAAATTCACGTGACCATAATGGACCAATCAAATTTTGGGGAATCCTGATATCTGCACAACTTACTAGCGTATGGGGTCAAGCCGATTAAAACTACAATTTCACACAATAATCAACAGTATATAGGGGCCTACATACACAAATAAGCACTTCACTGAGAATCAAATGGTAGTAAAATTTGGTTAGGAAATTCCATACCAAACAGAAAACTTGGTATAAACTGTATCCTCTCCATTCACACAATTTTTCCGATACGCAAAACTAGTTGTCTCATTCACAGATAACAAGGGATTTGCTGCCGAAAGTTCTCAATACTATTTTCACATTTTGTGCAGTGAGGTCAACGGCACAATTTCACACCATTATATAACAAGGGATTTGCTGCCGAAAGCTCTCGATACTATTTTCACCTTTTGTGCAGTGAGGTCATACCATTAGGCTCTCCACAGTGAACATCAACATTTTAAAATTTGAATAATTTTTGCCAATTTTCATCCTATTTTAGTTTCAAAAGTGCAAAAATATTTGTTTAAAGGTTGAGGAAATGTGAACCCCAACGAATATACAATGTTTCGTTCACAAAAACATCATTTTAACGTGCACACTAGGCCTAGGGCCTACAACTACATGCATTGAACGTAGTGTTATAAACGTACGTGAGGCCAAGTTTCAACTTCAAATCTTACCTGGTTATCGCGTATTCCTTAATTGGGACAGTCTGAAAGGAAGACTTCCTATCCTCGTGGAAAATAAAAAACCATTCCCATAAGAAAACAATTATCCAGGCAGAGTTATTGGAACTTTGACGCAAATTTAGATACTTTACGTGTGCATACAATTACAACACAAAACTTACACATTACACATACGTTTATGTATGTACGTACGTAGGCCTACGTACGTGCAATGTACTTATTGTAATATTACATGTATTATGTGCATACAAGCTTATGAAGGTAATACGCGCGTATTGTTGTTGTTTACAATTTCCCTGCAGCTGATTGGTTGGTTAGTAAAAAGGAAAATTCCCCCGCATTTTATTGGTTAAAGTACCCTGACATTTCACATTTGGCTAAACTCGCTTAAAAAGGTCTATACAGAACTTGTCCACTTCAATCGTTAGTTGTCCTGGGCCCCTAGTAGGTGATATGTCAAGCCCTGATTTGGTTGGTTTGCAAGTGCTTATGATACTTTAACATCATTGGTTGAATTGTGCCAGTGGGCTTCATTTATAAGAGCACTGGGTGGAGGTTGGAAGTGTTTGTCTACCTACTGTGGTGTAGCGGTTATCATACCTGTCTACAGACCACGAGGTCCTGGGTTCAAGCCTGGGTTGGGTAGACACGCCAGTGCACCACAACTGGTTATCAAAGGCCGTGGACATGGACTTGGTTGTCAATGTTATGTCTGTCCGTACGTTGTACCTGTGTTCTCGTCCGGGTCGTATTAGGCGTTTCATGATAGCATTGTTACTATCATAACCGAACAAGCAGGCGACGACCCTGTCATTGTAATTGTGTGTTCACTCGTCGTCGTCGCCGGTTGGAAGTGAACAATTAGCTGTTACAACTGGCTGAAACTAGTTGTATTGCTGTGTAAAGATGCTGCCCTCTGTTCTTTGACCATGTTTAATCATCCATTCCAGTCTCATTAATTATATCCTGAGAAAGTTCCTTTCCCACGGTTCTTCTTACACATATCTTAATTACTTTGTTTACCTTCCCTTTGTCTTGACTGAGGAAGTACCACACCTAAATCTTGTATACAATTTTATCAATGCATGGTCAGTAAATCTAATTAAAAGCTGATCTGTCAAAAGTGGACATCTTATGCAATACCACCTTTTAGCGTGTTGGCTGATAGTGATAGCTCAAGAGAACATGTTGCAGACAGAATCCTTGCAGGGCTATGTGTTGGCTAGTGAGTGGCCATGGATCAAGAGCACATGTTATATACAGCATCCTTACAGGTCCATATGTTGGCTTGCTAGTGAGTAGCAATGGCTCAAGAGCACATGTTGCACACAGCATCCTTGCAGGTCTATGAGTTCGCTTGCTAGTGAATAGCAATGGCTCAAAAGCACATGTTGCAGACAGCATCCCTGCAGGTCCATGTGTTGGCCTTGCTAGTGAGTAACCATGGCTCAAGAGCACATGTTGCAGAGAGCATCCTTGCAGGTCCATGTGTTGGCTTGCTAGTGAGTAGCAATGGCTCAAGAGCACATGTTGCAGACAGCATCATTGCAGGTCCATGTCTTCGCTTGCTAGTGAATAGCAATGGCTCAAGAGCACATGTTGCAGACAGCATCCCTGCAGGTCCATGTGTTCGCTTGCTAGTGAATAGCCATGGCTCAAGAGCACATGTTGCAGACAGCATCCCTGCAGGTCCATGTGTTCGCTTGCTAGTGAGTAGCCATGGCTCAAGAGCACATGTTGCAGACAGCATCCCTGCAGGTCCATGTGTTCGCTTGCTAGTGAGTAGCCATGGCTCAAGAGCACATGTTGCAGACAGCATCATTGCAGGTCCATGTGTTCGCTTGCTAGTGAGTAGCCATGGCTCAAGAGCACATGTTGCAGACAGCATCCTTGCAGGTCCATGTGTTCGCTTGCTAGTGAGTAGCCATGGCTCAAGAGCACATGTTGCAGACAGCATCATTGCAGGTCCATGTGTTCGCTTGCTAGTGAGTAGCAATGGCTCAAGAGCACATGTTGCAGATAGCATCCCTGCAGGTCCATGTGTTCGCTTGCTAGTGAATAGCCATGGCTCAAGAGCACATGTTGCAGACAGCATCCCTGCAGGTCCATGTGTTCGCTTAGTGAGTAGCCATGGCTCAAGAGCACATGTTGCAGACAGCATCATTGCAGGTCCATGTGTTCGCTTGCTAGTGAGTAGCCATGGCTCAAGAGCACATGTTGCAGACAGCATCCTTGCAGGTCCATGTGTTCGCTTGCTAGTGAGTAGCCATGGCTCAAGAGCACATGTTGCAGACAGCATCATTGCAGGTCCATGTGTTCGCTTGCTAGTGAGTAGCCATGGCTCAAGAGCACATGTTGCAGACAGCATCCCTGCAGGTCCATGTGTTTGCTTGCTAGTGAGTAGCCATGGCTCAAGAGCACATGTTGCAGACAGCATCATTGCAGGTCCATGTGTTCGCTTGCTAGTGAGTAGCCATGGCTCAAGAGCACATGTTGCAGGCAGCATCCTTGCAGGTCCATGTGTTCGCTTGCTAGTGAGTAGCCATGGTTCAAGAGCACATGTTGCAGACAGCATCCTTGCAGGTCCATGTGTTCGCTTGCTAGTGAGTAGCAATGGCTCAAGAGCACATGTTGCAGATAGCATCCCTGCAGGTCCATGTGTTCGCTTGCTAGTGAGTAGCCATGGTTCAAGAGCACATGTTGCAGACAGCATCCTTGCAGGTCCATGTGTTCGCTTGCTAGTGAGTAGCCATGGCTCAAGAGCACATGTTGCAGAGAGCATCCTTGCAGGTCCATGTGTTCGCTTGCTAGTGAGTAGCCATGGCTCAAGAGCACATGTTGCAGATAGCATCCCTGCAGGTCCATGTGTTCGCTTGCTAGTGAGTAGCCATGGCTCAAGAGCACATGTTGCAGACAGCATCCCTGCAGGTCCATGTGTTTGCTTGCTAGTGAGTAGCAATGGCTCAAGAGCACATGATGCAGACAGCATCTTTGCAGGTCTATACACAGTGGAATACATATAATATTTAAAGTTGGATAATTTAACTTAGGAAGTAATTGCTATTTTCCTTAATGCACTGTACTTGAAAAAAATATTTTTAATGTTAAGCAATAAATTAGTGACATCTGCTTAATGATCCATAGATTTCATTATTTTCATAAAACCCTAAGTCTACACACAACAGTATTTGAGAACAAGTAATTCAGAATTGGACCTTCAGGCATCAATATATCTTTCATCCAGCATGTGGTGAAAAAACAAATGCTATTTTTCGAACTAAATACAAAAAAGCGTACTTTCTTCTACACGTGTTCTGAATGTTTTAAAATATTTTAATACTCTAGGAATGCCTTACCTTAAAGAAGAGTTCCAGCACGTGTTTGTCCAATAAAGTATCGGCCCATTTGGAATCTGGTCGTAACGGTGGACACCCCATGCTCTCAAACATCCCCATAGAGCGACGATTCGGTGAACAATTCAGTTAAAGAATAATGAAATAACAAAACCTGGATGAAACACTAGCTAACTAGTTGATCTGATATGCAAGCAACTGCAGGTCCTTTACTAACAAATTGATCTGATATGCATACAAGTGCAGGTCCCTAACTAACTAGGTGATCTGATATGCCTACAACTGCAGGTCCCAAGCTAACTAGTTGATCTGATATGCATGCAACTGCAGGTCCTATAGCTAACTAGTTGATCTGATATGCATGCAACTGCAGGTCCCTAACTAACTAGTTGATCTGATATGCATACAACTGCAGGTCCCTAACTAACTAGTTGATCTGATATGCATACAACTGCAAGTCCCTAACTAACTAGTTGATCTGATATGTTTCTTTGTTTGTTTATTTGATAAGGGCTTAACGGCACCACGACAACGAGGGTCAAATTGTGCCTGAGAGGTTAAATCATTCTAAAGGTAGGAAGGAAAGGAAACAGGGGGAGAATGAGAGAAATTCAATAACAAAAAGTTAGAAAGCTGTGATCGAGAGAGGGGGTGCATGAGTGAAACAAAAACATAGTAAAAAGAGGGGGTGGAAGAGGAGAATTAATTATGGTTGTAGAGGGAAGCATGATAAAGAAAGGAGATATCTTATCCGGACGATTTTTCTGGAAGAACTCAGCAATTGAGTTGTGGGGAGCGAGGAAAGCTCTGAGAAGGTTGTACAGGGGGAAAGCAAGGAGAACGTGATGGACTGTGAGGGTGCAATGGCAATTGTTGCAGAAGGGTTGAGGAGAGCCAAAAAGGAGGTGGGAGTGAGTGAGGTGGGTGTGACCTATTCTAAGACGGGTAATAAGAACGTTGTCGATATGAATGCAATTGCAGGTCCCTAGCTAATTGGTTGATCTGATATGCATGCAACTGCAGGTCCATAGCTAGCTAGTTGATCTGATATGCATATAACTGCAGGTCCCTTACTAACTAGTTGATCTGATATGCATACAACTGCAGGTCCCTAACTAACTAGTTGATCGATATGAATACAACTGCAGGTCCCTAACTAACTAGTTGATCTGATATGCATACAACTGCAGGTCCTTAACTACCTAGTTGATATGATATGTGTGAAACTGCAGGTCCCTGACTAACTAGTTGATCTGGTATGCATGCAACTGCAGGTCCCTAACTAACTAGTTGATCTGATATGGATGCAACTGCAGGTCCCTAGCTTCACACCACCCTGCCCCTCATTGCTTCCACCCTGCCTCTTTACTTGATCTGATATGCATGCAACTGCAGGTCCCTAGCTTCACACCACCCTGCCCCTCACAGCTCCCACCCTGCCTCTTCAATTGATCCGATATGCATGCAACTGCAGGTTCCTAGCTTCACACCAACCTGCCCCTCACTGCTTCCTCCCTACCTCTTTAGTTGATCTAAAATGCATGCAACTGCAGGTCCCTAGCTTCACACCAAGCTGCCCCTCACTGCTTCCTCCCTGCCTCTTTAGTTGATATGATATGCATGCAACTGCAGGTCCCTAGCTTCACACCACCCTGCCCCTCACTGCTTCCTCCCTGTCTCTTTAGTTGATCCGATATGCATGCAACTGCAGGTCCCTAGCTTCACACCAACCTGCCCCTCACTGCTTCCTCCCTACCTCTTTAATTGATCTAATATGCATGCAACTGCAGGTCCCTAGCTTCACACCATCCTGCCCCTCACTGCTTCCTCCCTGCCTCTTTACTTGATATGATATGCATGCAACTGCAGGTCCCTAACTTCACACCACCCTGCCCCTCACTGCTTCCTCCATGTCTCTTTAGTTGATCTGATATGCATGCAACTGCAGGTTCCTAGTTTCACACCACCCTGCCCCTCACTGCTTCCTCCCTACCTCTTTAGTTGATCTGATATGCATGCAACTGCAGGTCCCTAGCTTCACACCACCCTGCTCCTTACTGCTTCCTCCCTGCCTCTTTTCACTAAGCACTCTACATTTTATTCACAAAAAAAACACTTTTGAAAACTATTTTGGCTTCTTCTGACTACAGCTCCCCAATATAAAATTGATTACTCCTTTATTTACATACACGAGTATCATTGATGCCTTATAAATGCCCCTTTTCTTTTCCTGAGTTGTCAATTTTCCCAGGGTAGTCTAGATCTACTACAAACTTGTGATTGGCTTATAATATGTCCCAAGAGGTGTGGCTTATATTATGTCCCCAAGAGGTGTGGCTTATAATATGTCCCAAGAGGTGTGGCTTATAATATGTCCCAAGAGGTGTGGCTTATATGTCCCAAGAGGTGTGGCTTATAATATGTCCCAAGAGGTGTGGCCTGTATGTCCCAAGAGATGTGGCTTATAATATGTCCCAAGAGGTGTAGTGGCTGTGTTAAGGAGTCATGCCTTATGCAAAAGGTACCGGGTTCAACCTGTCACAAGCGCTGCATCGTGTCCTTGAGCAAGACACATTACTCTACTTGCTCCAAACTACTCAGCTGTAAATGAGTACCAGCACTGGGGAGTTGATCAGTGATGGACTGGTGTCCCATCCAGGGGGAGTCATGTGCTCTCATCCATCGTTCAACAAATCGCCTAAAAATTCACTTGCCAGCCAGGCAGACACATGCGCAGAAATGCTTGCCCGGAAGCAAAATCCACTTGTCCGACCGACGATAATCACGATAATATCGGCAAGATAACGGCGATGCACGTTATGGTAAAATACTTCTTACGGCGATATGTACTGAGAATACTGTATAAATAATAAAAGACTCTCACACCTACCAAAAAACAGTGGAAATTGTAATCCATATATCCTCTACAAATGGAAAGCAATAACAGGCTCCAGAAAATCAAAAAAGAAACACCTGTCTGAGTATGGATTTAACTCAACTTTAAATAAATCAAGTCACTGACAGAAGCCGTTAAACTGACGGAAGCCGATGAACTGACGGAAGCCAAAACTAAGTGCTGGTACTTGATTGAACCCTTGGATTAACTTCAAGAATTATGCACATTTATAACATGGGTAATACACTTAGTTTGGATAAATTAAAAAAACTTGCAGCTTTTCAGAAAAAAAACCTAAAAAATAACACAAATACAAAAACCCAAGATTACTAGTTGAGGGCCTACTCCTGACATCTGACAACTGTGGGTTTAAGTTTTGGGAGAGGTAGAGAGGGCAGACTCCCAAAAAAGGTTGTTCATTACAAACTTGTCTTCAACACATCAGAGGATAAATGTATTACAAGACACAAGAAATGTGTATATAACTTATTAACGATAGACTTAAAAACAAAACCCGATTCCAATTTGCAGGCAACTTATATTGGAGATGCATTGGGAAAGGAATTTTCAGAGGCGCAGTGGATAAGGAATCATGCTTGTATGCATAAGGTACCGAATTTGATTTCCGCAGCAAACTCTGCATTGTGTTCTTGAGCAAGACAAATTTACTTTGCCTGATCCAGTTCACTCAGCTGTAAAATGTGTACAGTGCGTTGATCTGCGATGGACTGGCATTCTGTCCAGGGGAAGTCCTGTACTCTCATCTGCTTACGCTAAGGAAACCGGGGATAAGCACCGGCCCTATGAGCCTAATGGCTCAGATGGATTGAACTTTTACTATTGGGGAAATGCTTCCTATATCAAAAACTCTATACCATAAAAGGATATGTCTTGAGGTGGCAAAATCCCAGCTTAGTACCTGCTCACAAATGGTCAAGATTCTGTTGAAGACTGCAGTGACCTCTCGGGTCATGGTGTCCTGACTTGACATGAACTGATAAAGAACTTGCAGGGCAAACTGAAAGACTCTCTTCAAGTCATGAATCTGCAAAAAAAAACATGAGAAAATATTGAAACTTATTAGTTTCTAAAAGCATCAAACCAAAAGCATGTCATTTTTCTACTGACCTGTGACTTTGCACATGAATGTGGGTCATTGGGTGCATCAACCTTTACCTTTGACCTCATAACTATTCAGATTTGGTAAAAATGTGTCATATGTTTGAAGATTAATTTAGATCAATGAGTGTATGAGTGACTGTTTGTTTCACAGAAAATGGGAATACAAATTTTACTGGTTCCACATGCTTGTGATATTGTTTCAAAAATGTATGTGTGAATGAAAAGAAAATACTAATTGGCTGATTGATAAATTGTTAAGCAGAATTAAAAGAGGGAACAGTATGATGGCTGAGGTGACCTACTGATAGATCTAATCACTGATAGGTCTAATCACTGACTGGTTTAATCACTGACTGATCTAATCACTGACTGGTCAACTCACTGACTGGTCTACTCACTGACTGGTCTACTCACTGACTGGCCTACTCACTGACTGGCCTCCTAACTGACTGGCCTACTCACTCACTGGCCTACTCACTGACTGGCCTACTCACTCACTGGCCTACTCACTGACTGGCCTACTCAATGACTGGCCTACTCACTGTCTGGCCTACCCACTGACTGGGTCTACCCACTGACTGGAGCTACCCACTAATTGGGTCTACCCACTGATTGGGTCTACCCACTGATTGGGTCTACCCACCGATTGGGTCTACCCACCGATTGGGTCTACCCACCGATTATGGGTCTACCCACCAATGGGTCTTCTCACCGATGGGTCTACTTACTGATGGGTCTACTCACCGATGGGTCTACTCACCGATGGGTCTACTTACTGATGGGTCTACTCACCTAATCACTGATCGATCTAATCACTGATCGATCTAATCACTGATCGATCTAATCACTGATCGATCTAATCACTGATTGATCTACTTACTGATCGATCTACTCACTGATTGATCTACTGACTGATCGATCTACTCACTGATCGATCTACTCATTGATCGATCTACTCACTGATCGATCTACTCACAGATCGATCTACTCACAGATCGATCTACTCACTGATCGATCTACTCACTGATCGATCTAATCACTCATCGATCGAATCACTCATCAATCTAATCACTCATCGATCTAATCACTGATTGATATAATCACTATTAGATGGATTGACTACTTGTTGAATTTAAATGAATGGCCCATTAAATAACCATCATAAGCCTCCCCATGAAAGTCTAAATATAAATTTATATACTGTATATATATATATATATATATATATATATATATATATGTATATATATATATATATATATACATATATGTATATATATATGTGTGTATATATATATATATATATATATATATATATATATATATATATATATATATATATATATATATATATATATATATATATATATATATATATATCAAATTGCAAAAAGTCCAAAATGCTGCCGCCAGACTATATACTGTAGATATACGTATATATATGTATGTATATATATATATATATATATATATGTATATATATATATATATATATATATATATGTATATATATATATATATACATACATATATACATACATACATACATACATACATACATACATACATACATACATACATACATACATACATACATACATACATACATACATACATACATACATACATACATACATACATACATACATACATACATGCATACATACATACATACATACATACATACTAGAGCTGTGACCGTTTAGCGTGTACATGCTACACGCTCACAAATTTTGTAAACGTTTACTAAATACTTCATTGCGAGTAATCGTTTTTCATACATAGTGTCTTGCCGTTGAAAATCAATATTCATGATTCAAATCTCACACACATTCAGCTGACAAAATTCCAATCAATGACTTTTTACAAACTGTAAACCCGATTAGCATAACTCTTTTTAAATGTGCGAATCACAAATGCGCAGTTTAATCACCAATGAATAGGGATATTATACACTTTGATTTCGCCGAAATCTGAGTAATCTAACTTGTAAAATGCACGGCGAATGTGCAGCAGTAAACAGTAAAACTAACAATAGGCCTAACGTTAGGCCATAAGGCTTTAAATCCCACGCAATCAAGGCCCGTTTTACAAGCTGTTTAATCGACCAAAAAACACTTGAAACATACTTGAATCGTGACAACCAGTACATTTACATGTAAATATTACCTGATGAGTCAAATACATTTTGCAAGAAAGAAAAAATATTACATAATAAACAACCAGAAAAAGGTTTTAACGGAGCTGAAATTCTGCATGCTTCGCAAAGATGGCGGCCATTTTTTCGAGAGGACTGATATTTTAGAACTTTCTGGTGGTGGCGGCGTAGTTTTAAAATGTTTTCCGGCAAGGTATATCATAGGCCTAGTATGCAAGATTTTCACAGGGGAACTTTGAAAGCCGTAGCAAATAGGACAAAAAAGTTACGCGATGTTGAGTTTAAATGATAATGAAAGGAAGTTGTCTGTTCTTTCTAAACTGAATTTCTATGCATATTTTCCATAAAAATGATGATTTATACTGTAGAAGTAAACTTTTTACGATTTGGAAAGCAAAACTCAGCGTCTATTTGGGCAATGGAGTCAGTACTTTTGCCATACTGGTTTCGCGATTTTTTTTACTTCGCCTCATAGTTTTGAAGCAATTTTGGTGTATTTTCGAAAATTACGGTACTATAGACGCACGTACACGATACACGCTCGCTTTTTTTGGCGTGTACACGTTTACTAAAATCCCTAAACGTTCACAGCTCTAATACATACATACATACATACACACATATACATACATACATACACATACATACATACATACATACATACACCTATACATACATACATACATACATACATACATACATACATACATACATACATACATACATACATACATACATACATACATACATACATACATACATACATACATACATACATACATACATACATACATACATACATACATACATACATACATACATACATACATACATACATACATACATACATACATACATACATACATACATACATACATACATACATACATACATACATACATACATACATACATACATACATACATACATACATACATACATACATACATACATACATACATACATACATACATACATACATACATACATACATACATACATACATAACAAATTGCAAAAAGTCCAAAATGCTGCTGCCAGACTAGTGAGTGGCACTTTTAAATATGACCATATAAAACCCGTCTTACACAGATTGCACTGGCTTCCAGTTACTTCTTAAATACATTCAAAATTTTATTGTTGACTTTTAGATGCATTAATAACCTAGCCCCACAATACCTATGTGATCTTATATCCATTTAGTCTTTCAGTCATGCTGCCCCTTCTCATTGGAATTCACTTCCCTGTGGATCTTAAATGTATTGATACTTTTAGCCTTTTCAAATTTAAACTTAAAACCTATTTATTCTGTAAAGCTTATTCTTAATTATTTTTCTTTCCGTTGGGGCTATACTTTTGCTTTCGTTAGCTTTTTATTTTTCACTGTTGATAAATTTGAGGATTTTAGATCATTTTACATTTTTTAAACATTGTTTCATCATTTTATTTTCCTTTTGCATCTTTATTTTATAGCCTTTTAATTTGAATTTATTATTATCTCTATTGTATACATGTATTTTAGGTTATTTACGTATTGATATTTTAGTTTCAATCCTTTCATATTACCTTTAATTTTTGTACAGCGCATTTGAATATGTTTGATAGTATTTGCGCTTTATAACCTTATAATAATATCTATCTATCTATCTATCTATCTATCTATCTATCTATCTATCTATCTACCTACCTACCTCTATCTATCTATCTATCTATCTATCTATCTATCTATCTATCTATATATATATATATATATATATATATATATATATATATATATAAATATATATATATATATATATATATATATATATACATATATATATATTTATATATATATATATATATATATATGTATATATATATATATATATATATATATATATATATATATATTTATATATATATATATATATATATATATATATATATATATATATATATATATATATATATATATATATATATATATATATATATATATTTAAATATATATATATATATATATATATATATATAAATATATTTATACCTCAAATGCTTTCTTGCAAGTGTTGTGGAACTCCCAGCTGAGACCAATAGCAGACGTCTTGGCAGATCCCGAATACTCATTCAAGAGAGCAGTGAGCATCGAACAGGCAATCAGTTGCTGCAAACACAGACAGAAAACCAGAAAAGTGTTAGTTGTTTCGATGTATTGTTTTCTTTTGCAAGGTTTTGGTTTGGTTTGTTGATGTTTAAATGTCAAATGTGCCAAAGTGTTAAAAACTAAGTTGCTTGAGTTAGGACAGAGAGGAAAGAAAGGTGGGACAGAGGGAAGGGAGGAGATAAGGTGGATAAGGGAAAGAAGTTAAGGCAGAGAAGGAAGGAAAGGGAGGAGATAAGGTGGAATAAATTGCTGTTGCTGAAAAAGGTGATGAAGTTAGAGGTAGGATTGTTCTTGAAAAGATCGAAAATTGAGATGGAAGGAGAGAGGTGTGATCTGGAGTTCAGGTATAAGGGACAGGTTAAGAGGATATGCTTGAACGAGATATCAGTGTTCCATGTAGGGCAGAGAGGTGAGAGTGGGTGAGAATGGTGTGGCTGAGGCGGATGTGGGTGATAACAACATCCTCCATATGGTTGTGACTGTGCAGGAAGGTGTTGGTCCCGACTTTGGGTTTGATGGTGTGAAGTTTCTTACTAGTCCCGATATTCCAGGAGTCTTGCAAGGTCTTACTGAGGTAGCTGGAAGTGGATGTCCGAGTGTGGGATAGGAAAAGGAGAGATGTGATTCAACAGAGCTATGTTGGCAGCTCTGTCGGCTCTCTTGTTGCCAGGAATGCCGACGTGGCTGGTTATCCAGAAAAGGAAAGGAAAAATAATTCCCCAAGGAGGAAAGAGGGTGAAGTTTATTAAAGACTTGTAGGATGAGTGGATTGTTCAGGATGCCAGTAAGGACGGATTTAGAGTTGGAGAAGATGATGAAGCAGGGGCGGAAGAAGAGTTCAACAAAGCTTAAGGCCAGGAGAATGGCCTTTGCTTCAGCAGTGTAGATTGAGGCTCCCTCGGGCAAACTTGATGAAAGAGTGAGGCCAAGACAAGTGGCGGCGGCTGCAGAGGAGCCTTCCCGTGTGGAGCCATTGGTGAATAGGAAAGAGAAGTCATGGAAATGTCTACTGATTTGGCAGTATTTGGAGCAAAAGAAGGCTGGATTGTGGAGAGCTTTCATGCAGGAGGAGAGGCCAAGGAAAACTTTGGGGGGATTGATAACCCAGATGGGTGTGGGAGGGATAGTGTGCCTGGCAATCGAGAAAATGTTGATGTGAATTTGGTGAAGTGAGAGTGCATCCGGATCCCGAAAGGTGGGGGATGCATTTGTTGAGGTTGAAAAGGTTGGTGAAGGAGGGAGAGCAAATGGAATGGAAGCAAGGATTCCGCGGATCAGTGAGGATACGAAGAGCGAAGGAGAGGCCCGTCCTGCACCAAGGCAGAGCCTTAGGGCAGTGTTTTCAGGAAACTCAAGGTTCCTCAAGTAAGTTTGCTGGCAGAGGCGTAGATGAAACTGCCGTAGTCTAGCTTGGACCTGAGGAGGGAGCGATATAAGGTGAGTAGGGTGAGACAATTGGATCCCCAGTCAGTGCTGCAAGAAAGTTGAAGCCATCCTTAAACCAGAACATCAATGAAGTTAAAGCTCAACTTATCACAATAATGTTCAAAACAGTAAAGATGATATCAAAAGAAGATGAAATGGGGAGTTGCCATTTTCAAGTCAAGTTTTGCATAAACATAATATATTTATGGTCTACCGTCGTTAAATAACATTTTATAAGAAGCAATTTATTCTTTGCTACGTTCCCATTGATGATACTCTTACATTGTATGTCCTTTCTTTCAATTAGTTTGTCTGAAAATGCACCAATCATATGATGTGAAACCAAGGATGTACGAACACATCCTTGGTGAAACTAAACAATAAGCAAGGCTTTCACACATGTCTGTTTTTTGAGGCTATTCCCCTAATCCAAAAGACCAAATTAAGAAAGGGAAAAATCTATACAATTTCCAGGAACTTTCCCAATGGAATCCAAGGAAGTACACTTCAGGCCCCTCCAGCAATAATTTCTATAAATAAAGAATATTTTCATCATTCATAAGATAATTAACAATATATCTCTTGCTAAGGTTGCATCTTCATTTGTGTTGTTAATTTTCCTCAAATGAAGAATAATTCCATGTTGCTGTTTTTTTTTTTTGGTTTTTTTTTTTTGGGGGGGTCTCCTCCTTCCAAATTACCAGAGAAAAAAGCTTCAGTCCCCATCTTTTTTAGAAGATTACAGCACTTAATTTCAAATTTCAACTTAAAAAGCAAAAAAGTTTCATAAAACAATACATTTTTTGGTCATTTGCTATACCTTAGATTGAAGAAACTCCAGAGCTGCAAAAAACTTAATGAATGTTTGCAAATTGACTTTACATTGCAACAATGAAGACAGGTCACTCAGGCAAAGTGTTTTGTATAAAGTATTTTAGGCTCGGGATATACTGTGATTATACCTATAAAGTGCATTAGGCTTAGGATATACTGTGATTATGACTACACAGTGCTTTAAGCTTAGGATATACTTTGATTTTAAGTATGAAGTGTTTGAGGCTCAGGATATACTGTGATTATAACTATGAAGTGTTTTAGGCTTAGGATATACTGTGATTATAACTACAAAGTGTTTTAGGCTCGGGATATACTGTTATTATAACTATGAAGTGTTTTAGGCTTAGGATATAACTGTGATTATAAGTATGAAGTGTTTTAGGCTTAGGATTTACTGTAATTATAACCACAAAGTGCTTTAGGCTTAGAATATACTGTGATTATAACTACAAAGTGTTTTAGGCTCAGGTTATACTGTGATTATAACTTTGAAGTGTTTTAGGCTTAGGATATAGTTGTGATTATAACTATGAAGTGTTTTAGGCTTAGGATATACTGTGATTATAACTATAAAGTGTTTTAGGCTCAGAATATACTGTGATTATAACTATGTTCATGTTTTTGTCTCTTCCCGCCTTGATATGGGTAATTCTTTTTTATATGGTCTCCCAGCCAATCAAATCAAACGTCTCTCCCGTTTACAAAATAATGCTGCCAGGATTGTTACCCTAAGTAAACCAACTAAACACATTACTCCCATTTTAAGGAATTTACACTGGCTACCCATTCATCATAGAATTGTTCTTAAAATACTTGTTTTTGTGTATAAGTCTACTCATGTATTGTCTCTCACATATATTTCTGATCTTTTAATCCCATATAAGTCTACCCGCCAGTTCATGCATTCTAATTTCAAACTTCAATTAGCTATTCCACGTACTTCTAGAACATGGGGTAAACGTTCATTTTCTTCTGCTGCCCCCTTTTTATGGAACAGACTTCCAGACAACATCAAACTTAGTCCTTCCCTCAATTCTTTTAAATCATCATTAAAGACATTCCTCATGTGTTCTGATTCTGTTCACTTTTAAGCTTATATTTGTTCTTGTATGTATGTATTTTGCAGTATTCTTAGCTATTATTTCTTTTTTGTTCACATTGTTTTGCATTAATTGTTGTGTCGCTGCGCCATGAGCATCACTTTTGATGGATACTGGCGCATAACAAGTGTTCATTATTATTAGTCAGTGTTTTAGGCTCAGGATATACTGTGATTATAACTATGAAGTGTTTCAGGCCCAGGATATACTGTAATTATAACTATAAAGTGTTTTAGGCTCGAGGTATACTGTGATTAAGTGTTTTAGGCTCGGGATATACTGTGATTATAACTATGAAGTGTTTTAGGCTCAGGATATACTGTGATTATAACTATGAAGTGTTTTAGGCTGAGGATATACTGCGATTATAACTATGAAGTGTTTTAGGCTAAGGATATACTGTGATTATAACTATAATGTGTTTTAGGCTCAGGATATACTGTGATTATAACTATGAAGTGTTTTAGGCTCGGGATATACTGTGATTATACCTATGAAGTGTTTTAGGCTCAGGATATACTGTAATCATAACTATAAAGTGTTTTAGGCTCAGGATATAATGTAATTATAACTATTAAGTGTTTTAGGCTCAGGATATACTGTGATTATAACTATGAAGTGTTTTAGGCTTGGGATATACTGTGATTATAACTATAAAGTGTTTTAGGCTCAGGATATACTGTGATTATAACTATTAATTGTATAGACTCAGGATATACTGTGATTATAACTATGAAGTGTTTTAGGCTCAGGATATACTGTGAATATAACTATGAAGTGTTTTAGACTTGGGATATACTGTGATTATAACTATGAAGTGTTTTAGGCTCAGGATATACTGTGATTATAACTATGAAGTGTTTTAGGCTCAGGATATACTGTGATTATAACTATGAAGTGTTTTAGGGTCAGGATATACTGTGATTATAACTATGAAGTGTTTTAGGCTTAGGATATGCTGTGATTATAACTATGAATTGCATAGGCTCAGGATATACTGTGATTATAACTATGAAGTGTTTTAGGGTCAGGATATACTGTGATTATAGCTATGAAGTGTTTTAGGCTCAGGATATACTGTAATTATAACTATGAAGTGTTTTAGGCTTAGGATATACTGTGATTATAACTATGAAATGTTTTAGGCTCAGGATATACTGTGATTATAACTATGAAGTGTTTTAGGCTCAGGATATACTGTGATTATAGCTATGAAGTGTTTTAGGCTCAGGATATACTGTAATTATAACTATGAAGTGTTTTAGGCTTAGGATATACTGTGATTATAACTATGAAATGTTTTAGGCTCAGGATATACTGTGATTATAGCTATGAAGTGTTTTAGGCTCAGGATATACTGTGATAATAACTATGAAGTGTTTTAGGCTCAGGATATACTGTGATTATAACTATGAATTGTATAGGCTCAGGATATACTGTGATTATAACTATGAAGTGTTTAGGCTCAGGATATACTGTGATTATAACTATGAAGTGTATAGGCTCAGGATATACTGTGATTATACCTATGAAGTATTTTAGGCTTGGGATATACTGAGATTGATGGAAATACCTCTGATGAAGACTGACTGTTTTCACGATCCTAATTTTGTGTCAATTCAATCATTTGATTTGCATGATCTAATGTGCTAAAGTGAAGAATTTTTTTGCATGAGCAGTATGTTAATAAAATCTTAGTACTGATTTTTTCTGACCAGCACAACAAAGATACAGGGTAACATGGAGCACACCAGAGATCAACAAATCAATCTGATATTAAATTGGCTGCCCGGCATATTTATCGATATCCTAGAAGACGATGTGTATATGCTTATAAAATTCCTATAAAGAACTTACATTTTCATGACCCGTGCATTAAATCCTGTTAATGTACAACCTTGATTATCTGGTTTATTCCATTTTCAAAACAGGTAATATTTTAATAAAGTAATTGATTATATGTAAACTTTTCTCGTCTTTCATTCTTTTTAGTCACTTTTTTATGCATTTTAAAGAATCTAACAAACATTTACAAAAAAGATTGATGTTTTGGCATTGCGTCTAAATGTGTATATAAACACACTGCCTATTAATACATTCATGTTTAATTAGTATATTTTCTGTTAAAATCAAAGCCGCCCACAGGGCACAAATCATGGTTGTTGTGTTAAAATTTGTGTTTGTCACAGACAGCTGGAAAGTGATTTGTTAACCCATAGAGCACACACATGACGCAAGAGGGCCCCCTACCATAGATGAATCACTGCTGGCAATAAGTTGAGAGATATCCTGAAGAAGACCTTCCGTCCCTGTTGACTTGGTGTCCACCGTGCCTCTCTTTACAATCACCACTACCGCTTGTAATGTCTGTTCTCGCACATAACTGGACAACCTACAAGAAATCAATTCATCTGTGATCAAATATCATGCTTGATTTTAATATTAATCCACATACATCTGGATGCCATTGAATGTTCTCTAACCAGCCTGGTTTTGTCTGCTCAAAGCTCGCAAAGTATATGTACTATGGGATTAAGTACAAAATGCCCTGGATTTCCCAAAGAATTATACCAAACTACTACAGTACCCTACTTACACACTACACAGCATTCTCTTCTATTTGAAAATCACACCACACCCTTAGTTATACTTCAGTTAAGCTTTCTTCATAGTGGTACTCCACCCTGCCCCTATTCTTCTCCATACTACCTCTGTCTCTCCCCTCATTATCTCCACCCCACCAGCCAATACCGTCATACTGCCCCTATTCTTCTCCATACTACCTCTGTCTCTCCCCTCATTATCTCCACCCCACCATCCGATACCGTCATCCTGCCCCTATTCTTCTCCATACTACCTCTGTCTCTCCCCTCAGTATCTCCACCCCACCAACCGATACCGTCATCCTGCCCCTATTCTTCTCCATACTACCTCTGTCTCTCCCCTCAGTATCTCCACCCCACCAGCCGATACCGTCATCCTGCCCCTATTCTTTTCCATACTACCTCTGTCTCTCCCCTCAGTGTCTCCACCCCACCAACCGATACCGTCATCCTGCCCCTATTCTTCTCCATACTACCTCTGTCGCTCCCCTCAGTATCTCCACCCCACCAACCGATACCATCATCCTGCCCCTATTCTTCTCCATACTACCTCTGTCTCTCCCCTCAGTATCTCCACCCCACCAACCAATACCGTCATCCTGCCCCTATTCTTCTCCATACTACCTCTGTCTCTCCCCTCATTATCTCCACCCCACCAATCGATACCGTCATCCTGCCTCTATTCTTCTCCATAATTCCTCTGTCTCTCCCCTCAGTATCTCCACCCCACCAACCGATACCGTCATCCTGCCCCTATTCTTCTTCATACTACCTGTGTCTCTCCCCTCATTATCTCCACCCCACCAACTGATACCGTCATACTGCCCCTATTCTTCTCCATAATACCTCTGTCTCTCCCCTCAGTATCTCCACCCCACCAACCGATACCATCATCCTGCCCCTATTCTTCTCCATACTACCTCTGTCTCTCCCCTCAGTATCTCCATCCCACCAACCGATACCATCATCCTGCCCCTATTCTTCTCCATACTACTTCTGTCTCTCCCCTCAGTATCTCCACCCCACCATCCGATACCGTCATCCTGCCCCTATTCTTCTCCATACTACCTCTGTCTCTCCCCTCAGTATCTCCACCCCACCAACCGATACCTTCATCCTGCCCCTATTCTTTTCCATACTACCTCTGTCTCTCCCCTCAGTATCCCCACCCCACCAACCGATACCGTCATACTGCCCCTATTCTTCTCCATACTACCTCTGTCTCTCCCCTCATTATCTCCACCCCACCAACCGATACCGTCATCCTGCCCCTATTCTTCTCCATACTACCTCTGTCTCTCCCCTCAGTATCTCCACCCCACCAACCGATACCTTCATCCTGCCCCTATTCTTTCCATACTACCTCTGTCTCTCCCCAGTATCCCCACCCCACCAACCGATACCGTCCATACTGCCCCTATTCTTCTCCATACTACCTCTGTCTCTCCCCTCAGTATCTCCACCCCACCAACCGATACCGTCATCCTGCCCCTATTCTTCTCCATACTACCTCTGTCTCTTCCCTTAGTATCTCCACCCCACCAACCAATACCGTCATACTGCCCCTATTCTTCTCCATACTACCTCTGTCTCTCCCCTCAGTATCTCCACCCCACCAACCGATACCGTCATCCTGCCCCTATTCTTCTCCATACTACCTCTGTCTCTCCCCTCAGTATCTCCACCCCACCAACTGATACCGTCATACTGCCCCTATTCTTCTCCATACTACCTCTGTCTCTCCCCTCAGTATCTCCACCCCACCAGCCAATACCGTCATCCTGCCCCTATTCTTCTCCATACTACCTCTGTCTCTCCCCTCATTATCTCCACCCCACCAACCGATACCATCAATAGGTCACATATATTGACCATAACTCATCTGTGTACCACATACAGTACGTATGACATGTGTGCAATGTTTTTGGAGCAATTTCACATTAAGGCACACATATTAGTGATAGAACCCTTTGACAGCATAACCATGCACACAATTACTGACAAACAACATGCAAGTATGATGCAAACAAACATTATACTTACTATAAATTGATCTTTTTCATGATCTTTTATTTTATATTAGGCCCCCACCCCCACCCCACTTAGAAATATGATTGACATCACCACCAAAAACAATAGGGCACACAAAGAGACAATGGGTTATCTGTGTACCACATATAACCTGTATTCAATGTATTGTCCTTGAGTTTAATAGTGTGTTTACTATTTTTCCATCAAAACCGTACTTAGCCCCACCCACTATTAATGATATTCAACAATTTTCTACCATGAATATGTATACACTACTTAACAACATAAATATACCAAGCATGAATCATAACAGACATGTAGTTAAAATATGAGCCTACTCATTGATATGCATTATATCACCACCAAAAGCAATACGGACCATGGGCTATCTGGGTACCACATATGACATGAATCCAGTTTACCATTCTTAAGATGTCATGTTTTTAAGCTTTATCAGCAAATCATATTAAGCTCTGCCCAATATGCATGTTAATGAAATTCAACATTTTATACCATGAGCATGTACACACCAGCTAATATAATAATTAAACCAAATATGAAACAAAAGACATGTGGTTGTTAAAATATGATCATTTCAAGATTTTTACATTAGGCCCAGCCTACTGTACAATATGCATGACATCAACACCAAAAACAAAAGGGCACATCTACAGACCATGGACTATCTGTGTACCAAATATGACATGAATGCAAGTTATTGTTCTTGAGATATACCATGTTTACAAGCTCTTTTCAGCAAAATCATATTAAGTCCCGCCCTCTATGCATATTGATGAATTTCAACGTTTTTTGTATACCATGAACATGTACACACTAGCTAACATCATATTAACACCAAATATGAAACGAAACAGATATGATTGTAAAAATATGAGCATTTTATAAAGATTTTTACATTAAGCCCCACCTACTCAATAATATGCATGACATCGCCACCAAAAACAATAGGGCACATCTACAGATCACATACCACATATAACATAAAATGTATCGTTCTTGAGATATCATGTTAACAAGCTTGCTGTTACAGACACACACATACATACATACATACATGCATGCACACATGCATACATGCATGCATATGTGCACACACACACACATACATACATACAGTACATACACACGTCAGCATGCCTGCATAGGTTCAGTATGCTATTAGCATTGGAACCAAAAACCCAAAGGTAGGTAAGCAGGTGGGTAGGTAAGCAGGTGGGTAGGTACTGTAAGTAGGTGGGTAGGTGGGTAGGTAAGCAGGTGGGTAGGTAAGCAGGTGGGTAGATAAGCAGATGTGTAGGTAAGCAGGTGGGTAGGTAAGCAGGTGGGTAAGTAAGCAGGTGGGTAGGTAAGCAGGTGGGTAGGTAAGCAGGTGGGTAGGTAAGCAGGTGGGTAGGTAAGCAGGTGGGTAGGTAAGCAGGTGGGTAGGTAAGCAGGTGGGTAGGTAAGCAGGTGGGTAGGTAAGCAGGTGGGTAGGTAAGCAGGTGGGTAAGTAAGCAGGTGGGTAGGTAAGCAGATGGGTAGGTAAGCAGATGGGTAGGTAAGCAGGTGGGTAGGTAAGCAGGTGGGTAGGTAAGCAGGTGGGTAGGTAAGCAGGTGGGTAGGTAAGCAGGTGGGTAGGTAAGCAGGTGGGTAGGTAAGCAGGTGGGTAGGTAAGCAGGTGGG
Source organism: Chiridota heheva (assembly GCA_020152595.1). NCBI lineage: Eukaryota > Metazoa > Echinodermata > Holothuroidea > Apodida > Chiridotidae > Chiridota > Chiridota heheva. The sequence goes on along the minus strand of JAIGNY010002366.1, from coordinate 34,555 downwards.
TAGGTAAGCAGGTAAGCAGGTGGGTAAGTAAGCAGGTGGGTAAGTAAGCAGGTGGGTAGGTAAGCAGATGGGTAGGTAAGCAGGTGGGGTGGGTAGGGTAAGCAGGTGGGTGGGTAAGCAGGTGGGTAGGTAAGCAGGTGGGTAGGTAAGCAGGTGGGTAGGTAAGCAGGTGGGTAGGTAAGCAGGTGGGTAGGTAAGCAGGTGGGTAGGTAAGCAGGTGGGTAGGTAAGCAGGTGGGTAGGTAAGCAGGTGGGTAGGTAAGCAGGTGGGTAGGTAAGCAGGTGGGTAGGTAAGCAGGTGGGTAGGTAAGCAGGTGGGTAGGTAAGCAGGTGGGTAGGTAGATGAAGAATTTGAATTTTACATCATTTTCTCAACAGCTAAGATAATATAGATATATCCACAGCCATTTGCTAAACCAGTTGAAACTAGTTCAACTAGCACTGGTGAATGAAAATCAACTGGGGATTAAACATCTGACTTGTCAAGCTGATGCTACGACCACTTGTGGTGAATGAAAACCCACTGGGGACTGAACATTTGACTTGTCAAGCTGTTGCTATGACCACTTGTGGTGAATGAAAACCCACTGGGGTTTGAACATCTAACTTGTCAAGCAGATGCTACGACCACTTGACCATGAAGAGACAATAAAACCCCAGGGACATATGAAAATAGATATGTGCTCACTGTGGGTGCTGAGTAACAAACTTGAGCAGATAGTCACGCATCTCATTGATTTGCTCCTGCTTCAGCAAGGTCCACTCTCGGATCACCGCTTCCTTGATGGTCGATGCTGCCTGGAACAAAACGTAGTCCACTTTGCTGTTTTCTACCCAAAATAAACAAATTTAGATATTAATGACAACTCAGAAGTGATCACTGGCCCTCATCTTTTGGACAAGTGGTGAAGATAAACCAATCAGAAAACTTGCTGTACATCTTAAAATGTTGTTCCATCTCTCAGATGTGAGCATAAGAAGCTTTGCCATATGGCCATCATTTGGTTTAAGATCTATCTCATTTTCCACAAATCTTAGATCAGTAGGTAGGAAAACAAATTTCAATAATGAAACAAGAGTTTTACATGCAATTTTCTGTGGGTGGGTTCATGGAGCTATTACCCACTCCAAACAAGTTGATCGTATATGAAAGAGGACTTTAAAGGAAACAAAATGGTGAAGAAAGCATTCAAAAATCTTATTACTTTAACGAGATACAGTATTCAAATTTAAAGCTCTGTCTTATCTGTGTAGAAATGACTGGTGTAGTAAGTCTACAATGGAAAGTCTGTGTCTTCATCCTTATATTCTTAACAACTGTTAATGTACTTCAAAGAAAGTTCATTTCATTTTTTCACTATTTAAATTATTTTTCCTCAAATTTTCTTCAGGTGGTATATTATATATACCATTCCTCAATTCAGTTTTACTCCTTTTTTGACATATCCCATGGTTTTTAAGCCACAAAATCACAGGACAAAATATGATAGAATACATAAAGACTTTGAGGAATCTGAGGCTATCACATCATAACTAGTCTGATTTCAGTCGTTTCTACACAAATGATGCCAAACTTTAAACTTAAATATCTCCTTAACAGAATAAGATTTTTGAATGCTTTTTTCACCATTTTGTTTCTGGTAAAGTCCTCTTTCACACAAGATAGACTTGCTTCACCCCTGAACTAATCCTTGAATGCTTTCTTTACCATTTTGTTTCTTGTAAATTCCTCTTTCATATAAAATAAGACTTGCTTCACCCCTGAACTAATCCTTGAATGCTTTCTTTACCATTTTGTTTCTTGTAAAGTCCTCTTTCATATAAGATAAGACTTGCTTCACCCCTGACCTAATCCTTGAATGCTTTCTTCACCATTTTGTTTCTTGTAAAGTCCTCTTTCATATAAGATACGACTTGCTTCACAGCTGAACTAATCCTTGAATGCGTTCTTTACCATTGTGTTTCTTGTGAAGCCCTCTTTCATATAAGATAAGATTTGCTTCACCCCTCAACTAATCCTTGAATGCTTTCTTACCATTGTGTTTCTTGTAAAGTCCTCTTTCATATAAGATAAGACTTGCTTCACCCCTGAACTAATCCTTGAATGTTTTCTTTACCATTTTGTTTCTTGTAAAGTCTCTTTCATATAAGATACGACTTGCTTCACAGCTGAACTAATCCTTGAATGCGTTCTTTACCATTGTGTTTCTTGTGAAGCCCTCTTTCATATAAGATAAGATTTGCTTCACCCCTCAACTAATCCTTGAATGCTTTCTTACCATTGTGTTTCTTGTAAAGTCCTCTTTCATATAAGATAAGACTTGCTTCACCCCTGAACTAATCCTTGAATGTTTTCTTTACCATTTTGTTTCTTGTAAAGTCTCTTTCATATAAGATACGACTTGCTTCACAGCTGAACTAATCCTTGAATGCGTTCTTTACCATTGTGTTTCTTGTGAAGCCCTCTTTCATATAAGATAAGATTTGCTTCACCCCTCAACTAATCCTTGAATGCTTTCTTACCATTGTGTTTCTTGTAAAGTCCTCTTTCATATAAGATAAGACTTGCTTCACCCCTGAACTAATCCTTGAATGCTTTCTTCACCATTTTGTTTCTTGTAAAGTCCTCTTTCATATAAAATACGACTTGCTTCACCCCTAAACTAATCCTTAAAATGCTTTCTTTACCATTGTGTTTCTTGTGAAGCCCTCTTTCATATAAGATAAGATTTGCTTCACCCCTGAACTAATCCTTGAATGCTTTCTTACCATTGTGTTTCTTGTAAAGTCCTCTTTCATATAAGATAAGACTTGCTTCACCCCTGAACTAATCCTTGAATGTTTTCTTTACCATTTTGTTTCTTGTAAAGTCTCTTTCATATAAGATAAGACTTGCTTCACCCCTGAACTAATCCTTGAATGCTTTCTTCACCATTTTGTTTCTGGTAAAGTCCTCTTTCACACAAGATAGACTTGCTTCACCCCTGAACTAATCCTTGAATGCTTTCTTTACCATTTTGTTTCTTGTAAATTCCTCTTTCATATAAAATAAGACTTGCTTCACCCCTGAACTAATCTTTGAATGCGTTCTTTACCATTGTGTTTCTTGTAAAGTCCTCTTTCATATAAGATAAGACTTGCTTCACCCCTAAACTAATCCTTGAATGTTTTCTTTACCATTTTGTTCCTTGTAAAGTCTCTTTCATATAAGATAAGACTTGCTTCACCCCTGAACTAATCCTGGAAGCTATTTTGTTTATACCTTGAAAGCAGGGCTCAAAATTAGCATTGGTTTATCTCTTTTCTGTTGGGCTTTCAACACCTCGTATTTCACTAGCCCGACTGAACATCCCACAAGCCCTTTTCTTGATGTCTGACATACTGTAAACATACGGCAGTTTTACGATTAAACAACTAGCCAGACAGGCTTGAATGATGGAAATTGTGCTAGCCCATATGTTAAATCAAACAGCCCCGTGCTAGCGGGCTTATGCTAATTTTAAGTACTGCTTGAAAGTGAGTTTAAGTTACCATTTATGATTGACTTCTAAGTTGGTCTTGATGTTGACAGATGTCTTTTCTGCTATTAAAACGTTCACATAAGCTTCTTGAATTGTCAACAACTACTTAGCCCTTGGAGTCCCAGGGGATCCAAAACGTGACTGCAATTTTTTCGAAACTTCCAGCCTGGTATTCGAACCCAGGGCGACCATGTAATCCGACATGCATACATTGCATACGTCTTAGTATATGGATTTGTTTTTAACTTATATTACAGTGGTAAGGAATGAGGGGGTAGTTGCTGTTTTTGATTTCAATCAAAGGTATGTGGATCAGCCTTTCTGACAGTATATTTCGCATAGGTGAGTTGTATTGAGATCATAAGCTTTGATTTTTGGCTAAATGTTAGTTTCCAAAAGGCTAAATATCATAATATTTTTTACAACTTTTGCCAAAAAAAAGATATTGATGATAGGGGCAGTCAAAATTTGACCGGCTATAGATGTCCTGATGTCTTTGTAAGTTCCTCACAGGTTTTCAGGCAAAAGTAAGGTCTGGAAGTATGGCAAGTAAGTTTTTTTTTTTTTAAACAATTGTTTTTCGTTAAATTTTGTGCATTTTTTTAATTTTCTGTATTTCAACCCATTTTTTTTTCTCAAAAATCTTCAACATAACCCCCTTAAAAAAGTTACATTTTCTGGAAGCACTATTTAAGCTCTTACAAATGATACCAGGATCACTGCTGTGGACCTACTGTACTTGATAAAGTAAAGTAATGGTTTTGAAAAGTGCATGTCCAATCAGTTATGTCACAGCCATGTGGGAATTAAGGGTTAAACTACTGTTAAATCACTACAGTGAATCATCTGTTTTATACATAATTACTTTCCATCTTCCTTTGACTTGATACTTTTCTGCTTATTCTTAATAGATCATAACTTACAAAGCTAGTATTTTGTTTCACTACTTCATAAATAGTTTCGTATGTGTGTAGGCTGAGACAGTTTTACTACACAATCAAACCTCCATACCACATGTGATATAAAAGAAGAAATCTGTTAATTTAAATTCTGGCTCAGAGCAATAACAGGCGTACGGGTGGTGCATGAATGCTATCACTGAGAAATGACACACTCTTCACATTAAACTATTACATGTTACAAGAAAATGCTATTTTGTAGCAGAAACTGATAATGGAGTGAATGAGAAGACACGTGTCAAGCTACTGTCAGATCTGATGCCATAACAGTGAAGTGCATAACAAGTACACAGTGCATACCAAGTATAAAGTGCATACCAAGTATGAAGTGCATACCAAGTATGAAGTGCATACCAAGTATGAAGTGCTTACCAAGTATGAGGTGCATACCAAGTATGAAGTGCATACCAAGTATAAAGTGCATACCAAGTATAAAGTGCATACCAAGTATAAAGTGCTAGCCAAGTATGAAGTGATTACCTAGTATGATATGCTCATGAAGTATAAAGTGCTTACCAAGTATGAAGTGCTTACCAAGTATGAAGTGCTTACCAAGTATGAAGTGCTTACCAAGTATGAAGTGCATACCAAGTATGAAGTATGAAGTGCTTACCAAGTATGAAGTGCTTACCAAGTATGAAGTGCTTACCAAGTATGAAGTGCTTACCAAGTATGAAGTGCTTACCAAGTATGAAGTGCGTACCAAGTATGAAGTGCTTACCAAGTATGAATTTACATCCAACAAAAGGTGATTGTGATTTTCGAAATCCAAGAATCATTTGCTCTGCAGCTTGTCGTTGTGATTGACTGACCACCGAAGGTGGTGCCTGTAAAAAAAGAGAAATCAATTGAGAAAGAGTCAGAGTCAATTTTATAATGCTGGCATAAAGACAGAGTGGGCTTCTTGGCATGAAAAAAATAATCATGTTTTTAAAGGAGTAAACACTGGAGGTACATAAACTCAATTTGGTGTATGACACTGCCATGATTTGATCAGCTTGGTCAATTTTTTTTATCTTTTTATAATATATTGTCAATAGTTATGATATACCCCCCCTCCCTCCCGAAGGAGGGTAGGAGGGACTTCCATATGTGAGGTAAACATATATGTGCCACCTGAGCAGGTGCCTTTTTTTTTTGCATCTTTTTTGTACTGCAGGGGTCTTTTTGTTTTTGTACTTAAAGTCCCAAACAATGCTATTTTACTCTGTTCATTCGGTACTGCTGGTGATTGATCGCACTTTATTTTAAACCATAATACAAAATATTACAAAAAGTGACATATTTACAAAGTTAATTGGTTTGGGGGAGCACTCAGAAGACACAAATGTTTTTGTAGGTGAGGTACTCCCATACACAGTTACAAGAATTGAGAAAAAGACAAACAACAAAAGAAAACAAAAGAAAACGAAAGAAAAAAATTCAATAGTTGCGCTATATACATAAAATACCAAAAACGAAAAGTGAAGGACGACTTAGTTCCTAGAATTACTACTGGATTTGATCAGATGAGCTTTAAGTTTACTTTTAAAAGTCATGAGAGTGGAACAATTTCTAAGATTGATTGGTAGGGAATTCCATACAAAAATGCCTTTGTATTTTATAAAATGTTGGGAGATATCAAGATTGTACAGTGGGGTTAGTAAATCGTTGGCATTGCGTGTATTGTACGTGTGGATTTGACTGTTGGAAGCAAAATAATGTGAAAAAATGTTTGAAAGGGTGCCCTTATGATAACGAAACATAAAAATAGAAGTATGGTAATTAAATAAATCAAAAATATATAGTGTCTTTAAAAGTAAGAAAAAGGTGGGGCTGACGGGTGCATATCGTACTGCTGGTGCATATCCTACAGCTGGTGCATTTCGTACCGCTGATGCATTTTTAACATTATTTTCATTAAATACACATACTGCAGGTACCAAAAAATTTGTCGTACAGCGAGTATGGTTTTCGGTTGATGTGTGGGTTGCACAACCGTACCAATTTTAGTTTGAAAAGTACCACGGGGAAAACCCTTCTTTGTCGACTAACCCATTTAGAATCAGGTGATTTGCTTTCTTTAAAGTTAATTCACTAGATAGCCCTACTGCTGGATGGTCATTCTCCTGCTGTGTGGCCATTCTCCCGCTGGATGGCTATTTTACTGCTGGATGGCCGTTCTCCTGCTGGATGGCCATTCTCTTGCTGTATGGTCATTCTCCAGATGGATGGCCATTCTCCTGCTGGATGGCCATTCTACTGCTGGATGGCCATTCTCCTGCTGGATGGCAATTCTCCTGCTGGATGGCCATTCTACTGCTGGATGGCCGTTCTCCTGCTGGATGGCCGTTCTCCTGCTGGATGGCCATTCTCCTGCTGTATGGTCATTCTCCAGATGGATGGTCATTCTCCTGCTGGATGGCCATTCTACTGCTGGATGGCCATTCTCCTGCTGGATGGTCATTCTCCTGCTGTATAGTCATTCTCCTGCTGGATGGCCATTCTACTGCTGGAAGGCCGTTCTCCTGCTGGATGGCCATTCGCCTGCTGGATGGCCATTCTACTGCTGGAAGGCCGTTCTCCTGCTGGATGGCCATTCTCCTGCTGTATGGTCATTCTCCAGATGGATGGTCATTCTCCTGCTGGATGGCCATTCTCCTGCTGGATGGTCATTCTCCAGATGGATGGTCATTCTCCTGCTGGATGGTCATTCTCCTGCTGTATGGTCATTCTCCTGATGGATGGCAATTCTCCTGCTGGATGGCCATTCTACTGCTGGATGGCCGTTCTCCTGCTGGATGGCCATTCTCCTGCTGGATGGCCATTCTACTGCTGGATGGCCGTTCTCCTGCTGGATGGCCATTCTACTGCTGTATGGTCATTCTCCAGATGGATGGTCATTCTCCTGCTGGATGGCCATTCTACTGCTGGATGGCCATTCTCCTGCTGGATGGTCATTCTCCTGCTGTATAGTCATTCTCCTGCTGGATGGCCATTCTACTGCTGGAAGGCCGTTCTCCTGCTGGATGGCCATTCTCCTGCTGGATGGCCATTCTACTGCTGGAAGGCCGTTCTCCTGCTGGATGGCCATTCTCCTGCTGTATGGTCATTCTCCAGATGGATGGTCATTCTCCTGCTGGATGGCCATTCTCCTGCTGGATGGTCATTCTCCAGATGGATGGCCATTCTCCTGCTGGATGGTCATTCTCCTGCTGTATAGTCATTCTCCTGCTGGATGGCCATTCTACTGCTGGAAGGCCGTTCTCCTGCTGGATGGCCGTTCTCCTGCTGGATGGCCATTCTCCTGCTGGATGGCCATTCTACTGCTGGAAGGCCGTTCTCCTGCTGGATGGCCATTCTCCTGCTGTATGGTCATTCTCCAGATGGATGGTCATTCTCCTGCTGGATGGCCATTCTACTGCTGGATGGCCATTCTACTGCTGGATGGCCATTCTCCTGCTGGATGGAAATTCTTTTGCTGGATGGCCATTTTCCTGCTGAATGGCCATTTTCCTGCTGGATGGTCATTCTCCTGCTGGATGGTCATTCTCCTGCTGTATGGTCATTCTCCTGCTGGATGTTCATTCTCCTGCTGGCTGGCCATTCTATTGCTGGATGGCCATTCTACTGCTGGATGGCCATTCTCCTGCTGGATGGCCATTCTCCTGCTGGATGGCCATTCTCCTGCTGGATGGCCATTCTCCTGCTGGATGGCCATTCTCCTGCTGGATGGCCATTCTCCTGCTGGATGGTCATTCTCCTGCTGGCTGGTCATTCTCCTGCTGGATGGTCATTCTCCAGATGGATGGTCATTCTCCTGCTGGATGGCCATTCTCCTGCTGGATGGCCATTCTCCTGCTGGATGGCCATTCTCCTGCTGGATGGTCATTCTCCTGCTGGATGGTCATTCTCCTGCTGGATGGTTATTCTCCTGCTGGATGGTCATTCTCCTGATGGATGGCCGTTCTCCTGCTGGATGGTCGTTCTCCTGCTAGATGGTCGTTCTCCTGCTGGATGGCCATTCTCCTGCTGGATGGCCATTCTCCTGCTGGATGGCCATTCTCCTGCTGGATGGCCATTCTCCTGCTGGATGGTCATTCTCCTGTTGGATGGTCATTTTCCTGCTGGATGGCCATTCTTACTTCAATATCCATGTGTTACAATCACACCTAAACTTCTCAAGGAGCCATCATAGTCATACCGTACCTTTGGGAAAGATTCACCAAATGTCCTCGACAGAAAGTTAATGCAAACTGACATCTCTTAAGTTTCATGACCAAGGATGCAAGAGTTTTTAAATAAGAATCAATAATCAACAAAATTGTGAGAATTTTCCTATCCAGCATAACACTAATGACCCCTATGGTAATGATTTCAAGTGTTGCCTATAGGGCTTTGTAGTACCCTCATACAGCCAGCCATCAGTAAACGGCAGCAATCACTAACACGGCTGGCATCATGGCAGTACAACAGTGCTATGGGGAATAGGCCTAGACCTACTACTAGTACTAATAGGCCTACTATGCAAACTCAAGGCTTATGCACTTGTCAATTGTATGACTCACCCTACACCTCGGGACAAGGTGAGTCATTGCACAGAGGGTGACCAAAACATGTACATTGATGCACCCCTGAGTCACTAATGTCACTGACATTTTTTTTTTAATTACTTACCCCAAATAACTCTCCCCCAGAGGCAGACTGGGGGTTAAAATTCACTAGTCGAGGTGCCTTACAGGGGTGCCAAGAAGCACTGAACGGGTAGAGAGTCTAAGCCCCTGTGGGCTGCTCTGATGGTTTTCCACATTTTGTGAGGCACATTAGACACTATTTTGAAGCAATTACCACCTGGAGGCGGCACCAAGGTGGGAGCGCATTTGGTCATTGACCGACTGCCCAGTCTGCCTCTGCTCACCTCTGTACAAAATGAATTGACCTGAAGTAAATTGAGTCTCTGGCGACTGACAATTTGGCATATTGATGCACATGTCAGTCACTGTTTCATATGCCGATGATTCACATTTGACTGACATTGCCGGGGCCGGGGAAACATCAAAATAACAAAGTGCATTAGGCTACGTCCAGACTGCATAGTTTGCAAAGTGTGCGTAGAAGATAATTTTTAGACCCCAAACTGTAACGTTTGGGTCATTCCATGTCACATCAAATCATTTTCTCTCTAATTAATATACCTGTCTCAGATTTTTATAAAAACAAAAAAATTAAGAAATTACCTTCATTTGACCTTAGAACAAGGTCAATAAATTTGGTATACTACAATATGCTACTGTATATCTGATCACTTACTACTTTACGGCATATTTTGGTTACATTTTATGTACAATTAAGTTTTAAAACAATTTTCATATCATTAGTACAAGTTATTTCACTGGTTTTGCATAATAATTATGCTGCTACAAAGTGTTCTCTAGATAATGTCCTGGCTGTCACGCTACATGTAGCTTGTCCCAGCTGTCACGCTAGCTTGTCCTGGCTGTCACAATAGAGTTATGGGAATCAAATAAAATCTGTGGGAAGATTACCACATACCACATTCATACCACATGTACTACAATCTATAGATTTCATAAACCTTTAGGTGAAATAGTAATATAGAGTTTTAACAAAAGCTTTCAAATCTTGTCTTCACATGAACATTTTTTGTGGATTACTTCTAAACATAATGTAGTAGGTTTATGAAAATGTGGTCATAGATAGTATTCATCAACTGTCATTCATGGGTTATGATTAGTGCTGTCATGACATATATTAGTGATGTCATGACATCGATTATCGTGATATCTCTTTTCCCACGACATGAAATATGCCTCTCGCGACATATCGCAATACCAAAAACTAAATACTCGGCTAAAATTTTTCGCAAACTTAGCTAGGCCACTTCATACGTTACAATTCTAACGCAACTTAGCTAGGCCACTTCATACGTTACGCAACTTGTCTAGGCCACTTCACACATTACGCAACTTGGCTAGGCCACTTCATACGTTACAATTCTAACGTTACGGTACTAAATGTAGGTGAAGTTTAGGTTATTGAAAATGTGCAAGATAATCGTGAAACATAAAAACAACTAATTAAAAATCGTGCTCTGTCAACACACACTGGCACATGCCAATGTAAGTTGGCACAAAGAACAACAAATTGATCCAGAATGTGCCATTCACGGCTCTCACTTCGATGATTCATGGCCACGTTGGCCAAATTACCAAACATATGCGTGATGCGTGATGAATGTGACAGTCACACGATCATGTCATCTGCTAGATCTGCAAATCATTTTTTCTTGCGATCATCATATCATGGAGTAAATTGTAACTCCAAGATCATATAACGCTAGTGATATCAACAATTTGTGTCGTGAGTCAGTTTTTTTTTTTAAGTATCGCGACATATAATATATCGCTATATTTTCTCCACGATAATCAACTCGTAATAGAGCCATGTCGTGACAGCACTAGTTATGATAGTAAATGATTCTTCCATTCAAAAATATTATCAAATGTCCCGGCTGCCACAGTGAAATTGCCCTATCAAGCACTTGACCTTTCAAAACATTTTGAATGAACCAGGAAACTAAAGGATTTGAAGTTACGACGGGCATTATTAATTTTAAGTTATGAACTACTGTATAATATACACAATGGGCTCAAAATAAGAATGACAACTAAATAAGTCAGTTCACGCAAGAATGAAATTTCACAATAAATCTTAATTAAATTTACTACTTTTTATCCCATTAACATCTCTACACTTTCTAACAACGTTATTACTTCAAAGATTTTCACTTTAAGCCCTGTCTACTCATTAATATGCATAACATTGGTGGCAAAAATAATAGGGCACATCTGCGGTCCATAGGCAATCTGTGTACCAAATATGACCTGAATTCCATTTATCGTTCTTGAGATACTGTGTTTACAAGCTCTCTACGACAAAATCATGTTAAGCTCCACCCACTAAATACATGAACAAAATTCAACATTTTTGTGCAATGAACACTAGCCAACAACATTGTCACACCAAATATGAAATAAAACAGACATGCGGTTGTTAAATTATGATCATTCTAAGATTTTAACATTAATTAAGCCCACCTACTCATTAATATGAATGCCATCGCCACAAAAACAATAGGGCACATCTGCGGACCATGGGCTATTTGTGTACCAAATATGACATGAATCCACTTTACCATTCTTGAGATATACCATGTCTACAAGCTCTTTTTAGCAAAATCATATTAAGCCCGCCCACTATGCATGTTAATGAAATTCAACGTTTTGGTACCATGAACATGTACATGTACACACTAGCTAACGACATAATTACAACAAATATGAAATAAAACTAGACATGCCATTCATTGTTAAATTATGATCATTCTAACTAAAATTTTACATTAGGCCCCTCCTATTTATTAAAATGCATGCATGTTATCGCCACCAAAAACATTTTTTTTTTACATTTTGCCCTGTCAACTCATTAATGTGCAAGACATCACTACCAAAAACAATAGGGAACATCTACGGACCATGGGCTATCTATGTACCACATATGATATAAATCTAGTGTATCTTTCTTGAAATATTGTGTTACAAGCTAGCATCACACACACACACACACATATACATATACCAGTGTTCAAAATTCCTGCTGTTCCGCTGTTCCGAGAACAATGCTTTTTAAGCAGGAACAGTGAATTTTCAAATATCACTGTTCCATGGAATTGTGGTTTTTTTTCTTTTCCAAACGTATAGCATCACTATCTTCCAGACTATATTGTTTCTGTAAAAGAGTAAAATCCCTCGTAACAAATTTTTTTTTAAGTATGAAAAACCTTACTTTTCCTGCAATTACCAGTGCATTTGAGCGCAAACGATCATAGATGAACTGCTGAAACTAACAATAAGATAATGTTAGGTTTTAATCTCACTCTTGACAAGACCCATTTTACAAGCTGTAAAACTGACCACAAAATACACAGTGAAAATTATTCAATGGTGGCGATCAGTACAGTTACATGTAAACATTACCTAACGAGTCAAATCAATTTTGCAAGAAAGAAAAAAATATTGCAAATTAAACGAACAAAAAAGGTTTCAACAGAGCTGAAATTCTGCAGCTTTGCAAAGATTGCAGCCATTTTATAAGAGCTCTGATAAACTGTATCTCCAGGGTGATGGCATAGTTTTAAAATTGATTACAGCAAGGTGCTGAGGTATCACAGTATCCAAGGTTTCCACTGAAAGCCCTAGTATAATGAAAAAGTGTTAAGATGTTAAGATTAAATGACATTGAAGGTAACTTTTCTGTTCTTTCTGAACCAAATTTTCATGCACATTTTCCATAAAAAAAAAGAATTATACAAAAGACGAATTATACTGTAGATATTCAATGTTTTGGTACCATGAACATGTACAGTATACTTGTATATGGTTTTCACAATTTGGAAAGCAAAATTCCAGCATCTATTTGGACAATGGGGTCGATACTTTTGCCATAGTGGTTGCGTGATTGTTTTTACTTAGCATCGTAAATTGAAGCAATTCTAATGAATTCCGAAAATCACGGTACTTAACGCGTGTATACGATACACGCTTGCTTTTTTGGCATCCCTAAACGTTCACAGCTCTAAAAGTAAGTCACTACCCGTTTTAAGTGGAAAGCATTTCAGTACGTACTACCTGGGGAACAGTTTCCCTGGGCAGTTTCCTTTTCAGGCTTACCACAGATGTCAAAATAACAGCTCCCAGGACCCTAGGCTAAGCTTAATTGGGGATTTATTTACCAACAGGGAATATATCTGTTGGGAGATATCAATGCTTGCTTGAAAAATGCTCCATACGTAGAATAAATAACTAGAAACAAAATGATATGCGTGCGTGATAATTCTGGGATATGAATGCGGGATGCAATAGGGGCCACTGCCCCCCTTGCCCTAGAGTAAGAGGGCAAAAGGGGGCAGGAGGTGCCCTTTTGAAGTCTGGCTCACAACCCTTGCTTCCTAACCTTACACACCCCTTTCTTTTCACCTAACTCTTTCTCCCACATTCGGCTTTTCCCCTTTATCTCCAAGACGGGTATTAATTATAACCTTGTTGGCCAGTCGCAAACTATATGTATACTCGTGAATTAGTCCCCTCTCGCACACTATAAGTGTGTATTATGTACCCGATAGGGGACTAATTCATGAGTTTATATATAGCTTCTCGACTGGTCAACAAAGTTATAATTAATACTTTTTTGGTCTCTCCGAGCATCCGAGATGGGTATTAATTATAACCTAGTCTAGATGCTATATATATACTTGTGAACAATTAGTCTTCTCTACTTTTATATAAGTGCCTATTAGGCCTATTATGTTCAAGTGAGGAAACTAATTCACGACATATATATATATATATATATATATATATATATATATATATATATATATATATATATATATATATATATATATATATATATATATATATATATATATATATATATAAAATTTGTACCAGTTAAAGTCAGTAATGTACATTTAGATTTTATTCCGTTGTATCTAACGTGAAAATATTAAAAAGCTTTTATTTTGTGTTTTGATTGGTCGAAATCAGTGATTGCTTGAAATAAAAGGCCGCCACATTTTTCCAATGAGGTGTACAAACAATGAGGCTCTATTACAGTCATGACAGTTTAAATACCTGCCAATTTGCTGCAAACCAAAAAATTGTTGCGATGACGTCATTGACGTGCTGCTTCAAAAAAAGGAATTTTTATATAAGCCTACGGTTCGAAAGTCGTGGCAAGAGGTGACCTAGCCTACTTGTTATTATATATATATATATATATATATATATATATATTCTCAATATATATATATATATATATATATATATATATATCTCAATTCTCTGTGCTGTGCAGCATCTTATGGTGGCTCCACACAGGCTCTGCATTCACAACAAGAATTCACTGTTTTTAAGGAGAATTGCTATCATCATTTTATACCATATGATAGAGAAACACAGAGAGAATCTCTTGTGCAGTCTTTTCATCTAATTTATTCAAATTTTGGAGTTTTTTGCAGAAATAATTTTTCTTCAAACTTTTTAATCAAAGTTAACTTTGTATTGTACAGTATGTACACACATGAAGTTCATGACATGCATCACTTCCTCCTTTGAATACTTGTACCACTTGAAGAGGACAATAGATGACTTGAAGATGACAATAAACCACTTAAAGAGAACAATAGACTTAACTTGGAAGAAGCTGCTTTCTAGCATGTATCCATTGTTATGTTAGGATACCCTTTTGAACATGGTCAAGTTGTACATCATGTATATACATCTCAATTTCTACAAAGTTTGATAAAAGTAACTGAAACTTGCATACTCTCTGAAGAGCTTTGTACAACTTTGCAATCTTACAGACTTAACAGGAATTCTTGCAGTCTTCACCAGCCGATTCTAAGGCCTAAAAGGAAAACAAGACGTAGTCGGAAAAAGATTAAAAAAGGTATCCCTGCAAAACTTGACTCTGCACAAAATACTGTTAAATTCTGTGTTTTGAATACAAGATCTGTGAGAAACAAATCTACTGAATTTGTTGACTTTGTTATTGACAACAATCTTGCAATAGTAGCACTTTGTGAGAGTTGGATCAAACCAGAAGATACATCAGTTATAAGCGATATCACCCCCCTTGGCTATGACTTTACACATGCACCAAGACTTGGATCAAAAAGAGGTGGGGGCGTAGCCCTAACATACAAAACAGGATTGAATGTTAACGTCTGCAATACTGAATTGAACTTTAAGTCATTTGAATCACTTTGTGTTAGAATTTCTAGTTGTTCGACTTCTGTTTGCATTATAATAATATATCGTCCTCAACTTAAATCTACTGGATGTTCGTTTAGCACTTTTCTTGAGGAATTTTTTCTGCTTGTGGATAGGTTTTTTGCTCAGTAACAAATCAGTCTTATTTACTGGAGATTTTAACATTCATGTTGATAATTCCTAAGATCACAATTCAAGATCATTCATAAATTTGTTAGCAGCAAGTGGATTACAGCAACATGTTGATGAACCTACTCATCACCAAGGACACACATTAGATCTATTTATCACTCGTTTAGCAGATAACGTTATTTTCTCGGATCTTAACATTATAGATGGAATATCTGATCACTATGCAATCTCCTGCAAACTTTTTCTAAAACAACCACCAATTGCCACAAAATTGATAACCTCACGAAATCTAAAAGCCATTAATTTGGACGCTTTCTGCAATGATATAGCTGACTTCCGAACTACACAACTCATTGTCAGATCAGGTAAATCAACAAGTTCAACAATATTCGGATACACTTATCAATGTTCTGGATAAACATGCACCATCTAAAACACGATCTGTAATACTTCTTCCAAATACTTCTTGGTATAACGCTGAAATTCGCCAAGAAAAGGAAAAACGGAGGCAAGTTGAACATAAATGGAGGAAAACACGTTTAGAGATAAATTGTCAATTATACACTGAACAGAAGAAAAAAGTTAATATTCTTATCAGGAAAGCAAAGCAAAAGTACTACAATGATTTACTTGTTAATAATGCAAAAGACCAAAAACGTCTTTTTCAAATCACCGACAAACTCCTCCATCGTAAGCAAACCTCAATTCTTCCCGATGCCACATCTGATCAGTTTTTAACCAACCAGTTTTGTAAATTTTTCACTGAGAAAATTGTGCAAATTCGCAGTGGTTTTCAACTACCTAATGATCACTCCTTTCAGGAACCAGAAAGTGCTCTTCATAAACTGACACATTTTGCTCCAGCAACTGAGAAAGAGGTATCTGAAATTATATTCAAGTCCCCAACAACATCCTGTGAACTTGATCCAATTCCAACATCTGTCCTTAAGGAAGCTGCTAGTACAGTTGTTCCAATTATCACACAAATAGTCAACTCTTCTCTTAAAGAAGGCATCTTTCCAGATATATTAAAAGTTGCACACGTTCGCCCACTTATTAAGAAGCAGAACCTTGATCATAATGTTTTTAAAAACTATAGACCTGTGTCCAATCTTGCATTCCTTGGAAAAACCATCGAACGTGTTGCTTTAGCAAGGCTATTACCATTTCTTGAACAACATACTTTGAATGATGAGTTCCAGTCTGCATATCGAGCTTACCATAGCACAGAAACTGCCTTGCTTTGGGTACAAAATGATATATTACATGCAATGGACAATGGAAAAATCACTCTGCTACTGTTACTTGACTTATCAGCAACTTTTGATACTGTAGACCATGCTATTTTGTTGTCCCGACTTAGGAACAGGATTGGAATTGACGGTGTCGCGCTCAACTGGTTCAAAAGTTATTTGTTGGGCAGAAGCCAGCAAGTGTGTATCAATAATCATATATCTGATGCCACTTCCTTAGATTTTGGATTACCACAAAGCTCATGTGTAGGACCAGCTCTGTTTCCCATTTACACTCTTCCCTTAGGAGATATACTTCAGAAGCACAATGTGATGTACCACTGCTATGCTGATGACACCCAAATTTATGTGTCAGTTGAGCCTTTGCAGCATGAAATTGATTTGGCAATTGCCAAATTAGAGAACTGCATTGACAATATTCGTATTTGGATGAAGCACAACTATTTGAAGTTAAATGACTCCAAAACAGAGTTTATAATCATTGGATCCAAACATAAATTCAAGAAAGTCAACATCGCACATATACAAATTGGATCCGCAGTGGTAGAACCATCACTTGACATAAGAAATTTGGGTGTTATGTTTGACAGTTCTTTGACAATGGAGAAGCAAATCACGGCCATGTCTAAAGCAGCTTGTTTGTCCCTTCGCAAATATTGGACAAATTCGCAAATACTTAACGAGAAATGCAGCTGAAACTCTTGTCCATGCTTTTGTGACATCGCGCATCGACTCAAATAACTCCCTCCTATATGGGGTTCCAAACATCCAGCTAAAACGTCTGCAAAGACTCCAAAATATTGCGGCTCGCATCATCACCCGCACAAAACAGTCTGAACACATAACAGCTGTGCTTGCAGATTTACATCTGACATTGGCTGCCAGTTCCGCAGAGAATCACTTTCAAGGTTTGCTTGATAATTTACAAGTGCCTGAATGGTATAATGTCCTCTTATTTATCTACACTTTTCAATGACTATGTGCCAACACGTTGTGGTTTACGATCTTCATGTAAAGGACTGCTTCAAGAGTATAATGCAAAAACACAATGGGGTGACAGATGTTTTATGATTGGAGCAGTGAAACTTTGGAACTCATTGCCATTCGCACTCAAGTCATCACCCAGCACCAACATGTTCAAAAGGAACTTAAAAACATATCTGTTCAAAGAGACATTCTGACTGTGACTATAGCTGATACATTTATTATTGTTGTGTTTGCAAAAGCACCATGAGCATCATTTTTTTGATGGATACCGGTGCTTTATAAATGTTCATATTATTATTATTATATCTACATATATATATATATATATATATATATATATATATATATATATATATATATATATATATATATATATATATATATATATATATATATATATATATATATATATATATATGTATTACTAATAAGTATAGGTTGCCATGATTTACTGTACCTACTGTGGTGTAGCGGTCATCATACCTGTCTACAGACCACGAGGCCCTGGGTTCAGGCCTGGGTTGGGTAGACACGCCAGTGTACCACAACTGGTTATCAAAGGTCGTGGACATTGACTTGGTTGTCTATTTTATGTCTGTCCGTACGTCGTACTTGTGTTCTCGTCTGGGTCGTATTAAGCGTTTCATGATAGCGTTGTTGCTATCATAACCGAATACGCAGGCGACAACCCTGTCATTGTAATTTCACTGGTCATCGGTTGCCATAAGGCTATGAACACCTGTTGTCTAGCCTAAGCCGTAACGGTTAGTACTAGGCCTAACGCTGTCAAAAAGTGCCCCCCTTGCCTCGATTTCCTTCCGACACTCCTGTCTGTATTTTTCAAGATATACGTATCTAACGTTAAGGAAAAAGACACAAAAGATCTGCCATCACGCCTGCAAGTAGCCTAGGCCTACCATGTACAGTGGGCCTAATTAAAATTTTGATGGAATTAAAGTCGTGGAACTGAATTATTAGCCTAGTGTTATGCATGCCTTCCGTGTGAAAGATCCTAACATAGGCCTAAGTGTCTTAATCGTCCATAAACAAAAACACGATAGCCGAGCCGCAGTAAGCGCTGACCGATTTTTGTAGTCTTATCTCAAAAATTCATCTTGAGTTTAACGTGCCAAAATGTTTCTCTAACGTTAAATCAGTTATTACCATGATTACTTGAGCAGCATTTTCTAACTCCCGCAAAAACTCAGCCATCTCGGCAAAATAAGTTCTGGTAGATTTTGCTAACAGCCGTTTTATGTGTTTTATGTTATCACATTCGGCAATCGGTAATTCATTAGCACATCATGCAAGTCAAACAGCGGGGTGGGTGAGGGAGCAGCAGTTGAGATGAAAAATAGGGGGAACCAAAAATTCAAACACCATTACCAACCCACACCATTACCTCTGTTACCGCCCCAATACCGCCCCAATACCTCCCCCATTCCCGCCCCAATGCCGCCCCAATGCCGCCCCAATGCCGCCCCAATGCCGCCCCAATGCCGCCCCAATGCCGCCCCAATGCCGCCCCACCCATTAATGCCGCCCCACCCATTACCGACCCATTACCGCCATATTACCGCCCCATAACCTTCCCATTACCGCCCCATTACCGCCCCATTACCGCCCCATTACCGCCCATTACCGCCATATTACAGCCCCATTACAGCCCCATTACCGCCCTATTACCCCATTATCGCCCCATTATCACCCATTACCTCATTACCGCCCCACTACTCCCATTACCATCCCATTACCCCATTACCAACCCATTACCCACCCATTACAATTACAACCCATTACCCCATTACCAACTCATTACCCCATTACCATCCCATTACCCCATTACAGCAGTTCCATTACCGCTCCATTACCACATTACCGCCCCATTACCACCCCATTACCCAATTACCGCCCCATTACCCCATCATCACTCCATTACCCCATTACCGTCCCATTACCCCATTACCAACCCATTACCCCGTTACCAACCCATTACCCCGTTACCAACCCATTACTCCATTACCGTCCCATTACCCCCATTACCCCATTACCGCTCCATTACCCCATTACCGCTCCATTACCCCATAACCGCCCCATTACCCAATTACCGCCCCATTACCCCAATACCGCCCCATTACCCCATTACCGTCCATTACCGCCCCATTACTGCACGCCCCGTTACTGCCCGCCCCCGTTACCGCCCGCCCCATTACCGACTCGCCCCATTACCAACTCGCCCCATTTCTGTTGTTTTTTTCTTTCCGGAAATGTCACTAACATGGCGTATACCAAAGTAAAGTTCATGTTTAAGGCAAAATGTATCTACCTCATGTTGATAAGAATTTCCTCAATCTTCTTGTTTATATTTGGGATTTTTATGTTTCACGAGTCGTTGTCTACTTTATTTATTCGGATACTTCATCTATATGGTGTTACAAATTAAACTTTAAGGATAATGTAACAAAAACTACTTCATATTTGCATAAAGTTTCTGTTTGTTTGTTTGTTTGGTTTGGGGTTTTTTTTTGGAAATGTTACTAACACGGCACATACCAAAATAAAGTATATAATGCAGTGCCGATTTATTCGTGTTTATATGGTGTTTGTTTTCATTTATGCGGAAATGTTGTATATACGATGTTTAAAAAATAAATTCAATATATAAGAGAGCACCTATTTTTTATTTCATTTCTGTTTACGTTCACGATTGTTCGTGTAAAAGAGTGAAAAACTATATCACAGTATTATGAGAATATACTAAATTGTGTGTGGAAGCTCTTTGATTTGTGCATGCTTATCAGATTTCCCAGTTAAAGTCACAGCACCAAAATAGCTGTTTCTGTTACCTGAAACCTTGACTGATGTATGTTTACTTGAAGTTTCTGGTGAACAGTTACATCTTAAATGATGATATTGATGTTTCCCTTGGCGCCAGGATTTGTAAATTTGCTGATGACACTAAGCTGTACAGGATTGTTGATGATGCTAGGGATTCTTCACTTTTGCAAACTGATCTGGATAAGTTAGTTTCTTGGTCCCAAACATGGCAGATGTCATTTAATGTTGATTAATGCAAAGTTATTCATTTTGGTCAGAGCAATTTAGCTTTTGATTACTGCATGAATGGTCAAATCTTAGTTGTGTTGATCAAGAAAGGGATTTTAGGTGTTGTCATTACTAGCAATCTGAAGCCTTCTAAACAGTGTGCTTTAGCAGCTGCAAGGGCAAATAGGATGTTTGATTTGATTAGAAGAAATTTGTGTTTCTTGGTAGAAAGATTTTTCTTAATTTGTATAAGCAGTTAGTCAGGCCTCAACTTGAGTATGCTATTTAGGCTTGGAGACCCATTGATGAGAAGAATAAATTCATTTTGGAGCAGGTTCAGCGAAGAGCCACGAGATTTATTCCCTCTTATGAATCTAGGTTTCGAATTCTTTGTTTGACCACACTTGAGTTGAGAAGAATACGTGTCGATATGGTTCAGGTTTTTAGGTTCTTATCTGGTAGTGATGGTTTACTTCCTGTTATTTCTTGCATGTTTTAGCTAATCCTCATGTGACACATTGTAACAGTTTGAGGTTGACCAAAGAGTTATCAAGAAAAGATATTCGGCGTTTTAGCTTTTCGCAAAGAGTTGTTAATGAGTGGAATGGTTTGCCTGAGTGGGTAATTAGCACCAATTCTGTTCACATTTTTAAAGTCAACATTGGTAAGTTTTTTACTAACTCTGGGCGTCTTTGATTGATTTTTTTTTTTTTTTTTTTGTGGTGGTGGTGTTGTTATAGTTTGGGCTTTTTATAGGGTGACTAAACCTTCTTAGCCTGTCATCTTGTAATGTTATATTAAATAGCAAGTTTACGAAAGTTTCGTGTTTATGATGCGTATCCGTAACCGGAAAGATTGTAAACATGCCAAGTAGACTCACGATGGGTTTACGATATGTTACGAAATATCCGTTACATTTCCGCTGGTAGAAACATCATCAACATGTTCTCATAAATTTACACCTTGTTTACAGGATAACTCAAATTTGTAAAACATGGTCCGTATATTAAAGTGGAATTTCAGCGAGCGTATATTTTGAAAACATGCAAAAGAAATGTAAGCTGCGTTTCCATTGTAACTTATTTTTCATAAACATGGTATGAAAATTTCCGGGAAGTATCCGATAACGGAAAGTTCATAAACTCCAATTGTAGATTTACTATACGTTTACGAACTAACTTATATTTCATAAACATGGTATGAATATTTTTGTAAAGTATCCGATAACGGAAAGTTCATGAACTCCATTTGTAGATTTACTTTACGTTTACGAACTAACTTAAACTACCTAAACCTGTATCGAGCGTTTCCTTTAATATCCGGCAACGGATAATTTGTAAACTCGATTTGTATGTTTCTTACGTGTTTATGATAAAACTTAATTTCATAAACATTGTTTCAGTGTTTCCGTGGACCATACGATAATAGATAACTAGTAAACTCTGTTTTTATATTTCCTACGCATTTGAGGAATGACTTAAATTTTATAAACATGGTTTCAGTGTTTCCATGCATAAAAAGATAATGTGCACAAAAATACTTGCAAATCGGACTTGAATGAATGAATCGAAATTAAGGGCACAAGAACCACAATTTTTGAAAAAGTGAGGGCCATGCAAAAAGTAGCTCGTGGGCCAAATGAAGGAATACTGGCTTGCTCGTGGGCCAAATGAAGGAATGCTAGTCTGCTGCTGCAGGGATTGGCGAATCTCAAAAATCCAATTGTGTTTTGAATCACCAGCTGACCAGCTCATGGAGGTAATCGCCAGCATTGGGAAATGAAATATAACCCACGCACGCATAACCCCTTTTCGATCATGAATATACCAGGATTTTCGTCTTCATTTATGCATTAGTAATAATTTGTCAACATATGTGTCAAAACCCTACAATAAAAAATGTCATCAATGGCCCGAAAGACATCACCAAATTGAATTATGATATATATCTAATAGAATTATGCCGTAATTGCTGGATGAAAATATTTGTTTAAACAGATCTTAAAGAAGGCCTTGATCAAAAAAAGAGGGCGCTTGTTTTGTAAATTTCACAGATATATTGTCCACAACAGATAAGCAACGATTAATTCCATGTCTCCATAGCGCACAGACGACGTGAGGGCAAACATTACTTGAATATTCATATTAACCAGAAAATTGCTATATCCTACCTCTTAGTTATCTTCGACTTCCGGAAACTTCCCAGAAGTCCTGCGGTCCTGTGATTTTGATAACAGAAAATTGTTTCAACTCGTATGAAACCCATGCAGGGCGTCGGAAACTGCGCTTTTGGAAATTGTGATAGCAAAACATGGTTAAAATTGTGAAGAGACCAGGAACCCCACGTTTCTCGTGATTTTTCTGTTGATAGCTGGTTTACCCGTGGTGGAAGGCAAGATGGGGGTGGCGCCCCTAATAATTTTCATGCAATTATTCTCAAAAGAAGGCCTTCCACCTATTTGCCCGATGGGCAATTGCCAACACTGGTCCTGGCTTTAGATTCTTAAACCCATAGGCGGGATTTGCCTATAGTCGAGAGAAAGTCAAAAGTGAAAGGGGGACTGGGAAAAAATCACGCTAAGATTCAAAATAATCACCATACAAAAGTGTATATTTGGGAAAAAAGTGGGGGTGGGGCAAGCTGCCCAATGTTTGTTGAAACGAAAATTAATGTTGCCCCCTCCTCCACCTCCATGTCAAATATCTTCGTAGAATCTACGCCACTGACTTTATCAATTGTGTGAAGATGATATTTCCCATATGCATGTTTTACCCCTACACCAGATTTCTTAAGAAAAAAGCTATGTGGCGGAGGATGAGGGGGGGAGGATGAGGGGGGGAGGGGGTTACTTGCGGGACTATGAGTTAGACGCGCCGCCCCCCATATGAAATATCTTCCGCCGCCTATGCATTATATTTATTACTCAAGCACAAACGTGAGTGTTTAGTTCCATAACCCCGTATCTGGTGTATCCGCTGTGCTGCGATTTGGGCATATCATTATGTACATCATATTACGTTTTTGTTTATCTCCTTTTTTCTTTTCTTTTTTCATTTACCGTGTACGCGCATGCGTGCAATATAGAACAATTGGGAACAGATCCCCCTCCAGAGATGTTGGCTTGGGGAAACAGTATAGTCAAGTACCAAATGCGATATTGTTACAGCGAGCACCCTCTGACCCTAGGCGAAGTCTCGGTTGGGGTCGGGGGAGCTCTGAAGGCTTGTTTTTGATGCACGAAGATGGCTGAAGATCAAGTTCCAAAATGTTATTGAAGAATTAACGGATACACATTTGGGGCATTTCTTAACAGGCAGAGGAGAAATATAACCTGAAAATAGAGAAAACTCTGGCAAAATCGTGGAGTTCACGGGTGAAGCTATAATAGGAGCCCAGGGCTATTGGGCGAAGCCCGGAAGCTCTGAAGATTTCTTGTTTTTGATGACCCAAAATAAGTGTCTATGTCATTAGGTTCCCCCTCCCCCTTTCGCCTCCCCTCTCGAACTTTTGCGAGGCTGGTTATACGTATACCGGTATACTGTATCCGAAGTTTCACTTCCTTGTCCGATTAAGATTGGTGACCTGAGAATCATATTGACACCATCGTGCAGATTCAAGAGGAATTGATTATGATATAGCCGAGTCGGGCATGATTCTTATATATCTCTTAAACAGTTAAAGGCCAGTTGTCCTCTCTAACGTACGAGGTAAATGAAAATCAAATCCTGTGTTTCAATTAGTAAAAACACAGTGGTACATTGTGCACTTACATTGATAAGCCAATCAGTATCGTTTGGGATTAAATTGTACGCTGCCACGTTTTAATCACGATAGATGGCCTTTAAGTAGTATACATATAACATTTCACATATTTGCATAGGCGGCGAAACCGGGGGCACGTGTCTCTCCCCCACTTCTCAAAAGTTTGAAACAACTTTTCTTCAATTTTTGGTCAATTTTTCAACAATTTCCGGGAAATTGTATTCAATGTTTGTGTAGTAACATTCAATTTTTCAGAAATTTCCTTTATTTTCATGTAACTTTGAAACTTTTCTTAAATTTTCAGGAAATTTCCTTCACTATTTATGATACCCCTTTCAATGTTTGGAAAATATCTTGCATTCTCGATCAATTTTCGGGAAATTCCTTCATCTAGGGACAATTTTTTTTCTCGATTTTCGGTCAGTCTGTTAATTTTCTTGTGCCCTTAGACTCAAATATCATCCGCCGCCCCTGAATCTCTGCCCGACTAAGAGCAGTGCTCGGACCACTCCCTGCCTCGCACAGTCGTGAAAATAACTTTAGATAACCATGGTGTTTTCAAAACCATTTTCAGAAGTACTCTTTTTGCTAACTGCGATAAAAACATAAACAGTCCTATTTGCATAAGCAGCATGCTTATTAATAGGAATATAAATGTTCCTATTTATGAGAACATTTTGCTACATGGAAGTCGCCTTTTTGTGATATTTCCCATGATCCTTTGCTATCCTAACGTTAAAGCCTTATACAATGTTATATTTTTCAAATTTGAAATACGTCTGGGAAAAATATCTTTGCTAGGGGAAACTTAAAACTTTTGAAAATACCTTCATTACTGTCATGGCTAAAACTTTCACCACGCCGTTTTCGAAATATTATAAATAATAAACAATAGAGCTAGGCGTTTAAGCGAGAAACAGCCATTTTGAAAATTCAAATGATTTTTAAACCAATAATTACTAATATCTAAAATACATAAAATAGAAACTTTGGCCATTTGATCGCAACATCTGAACAATGTGGCAGCGTGACTTATATATTCTCGTGTGTTATACATGTTCCTATTAATAGGCACGCATCCGGCCTGATAAAGATATAATCTATACCTCTTGAGTACCATGTTGGTGCCCGACGAAACATTCTATGGGTCACACCCCACCCCCTTAAGTTACGCCCCTGCCCACGATTGTTCACATTTAATTTTTATCAAATTCATTACCTGATTACTGTTATTTAATTCGTGTTTTTTTTTTCGCATTCCAGAAAATCATCGTCAGAAAACAAGGGCTTTATTGGGTGGAATGTGAGCAAAAGAAGAGCAAGATCGATCGCCGAGCTGCTGTTAATCCAGTTATTTGGTTATCGGTCATGTCGGGTGACGATCAACATATGGAGGTTAATAATAATTCGCGAACTCAATAGCCCGAAAGTTCGTCATAATGCCGTCCCATATTTATTGCCTACGTTCGTACTTTACTCAATCTTAAATGTATTATAAAAGCTACCCAAATTTATGAAATCAGTTTTTATATTGTTTTATTTAATAGCAGTAAATGTTTAGTTAAGCTTGTTGAATTTAGTACATAAGGCTCCTACAATTACCAGTTTGGACCATTTATGTTGCATTTCCGACCAGAGAACCAGTGTTCCGACCATGGCATCCGAATCGAGTTTTCAATGCAGAAAACAAGGAGTTTCCGTCGACTGGAGCGTGAAATATGCTAGTGTCTGGTTTTCCAAATTTACAATCTTACGTTGTAAACAAATAAAACATTGAGTTTACGTCACTTTGAGCAAAGAATTTCCGTGCAATGAAGCACAAAATTTCCGGTGTTATACTCGACGGAAAATCCATGTTTCTTGTCCACCAACTTGACGTCCATACGCTGTAAATACATTAAACATAAAGATTACGTCACCCGGAGCACGGCGTTTACACCGCCAGAAATAGGGCATTTAAGTTGCATTAAAATCCATTTTCACGTTGCTAACACATAAACATTGAGTTTACGTCACCCGAAGCACGGCGTTTAAGTTCTCAGGAATGAGACATTTAAGTTCCCTTAAATTACATTTTTACGTTTGTTAAGACGTTAAACAGGGAGTTTACGTTATCCGAAACACGGCGTTTACGTCACCAGGATTAAGGCATTTAAGTCGCAGTAAATTACATTTTTACGTTGTAAACACGTTAAACATGAAGTTTACGTCACCTAGACACGGCGTTTACGTCGCCAGGAATGGGGCATTTCAGTTGCATTAGATTACATGTTTACGCTGTAAAATACGTCAAACATGGAGTTTACGTCACCCGGAACCCTGCGTTTCCGTCGCCCGGAACAAGGCGGTTAAGTTGCCTTAAACACGGAAACACGAATATAAGTTGTGTTTTAAAAGGCGGTTCCGTTCAGTTTTAGTGATTTTTAGGCCAGCGTATTCGTTAATTTTGTTGCCGTGCAAGTATGAGGTTGTCAGCATGATACCGAGTCAATATTTCCAATTTAAACAGTACATCTGACATTTCACGTCACTGCCCGATTAAGTGCCCAAGTATGATGTTGCCAGCACCATGTGAGTCGGTGGTCGAGTGGATAAGATTCGAATATCTATCTTAGTCGGGCATGACTGAGATATATTCTGATGCCAGGATACAAGTACACCCGCTATTCTGCTATTCTACATTTCTGCCCGACTAAGATCGGTATTCGGCCAACGAAGGGTAAGGGGGGGGGGGGGAGGGAGGGTAATGGAGCAAAAAGTATGATTTTGTCCACAAAATTTTCAAAAGTATTTTGTATTTTGCGAAGAAACAAAAATATTACCATATTAATTTCCCTACAATTTTGTTTCAATACGAGGCTACTTTTTAGCCCAACAAAAATTGGAATTGCCCGACGAAAAAACGCCTCTGGGAGGACTCGGAACCAGAGGCGTAGAAATTTAGGACAATTCACACCCTACTCCCCCACCCACCCCCGGCCCCTCCTCCCCCCCCCCTCCCCCACTAAAGGAAGTTTCTAATTCTCGGTTGCATGCTTTATTCTCGGTTGCATGCTTTATTCCCGGTTGGAAGGAAGGATTTATAAAGAAATTATTTTATAAGATTAAAGGGAAATGGGCAAGTTAGACATTTTTTTCTCTAATTGTTGGAAATTAAAGAAACTTTCCCGGAAAGTGAAGAAAATTTACCGGAAACTAAAGAAAATTATCTGGAAAGTGAAGAAATTTCCCGGAAAGTGAAGAAAAAGTTCCCAAAAATTGAAAAAGCTTCATGTAAATTGACCGTGCGAAGATTTTCTGAACTTTTGATGAAAGTTGATTTTCTTCCAAACATCCAAGGAGATTTTCCGAAAATGTAAGGAAATATCCGTATTTAGCAGCCACTTTTTTTCGAAAGTGAAACTTAATGAAGCAGTGCAATTTATCCGCTTGTAACCACGAAAGCATTCGAGTCCACCGCTCCCTGAGAGGTGACCCTCCCTACAACCCTTGACAGGACAAATGTTGACAATTACCCATCGGACGGAAAGATAAAGGCATATGTTGTAAAGCGCCCCATAAGGTCGTTGACTTGTCCATGTATAGAGAGCTGGGTAATAGCTTTTTCTGCACAGGAGACTGAAAGGAGGAAAGTGGAAGCTGACAGGAAAGTAGCATAACTAAAAATGGAGATGGAAAAAGATCGAGCTGATGAAAAAGATTGTAAACATAGACTACAAGTCCAGAGGTAAAGCTTGATGTCATACGAGTTTCACGAAAGCAAGATGATGAAGATGTAGACATTTATTTGAGAGCCTTTGAACTGCTAGCTGAAACTAATAATTGGTACAGGACTCAGTGGGCAAAAATCTTGATACCAAGTTTGTCTGGAAAGGCGAAAGAAGCATAAGTGAATTTATCGATCACAGACTCACAATGCAGAAACATACACAGTGAAATTTTGGATTTCAACAAGGCAAAAAAATAAATCTGTTTCAGAATGGGTGAATGAATGAAAGCATTTTGTTGAAGGATGGATCAATCACTCAAATATAAAGGGAGATGATGCAGCAGCGATTAAAGAATTAATGGTGGTGAAGCAAAGAATAAGTCGTCTACCCGATGGTCTTGCTGTATACTTGGTGGAGCAAGCAGTAAGTCGTCTATCCGATGGTCTTGCTGTCTACTAGAAAGATAACAACAATACTAGCAAGGATTTGGCCAGGGAAGCTGATGCATTTGCAGCGAACAGAAGTGGTAAGGAGTATTGGGAAAGGGCAACGCGAACTGGATCGAGTATGCTGAAATCCGCCTACCACAAGTGGAATTCAAGTTGAATCCAGAGGTAAAAACATTTATACCACCTGTGATTTGCTTTAAGTGTGGAAAGCCTCGACATGTGAGTAAATAGTGTAGACAATATGAAATGCCAATTAGTAAGACATGTTTTAAGTGTGGTAAACCAGGGCACTTACGTATGGCTTGTCCCGAGAGTACTAACTGGCAAGACAATAGGAACAGAGATACCTAGAGAGCGTTCAATTGTTCCCCTATCCTAAAAAGAAATCTGACCCTATCAAGGTTAGAAAAATGTATGGTTGATGGGACAGTACAAGGTAAACCCTTCAAAATTCTTAGAGACTCGGCATGTAGTCAATCCACTACAGTATAAGGGCAGGCAGACTTAGAACCAAATAGTTGTTATGTGAAAGTGAAATGGGTAACAGTTTCAGGAGTAAGGGGAACTATAGAGGTGCCAATAGCTGAAGTGTTATTAATGTGAGTTAGTGTCAGGCAAGCTTGAAGTTGCAGTAATTAAAGGATTACAGCAAGACGTACTATTAGGGCATGATCTAGACCCGTACTGTGGAAATGCAATCAGACGGGATATATGTATAGTTGCCAAATCCCAGGCTAAGAAGGAAGTAGATGAGTTCAAACTACAGGAAAGAGAACTAAGGGACCAAAGGATAGTTACCAGAGTCCAGGCTAAGAAGTAAGTAGATGAGTTCAAACTAGTGGAAAGAGAACTAAGGGACCAAAGGATAGTTACCAGAGCCCAGGCTTAGAAGGAAGTAGATGAGTTGAAACTAGGGGAAAGAGAACTGAGGGACTAATGGATAGTTACCAGAGCTCAGGCTAAGAAGAAAGTAGATGAGTTCATACTAGGAGAAAGATAATTAAGGGACCAAAGGATAATTACCAGAGCCCAGGCTAAGAAGGAAGTAGATGAGTATAAACTAGGGGAAAGATAACTAAGGGACCAAAGGATAATTACCAGAGCCCAGGCTAAGAAGGAAGTAGATGAGTATAAACTAGGGGAAAGATAACTAAGGGACCAAAGGATACTTACCAGAGCCCAGGCTAAGAAGGAAGTAGATGAGTTCAAACTACAGGAAAGAGAACTAAGGGACCAAAGGATAGTTACCAGATCCCAGGCTAAAAAGGAAGTAGATGAGTTCAAACTAGCGGAATGAGAACTAAGGGACCAAAGGATAGTTACCAGATCCCAGGCTAAGAAGGAAGTAGATGAGTTGAAACTAGTGGAAAGAGAACTAAGGGACCAAAGGATAGTTACCAGAGCCCAGGCTAAGAAGGAAGTTGATGAGTTGAAACTAGGGGAAAGAGAACTGAGGGACGAATGGATAGTTACCAGAGCTCAGGCTAAGAAGAAAGTAGATGAGTTCAAACTAGGGGAAAGATAATTAAGGAACCAAAGGATAGTTACCAGAGCCCAGGCTAAGAAGGAAGTAGATGAGTATAAACTAGGGGAAAGATAACTAAGGGACCAAAGGATACTTACCAGAGCCCAGGCTAAGAAGGAAGTAGATGAGTTCAAACTAGCGGAATGAGAACTAAGGACGCACATAGAACAGCAAACGAATGATGCCACTCCAAAGAAAGATAATGGAAGTCACCTGCCAAACTCAGACACAAGTATTCCGGATGTTCTACAATCAGTTAGTGGGGGTGGGGTGATCAAATGCTGGCTGTAATTAAGGAAGATCTTACCAAAATGCAGACACCACTTTGCAACGAGTACGGGACAGGGTCATTCAGGAGGAAGAAATAAGTAATCATAGAATATGTTTCTATACCAAAAATGACCTTATTACGAGCAAATGGCAAAAACCTACAACTGGTGAAACAGAAAGTGGGAAAGTAGTGGGACTAGTTGTGGTACCCCAAGAATGTATAAACAATATCCTCTTTTTAGCACATAATGCAGCAGGTCACATGGGAGTAGAAGAAACAAAAGATAGGGTGCTAATACACTATTACTGGCCAGGGATATTTAAAGATATAGCAAACTACTGTAGGACATGTGATTTTTGTCAAAAACTGGTCAAAGGTAATAAGCTGCGAAATCCCCCAGATTGTCGATGTCATTTATTGAAACACCATTCAAGAGAATAGGCATAGTTAGTCTGAGCGAGAAAGAATACTAATGTATATGTTAACAGTGGTAGATCATGCAACAAGATGGCCAGAAGCCATACCTTTGTGAAATATTAGGGCAGAAACTGTATTGGATGCACTTATAAAGATTTACAGGAAGAGTAGGACTTCCTCAGGCGATAATTCATGATCAGGGAACAAACTTCATATCAAGGGTAATAAAAGCCATGTGCACGAAGCTTAATATTACGCAGATCTCAACATCTGCTAGACACCAGCAAACTAACGGGGTAACAGAACGTTTTCATGGGACCCTAAAGAACCTAATTAAGTCGTTAACAGATGAACAGTTGAAATGTTGGGATGAGTACATACCATATTTCGTCTTCTCATATAGGGTAGTGTCATGCAAAATAACTGGGTATTTTCCATTTCAGCTGTTGTATGACAGTCTGACCAAAAGGCCACTTAGCATTTTAAAAGATAGTTGGCTTTCATTGAATAGCTCTTCAAATGATGTGGTATTCAATTTATTGAGTATGCGTAAACGCTTACCAAAGATAATGGAGAAGGCAAATGAAAATACAAGACAAAGCCAAAAGAAAATGAAAAAGCTGTATGGCAGAAATGCCACTGAGCGTGAATTTAGCCGAGGGGAACAAGTATTTATCTTCTTACCAGAGGGTCCTTTAAAATTGGATCAAAATGGCAGGGCCCTTATTGCATAGAGAAACGGGTTGATTATGTCAATCATGAAATCTGTTTACCAGATAAACGTAAGTCACAACGAATGGTGCATGTAAATGTAATCAAGTAAGCTTAACAAATGCATGTATGTACAGCAGTAGTACATGATATTAGTGGAAAGGGAACAGAAAGTTGGCAATTTAATGGAGAGAATGAAACCTTTGTTGAAATAGACTGTGACTTAGGACCTACTTTAGTACACACGCAGACTTGGAAGGATGTAGAAATTGGAAAACATTTGTCACATAAACAAAAAATGCAGACAAAGGGAATAATTTGTGCATATAAGTATATTTTTTTTCTTCATATGGATATTTTCTAAAAATCTATCCACTTGAGGGTGGGTGGGGAATGGCTGGCAAGTCACTCATGTTTATCCATTCCTTACAGTTCTACTGTAGCCTAACATCTGGGGAGGACAAGTCATTCATATCCCCCAATGATTTACAGCCCTAGCTTAACATTTGGGGGAAACAAGATTATCAGGCGTAGCCAGGGGGTCATACATAATACACCCCCCCCCCCTCTTCCTGTATTAAAAATAATGATTCCCTTATAGGTAGGAAAACTCTGGGGAAGAAAAATCCCTCTTGTCCCTCCATGATTTACAGCCCTAGCTTAACATCTGGGAATAGCCCCCAAAAAAAATCTGAGGTAAGGGGGAAGCCTGCAGAAGGGATATATTCTCTTCTCAACAGAGGGGTACTAGGTAAAAAGATTTCTAAAGGTGTGTGTGGGGGTGGGAGGGGGGGGGGGTAGTACTGTTATTTCTACGTTTCAGTCTAGACATAAATTTGTTTGTATCTTGGTATGATTATGTATTGTTGACTCATGACACAGAATAGGTCATAAAAAACAGACCAAACCTAAAGTTCCAGGGTATATGTTGGTTCATATCAAAAAACAAAAAAAATAGTACAAGCAGTCATATTGTAGATTTTAGTGCACCGACAATTTATTTTTCAGCGCAAATTTAATCCAATGAGCTTTAGATTTATCTAAACAATTTTATGGCAAAGAGTTTTTGTCCTCTTTGTGAAATTTCTTCCCGTACGCCTATGTAAAAGAGGATATGCATCTCGAAGGGAGAAGGGGGGCGGGGGGGGGATTGCTTCTGTCCCTCCATGATTTACAGCCCTAACTTTATAGCTTAACACATTAAATTTAAGCACCGTGCCGAAATGGCTGATTTAATGGCATTACTATCTGACTATTACATCTTAAGATGGGAATGCTTGGAATTTTACATCACCAGTTAGGTTCGCACCGCCGATCGGGGGACTCAATAAGTCTCCCGATCGCGAGACTCAAACATGCGCACTGAGCTTACAGTGATATATGGACGCCACCATTTTTTCTGTGAAGTTTCAATTATAGACCCTTATCAGTCGTTTCATTAAAGGTTCGTATCAAAGTGTGCTTTGTTCATGCACACAGTTTGTCATCTCAAGGTCCCCAGTAAGTCCTGGAATACGGCCCTGCTCCCCTTTCCCTCCCACTCTATTACACAAACACACCCTATCAAATTTGATACCGTTTAACAGGAAGCTTTTTTAATATGATTTAATGAGATCAGATGCATACAGCAATTTATCCTATAATAATAATAATGGCAATGATAATGAACACTTGTTTTGCGCCAGTATTCATCAAAAGTGATGCTCATGGCGCAACGACACAATAATTAATGCAAAACAATGTGAACAAAAAAGAAATAATAGTTAGGAATACTGCAAAATACATACATACAAGAAGAAAAATAAGCTTAAAAGTGAACAGAATCAGAACACATGAGAAATGTCTTTAATGATGATGTAAAAGAATTGAGCAAAGGATTAAGTTTGATATTGTCTGGAAGTCTGTTCCATAAAAAATGGGGCAGCAGAAGAAAATGAACGTTCACCCCATGTTCTAGAAGTACGTGGAATAGCTAATTGAAGTTTAAAATTAGAACGCTTAAACTGGCGGGGAGACTTATATGGGATTATAAGATCAGAAATGTATGTGAGAGACAATACATGAGTAGACTTATACACAAAAACTAGTATTTGAAAAACAATTCAATGATGAATGGGTAGCCAGTGTAAATTCCTTAAAATGGGAATAATGTGTTCAGTTGGTTTACTTGAGGTTATTATCCTGGCAGCAATATTTTGTAAGCGGGAGAGACGTTTGATTTGATTGGCTGGGAGACCATATAAAAAAGAGTTACCCATATCAAGGCGGGAAGAGACAAAAGCATGAACTAGTTGTTCAGTGGCAGGCATTGTTAAATATTTTCTGATTAGTCCTATGCTAC
The DNA here is from genome assembly GCA_020152595.1 of Chiridota heheva. Lineage (NCBI taxonomy): Eukaryota > Metazoa > Echinodermata > Holothuroidea > Apodida > Chiridotidae > Chiridota > Chiridota heheva. The sequence continues at coordinate 641 of JAIGNY010002366.1, read as the reverse complement.
GTAGATGAAATAATGAAGATTTAGAAATTTCAGAGATATGGTCAGCCATTGACATATCAACATCAAAAATGAAGGCAAGGTTACGAGCTTTAGAGGCTATACATACTTGAGCATTACCAATTTAAAGAAAAGGGAGGTTGATTTTGTTACGCTGACGTTATGAGACCAATAGAATGAGACCAATGGAACCATTATTAGATGTAACAATTGTCAGACTAATAAAAGTGACGTTATTGACGCTACAGTCACCCCCACCGTCCCCTAAACTACAGCAAAGGTGTGGTCAGATCCATAGACCTAGCCTACTTAAAAGAACTAACTAATCAAAACGTAATGTAACTGAAGCCCGTCGTCTCGTCCTCAAGAGAGACGGTGCTGAAACACCTACCAATACCATCTCCCTAAAGTTTTCCACCCCAACTCTCCCCTCGCACATCACTGCTGGCTACCTGAGAACCCAGTCACCTCTTATATTCCGAACCCCCTTCGTTGTCATAAGTGCCAGAGGTATGGCCATGCAAAAAAAATTATGTCGCAGCCAAGAGCGCTGTGGCAACTTTGGATCCCTCAACCATAAAAGCACCTCCTGCACCAGCAACCCACACTGCACCAATTGCGACGGTACTCATCCAGCTTACCAT
>JAIGNY010002416.1:1912500-1981709 GCA_020152595.1 Chiridota heheva | reverse complement strand
TTCTTGTAATGTTAATTCGCTTTACCTTGTACAAAAAGAAAACGAAACAGTGATTGTGCATTTTTGCATGTATGATGAAGGCAAAAAATAAACAATGTTGATGGTATGTATACAAGATTTCAACAGTTTCTTTGTCTTCTATTAATTATTTTACAATACATAACTGACATGAAAAATAAAAGGTAGTTGAAACTTCTTTGAAAGTTTAAAAACAAAGCTACATATATGAGGACACCACAAAGTGGTTCTGACCACACATGCTGTTACATGTATGTAGATATGGCATCTTGATGTATGTCATGTCCTCATGTCATCAGTTAAATCTGCATGGGTGTATAAGGAAACAGTCAACTGTGGTCTAGTTGACCTCACATGACAGGTAGACAGAGATGAAAACTGGATGTATGCCCTTCCCTCATTTCATTAAATAGATCTGTATGCACAGACAGGTGTATGAAGACAGAATAAAGTGGGGTCTAGTTGGCCTCACATTACAGTTACGCAGAGACAAAATCTGAATGTATGCCCTTCCCTTATTTCATTAAATAGATCTGTATGCGCAGACGCGTGTAGGAAGACAGAGTAAAGTGGAGTCTAGTTGGCCTCACATTACAGTTATGCAGAGACAAAATCTGGATGTATGCCCTTCCCTTATTTCATTAAATAGATCTGTATGCGCAGACCGGTGTATGAAGACAGAGTAAAGTGGAGTCTAGTTGGCCTCACATTACAGGTACTGTATGCAGAGATGAAATCTGGATGTATGCCCTTCCCTGGAATAGGTGGGGATATGCCCCACTAATAATTAGGCCAAACATAGTTTTTTCTTAAATAATCATTAATTAAGATTAGATTAAAGAGGCAAGATTAAATCATTGTATGCTTTTGAATCTTCATAAAGACAAAATTAGAAAATTGCAAACGAATTTAGCTTGGTAAATAAACTCAAGAATGTCAACCGTTGACATTCGGCAGATTCAGAGAAAACGACATTAAGCGGTTTTAGGATCTATGTCAAATTGATTTAAGCCACATGTCTTCCCAGTGGCATAACTAACTTTCCAGTGCAGGGGGGAATTCCCCAACCAAGCCTTAATCACAGTTTTGTCGGAAAATGTAATCCCATGTCGGAAAATATTGTATTCTCAGCAAATTATGAACAGTAAGATCAAAATACAGGAATAAGCAACTAACTATTTTGCAGTATTTTGTAGGCCCACATATTTTATTGCTGGTTACCAACTGACCAATCAATGGCAAAGCCTTAAATGATTATGCCATGTCACTGCTGTTCCTTGTTGTCAGCGGAACATCCTTGGCTAAAATTTGCTGAAGCCCTCTCCAGACATACTGGAAGAGGACTAAAATGGGTCCAGATTTCTTCTTTTTCATAGCCGGAGGTTGGGGGAGGGAGGGGAAGGGGAGAGGGGGGAGAACTCAAACTTATCTTTCCATCAAACATTGCTGTTAATTGGAAAATCTTCAATTTTTGCAAAATCTCTTTCTCAATCTGTCAATTTTAAATTTCCCTCATTTTCAGGAAATTTTCTTTAGTGGTATAAATCCATGGTTTTCTAAGGCCAAGTATATGTAGTTTCATTTTCAGGAATTTTCATTAAATTTGGGGAAATTTCATTCATCATTGGGGACATTTCCTTCATTTTGGAGAAAATTCTTGCAATTTGGGAGAAATTTTCTACAATTTTCAGGACATCATACCATAATTTCCATAAATTTTACCACATTTTCTTTCAATTTTACCAAATGTTTCAATTTGATTTTAATTTTTCCCAATTTTACTTCCCAACCCGGATGAAAGCATTATTGCAAACCTGAAGGTGAAATCTTCCAATGGGGAGGTCCCCCGACCTCCCACCCAGTTTTTCATCCGCGTCTTATGCCTCTGATCCTAAATACAGATTCCTTAAAACATTTGATGTTATCCTGGTGGGTCTGCAACCAGTGAGTTCACAACTGGTTATCAAAGGCCGTGGCCATCATGATGTCCAGCACTGGATCCTTTTGGGATAGTAAACCTTGCTATGCTATGCTATACCAATTTATAAATTTAGGTCCTACTCCCCCCACAGGTGTTCCTAGCATTATGGCAACCTATATACTTATTAGATATATATATATCAAGGTAGGTCACCTCCTACCGTGACTTTCGAACCGTATTTGGAAAATTCCTTTTTTTGACCACTCGCGAATCTTATTACATTTTTTTACTCAACTCACATTTGCCGGAGACTCCCTTCTTTGTTTACAAGCCAGAGTATTTGTTATTTTTTTCCTATGAGATGTACAAACGATGAATTATCTACCCCCATTACAGTCATGACAATTTAAATGCATGACAATTTGCTGCAAACCAAAAAAATGTTCACGATGACGTCCTTGAATTCCTGCTTCTTATAAGAAGCGATGGATTTCTTAGTCCTAGGGGTCAGTGGGTAGGTAAAATGACCAGGATTGTGAATGAGTTTAGGGGTGGGTGGGTAGTTAAAATGACCAGAATGGGATTACGGAAAGGGTGGGTAGGTAAAATGACTGGGATTAGTAAGTCACCCACCCCCACCTCCGATCTGATTCTGAATGAAGTACAAGTAAGTCACCCAACCCTGCTTCCAATTGATTCGAATGCAAAGTAAGTCCCCATCCCCACCCCCTCCCTCACCTCCGATCCCAATCTAAAGTAAGGGGTTCCCGATATAATTGGTGTCCTCATAGAGGTTTGCTAGTATAATAACTGAAGCTAATTTTGTGCATCCCTAATTTCGTGCACTACATAATATGTTCGATTCCTCCTAGTTTAGCAACCAATTTCAAACAATTGGACTTACGAGCTAAAACTTACATTCAAAATCGTGAAAATGACGCTTCCTGGGATAAGGGAGACAAATATTTCTCACTTAAAATGCAATATATCTCACATCATAAAAGATATTTTCCTTTAAAAAATTACTGGTCCAGTTGAACCAATAAAAACAACAATTTTTTCTTCACACTCAAACACACACATCCATCTGCTATCACTAACGCTAGGATAAAGGACGTTTTATTATGTAATGATGGCCTAAGCTATAAAACAAGTTTAACCAAAGGCCACATCGGGTTTAAAACTGATGAATATTTAAGAGATTAAACTTGAACTTAAGGCTATGATGTTACAAAAGTTAATTTCTGTCCCGTGTTAGGGTGTGAAAATTTCATATCTTTTTACAGTATTTTTATTCAAACGAATAATATGTGAGAGTTAATAAACAAAAAAAAGAGATTAAAGAAACAAATAAAAGGTCTAGGTAGATTCTTCTCACCAGATGTCACTAAAAATAAGATCAGAATGTGTTTCAGTGCTATTGCTTGTTAATCTTATGGCCCCATTGTATTTGTAAAGACTCGGAAGAGTGATTTTTAATCTCTTTTTTTGACATTTCAATATTTTATATAAGTTAAGTGTTTGAAAACAATATTTTGCATACTGTTTTAAAGGGACGTCAAGTTTTCCTAACGTTAATTGATAAAAGCCAAAGTGCGGCAGGCATTAGATGCACAAAATTACTGTAGGAGACCCTTGAACAAACACGCTCAAGAATTGTTATAATTTGTTATTCCTCGACTTTTTCATGGAAAAGTTTTTTTTTTTTTATTCATCACCGTTACAAAGATGAGAAGTTTAGTGACACCTTCAAAGAATTTTTTAAGGTAAGTTCTGTTTTTTTTATAATAAAAATGTCGCCATTTTCTTTCTTAAGTGCACGAAATTAGGTTCCTCCCCCCTCCCCAGCCTCATATAGTTTGCATGTTGTTAGATGTTACACAGCATATACAAATTATGTTTAAAAGACTATTTATGCAGCAGTTTTCATGTAAAAAAAGCTTTAAATTTTCAGCAGAAATGTCTTTGAAGCATCCACAAAGCAACTTGTATAGTTTTAGGCGTGTGTTTTAATTTTGAAGTTGAATTGCTAGTGCTAATAATATCATACAAACTCGCGTAACTAATATGCGATAGAGAATATGTTGAACAAGCTACAAAAGGCACATTCACAAAATTACAAGCAGTGGGAAGTTAATCAATATCTAAATAAAATAGCATCTTGTAATTAAAAGTTATTCTTAAACTTTTACCTAAGGCACGTAAGATAGAAGACAAGATACGGCCCTCTTCCCGTTACACACACTTCGATAACTGGTATGATCGTCACACATGCATAAACGCGCTGCCATGCATAGGAAAACTAGGGAAAATGCGGAAGCCACAAATAAGTTTATTTTGATCATTTTGTATGTCGTATTCACTTTGTTTCATTAAAAACCAACAAAACTTATTAGCAAAAAAGTTATTATATACTATATCTAAAATTAAAAAGAAATTACAATTTTTAAATATACACTGATTTTGTTTTAAAATTACTTTTAAAGAAAAAAATATGGAGGATAATTCTACGCGCTGCCACGCATAGCTTTTATGCGTTAACATTTTTACGACTACGCGTATAGGTAACTGACGCTTTAAAACAAGCTTTAAACTTCTAAAAAGCCGGGCTCCCGACGAATAGGCAGACTCGAGATATCGATGATGAAAACTGGAAGGTGTGCGCAGGGAGGGGAACAGAAGATCTGAAAGGAATCTGACTCTTCAAAATCAATTCGTCAGATCTTCATTATTGGTACTTGGTCCAAATAATTATACACCCTGTAAAAATATATTCAAAGAGTTACCTCTTTGGGTGCAAAATCTGGGAAAATTTGAGACACTTATTGATGCTTTAAATATGAAGTTCCAGTAGTTTTTTATTACCAAAATCAAGTTTCTATATATAACTCTATAAATGAATCACACTATTTACATCTGATCATCAACACATCTGAAATTTGAGGTAACAATATCCTTCCAACAATATATTGACCATCATTTAGTCATTTATTAATTAGTATCTCAATGAATTTGATTGAGGCAGCAAAAAAACAAAAAAACAGCTGTTTCAATTACAATATTGCTTTCAAAATAGTTTCAAGTTTGTCCCGATTTTGCACTAAGCAAGACAGAGTATTTCTTTTTTCTTAGGTAATGTATTTCTAGGAGTATAATTACCGTGGATGCGAGAGTTTTTAAATAAGAATAAAAAATCAACAAAATTTGAGGTTTTTCCTATGCAGGCTAACACTATAATGACACCTATGGTTGTCATTTCAAGTGTGGCCTGTAGAAGGCTTCATATTGCTACTTCAGTGGACGTCATCAGTTGCAGGGTTTACACATGTATGGGTGAGTGGTCACCAGTTTATCGAATTATGGATACGTCACCAGTTGTAGGATCTACACACGTATGTGTGTGTGTGTGTGTGCATGTGTGTGTGTGTGTATTTGCCTGTATTTTGAGCATGAGCTTTTCTCTAAAAAGCCTTGCTCAGATGAAATGTATAAGGGAGGGGATATGGAGTTACATAATTCATTCCTCAAAAGTTATTCCAGCAAAACTTGAATCTTTAAGGAATTAATTTTTCTGTTTTCGTTGGAAAGTCCAAATATTGCCTCAGATATGTTGGCCACCAACCAGCCTCCAACCCTCAACCCCAAACCACCCTCATCAAAATGTCATTTATAACAGTTTTTTTTTTTTTTTTTTATCATCGTGACCGTACGAGCTAACACCTTCCCATCCCCGCCCCCGTAGAGATGTAGAATGTCGGATATAATTGTATTAAGAGTATATCACAGTCATGCCTGACCCAACTAGATATCAGATTTATGTCCTCCTAACCGCCATGACCGCCAACTTGGCATGATGACAACGTCATACTTGGGCACTTAGTCAGGCAGAGATTGAAAATGTCGGATATACTGTTTAAATCAGAGATATATCGCAATCATTCCCGAATCGTCCAGGTATCAGAGTACAGGTCGGGCAACGGGGACAGTATGAAAGATGCCCACTCATATGGGCCATTTAAAGTTTGGGCAGGAAAAACTAGAAATCTTCCAGGGCTTCTTCCCCTGGACCCTTAGTACCAGAGCTACGTCCATGAACCCAACAAGTTTGGCCGAATTCTTCTAAATTTTAAAAGGAATTTTCCTATACTTGTTTAAAAATGGTATAGACTGATAAACACTTATCTGAGTAGATTTCAAAGTTGAAATTGAAAATTTTCATCTTTTCATTAATTATGTTGTGGAACTATGTCTGTTTGTGTAGAGTTTGGGGCAAAAAAAAAAAATCCTCAGCCCAAGGCTTCACCCATGAACCCTTGGACACTTTCACCGTCTAAAGTTTCTCAATTTTCAAGGGAGTAGATTCAATATGAGAATGTTGAATTGTCTTGTTATCATCAATTAAATTTTCCGATCTTTCTCAGTTCTGCAGTTTGTGTTTATTTTCAGCCATTTTTGGGCATCAAAGACAAGAAATCTTCAAAACTTTCTTGGGCTTCACCCCTATACTTCTCCCAAGCACCTTATGTCGGACTTCTTCCCCTGGATCGTATATCCTTGCTTTGCCCCGGGACCCAACGATTTTTTAGGGAGAACTTCCCAAAGTCATATCCATTGAAATAAAGTGTATTTTCTTGGGCACTCTGGGTGGTTAAATCTTCATTAGGCACGCTGGGTGTTTGTGGTTTAATTCTCATTGGGCTCACTGGGTGATTGGGGTTTAATCCTCATTGGGCGCATTGGATGTTTGGGGCCTTCATTAGGTGTACTAGGTGCTTCCATTGAGTTAACGTGTATTTCTATGGTCCATTGAGATAACGTGTATTTTCTTTGACACTCTGGGTGCTTGGGGTTTAGTCATAATTGGGCACTCTGAGTGTTTGGGCTTTAATCATCACTGGGCGCGCTGAGTGCTTGGATTTAATCCTCATTGGGCGCGCAGGGTACTCGGGGGTTTAATCCTTGTGTTCGCACTGGGCAGCTGGGTGCTCTTGGGGTTTAATTTTCATTGAGCGCGCTAGGCTCTAGATAAAGTAAACAAGTTCAGATACCTTGGTGCACAGTAAGCTTACAAGGTGGTGGCGAGGAAGATATCAAAAACAGAATCTCTAAAGCAAGAGTATCATTAATAAAGTTAAATAAGATATAGAACTCATGTTCAAATGCTACAGGAGAATTTTGAAGATCAGATGGCCATATGTAATATCTAACGATGGAATACTGAGAACCACTAAACATGACAAAATCAGCACTAAAGTAAAAAGAAGAAGGTGGAGGTGGATTGGTCATGTGAGCACTGTTAAGCACTGTGTGACAGCTATGACGTGGAAACCAAAGGGGAGAAGGAAGGTTGGTCGTCCTAGAACGACCTAGAGAAGGACAGTCGAGAAGGAGAGAAAAGTGATGGGATGGAGCTCGTGAACAGAAGCCATACAAGTTGCAAAAAATAGAGTCTAGTGGAGAGAGTGCACTGCAGCCTTATGGGCCGGGAGGCCTTAAGAGACTAGGTGAGGTGAAGTGCACTAGGTTCTTTCTTTGAGGTAATGTGTATTTCTATGGTCCATTGAGATAACATGTATTTTCTTGGGTACTTTGGGTGCTCGGGATTTAATCATCAGTGGGCAGTGGGAACTCTGAATGCTTGGGGCTTAATCATCATTGGGCGCACTGGGTGCTTGGGATTTAATCATCATGTTCGCACTGGGTGCTTGGGGTTTATTCCTCATGTTCGCACTGGGTGCTTGGGGTTTAATTCTCATGTCCTCATGATTATAAATGAAAATATGTGTATATATATGTTATCTATCAAATTCAAGTGGGTGTGATTTTTTTGCAAAAACAAATTATCATAGGCCTACATGTAAAGGGCACTTATTCACACGTAATGGTGAGGAGTTGTGTGCATCTTAATAGAGTTATGCAAAAGCATAACAATAGACTTTCGTGCAAAATGATTAACCTGAGATTACAGCTTAAACAGGCGGTCTCGTCTCAAAACAAGTCGCAATGACGTCAGTAAGCACAGCGGCAGTTCTTACACACGTCATCAAAAATCGACTCGGGCCTATCCTATTACAATCGTTCAGAGGAGCGTATATTAGGTAAGGTAGGACTGCATGCGTATATTTTATCGGGGACATTTATATAATAAACACACTTTATATGACACACTTTCCAAACGGGGACAACCTACCATTCGGGGACATCCTAGTTGGTTTTCTTCGAGATTTGGGCTCTCCATGGGTGAAACAATATGCCACCTGAAATATTACGCATTTTATTGCTGTTCCCTTTAGTATGTTCTATGCAGGCTGTGTTTCAAAATATGTGTCTTCAGGTGTATTATCATCAGAGTATGAAATTCTAGCACATATGTCCCCGGTTATGTGATTTAGACTGCTTACTGTCCCCAGTTGGGCGAATAAACTCTAACACATTACCTCTTTCCCCGATTGGTATCTTTTATGTGGTATAGTGGTCCTGGTTGGAGGACGTACACATGGGTGTACGATGCAGTTAGTATGTACTATAGAGTACATTCCTGTTTTTGTGTCATTAAACTGTTAAAAAGAACACGATGAGTAATAAATGATAAATTAATACAAATGGGTTGTGAAATTGTGATCAATCTCACCCAGGGCCGTAATTCCCGAGGGACAGAGGTGACATGTCCCCCTCCCCCACTTTTCAGCAATTTTTTTTTTTAATTCAGTACATTTTAGGAAAATTTTGCCATCTACCCCCCCCCCTATTTTTTGGATAAGAGGCTATGCCCCCCTCCCACACACACACACTTTTCAAATAAGAATTACGGCCCTAAGCTCATCTCATCTAATTCGGTTAAAAATAACGTCCATGCTATGTCCCCGATCGGATGATTCAAAACGCATGTCCCCGGTTGGGACTCAACACAAGTATGGGTGTGTGTGGAGGGGGAGGGGGCGTTCTTTCTGCCTCACGGGAATTACGGCCCTAGTTTTTATCATCCAAATCGTTTTTGTGAGATGAATATGTCGAACTGTCAGGCTTTTCCGTTTCTCCCAGCAGATTGACCTGTCGACTGCCTGAGCCATTTACAGGTTGCATAAGCGTATACAGATGACCCACGGGCGCCAAAAAATATGTCCCTCTTCTCTAGTTTCGTCCCTGGCCATTTTTGGAAGGCATCCATGGCCCTACCAATTGGATTTGGTCATAATTCAAGGGGGAATTTAACACAATACATTATGTTTTTGAAAAGCAGTGTTGGGGAACACTGTTGGCAGGTTGGGGGAAATATTTGCATAATTTATTCAAAGAATGCCTAAACACTCAAAATGCTGTAAAATGATCAAATTTCAACAGCATATATTTCTTAGCTACCTGTCCATCTGTCCATGGATCTCGAATTAATTGTTCAAATTATTCCTTGATCAGATTACGGAATTCAAAAATATTAAAAGATGCACATTTTTCACGTGACGGTGACACATAAAGACCTGCAACAAAAGGTCAAAATTATTAATCAATCTATTATTTCTTCTTATTTTCATCATTTAATTTGACATGTTTGAGGTGCCTGCTGCTTTGAGCTGGCAAAGACCTATCGCGGGATAAATAGGCCTATGAATACTGTGGGATCAACATGTTTCTTCACATGTCACTCTCCGACCAATTCATATTAGTGGAGTGCGTGGCTACATTTCGCCGTTGTCTCTCATTCGCTAAGCCCACGTAACTTTTTTTCACAAAAAATTCAACTAATCATTCCCGCATCCTGTAATTCTTGGACATGGCGTGATCTCTATAGTTTTCAGTCCTCTTTCTGCCCATACTTTGCATTTCCCGCCCAACCATTTAGTATTAGAAAAAAAGATCCCCGTCACCCCGCTCTATCTCCCATATTCTCCGCCCCTACAACTTCCAGCAACACACCAATTGCCTGTATAATCATGCTCCACGCGGGTAGGCGTGGTCTTCATCCCATTATGTCGCCCCGCCCCTCCAATGGACGGGCAATAACAGCTCCAATCGCATATCCCCCATAATTAGGCGCATGCACAACATTTGGTCTGGCGTGAACAAACCCTAATTTCTGACACTTTGCTCTGTAAATTAATATTCACGCAAACAGCACTGTAGTACTATTAGGCCTACAGACCTACTACAAACAAGCCAACATGCCCGCCCAACGAGCGAAGCTCAGAATGACACTGAAATACCCACTTTAAAGCCACGAATAGGGGCCACAACTATCTAATAGAGGTTATGTGATCTTTATCGACCCCCTTCCCCACTCTTATCTCCCCCCCCCCCCCTTCCTTTGTAATCCCGTAACAGTGTCTCAATCTATGGCTTGATTTTCTTTTTAACTTTAAAAGTCCGAACAAGGCAATCAAGGTAGCATATAACTATTCATCTGTTCCATTGAAACTTATGGTACAAGCGACCAGTTTGGGATACTTTTCCAACCAGAACACGAAAGATTGGGATATTTTGTAATGTACAGTATGTTGTGTGACCCAAACCCACACACACACACTTTCTTGGTAAAGTTCAAAAAGCGCACGCGTAGAGAGGTACATTAGTCTTTCAAAGTGACACAAACATGTGGAAGCTGTAAAGCAAAGAGCTTCTTTGGTGAAAGGTTCCCAAAATTCGATGGTGGAGCACCATTAATATGTGGTCGAGGGAAAAACTATACCGTTGAACCCTTGTCACTGAATAGCTGAAGACCGAGTGTGCATGTCATGACCAATATATCAAGTTTAATTTATTTTCAGAAAGAAAATGATGAAAAACCCCTGAACCATTCTAAGGACCCCTTATTTCAGTATTTGCTTATCACATTATTTGGGACTGTTTCATTGAAGTTTTGGGTTCATGATAAACTGATAGATGTATTCTCTCTAATTTTGGTTCTAAATATCTTGATCTAAGAGTTTTGTGGCAGCAAAAATATAGGGGTCACCAGAAATTTTCAGACCGATAAAAGTTGGACATTTTCGGGGGAAGGGGTGGGGTTGGGGAGATTGCCCCTAAAGCTATAATGCTGTTGTACATGCTTTCGAAATACGTCAATCGAAAAGTGCCCCTAATATCCTGTATACCCCCTCCTCCCCATCAGATTCACATATCTTCCGCCACCTCTGCCTACCAGAGCTTCGCCCATGGACTCCACAATTTCGCCCGATTTTTCTCAATTAACTTGTATAGGAAATTTATTTCTACTCTGCTGTTCTGCCTACTTAGAAGTGGTAACCCTAATATACGAGTAGATTTTAACATGAGAATTTAAAATTGTCTTCTTCTCATCAAGTATACATTGTGAAACTTTGTGTTGATTTTAAGCCAGTTTGGGATATCAAAAACAAAAAAATCTTCAGACCAGAGCTTCACCCATATACCCCACAATTTTGCCCGAATTGTCTCCCTTTTCAGGGAAAATTCCCAGGCTAACATAACGTTACACATGTCGCCATTTTGAAAAGGAATGACCTTGGGTGGTCTCTAAGTGGCAAGTTCTGTTAACTAAAGAACAGATCTTGGAATGTGATCAAAAATCTCAAATTTTAATCAAAAAATCCTAACTTTTGGACTACAAATCTTCAATTCTTCGACCAAAAGTTACAATTGAAGGTCAACTATATTGAAGTTTGGACCAAAACCTCCAACTTGGGGTCCGCAAAAATCTGTAATTTTGTATCAAGTGTGGTTCCAAATTCTTTCTGTAGGCGGTGTGTTTCAAGACATCAGGCAAAAATCGCCATTTTCCTACCATTGGGTCAGTATTTAAGGGGAATTTATGAGATTATATGCTATCAACAAATTTATTTAGCATTAATCACGGAAGATTGTAAGGTGCATACACGGCAACTAATTCTTGTAAGCGTGTGCACTTACACTGAGGTATATGGGGATATATTGTTGCTACCAACTTTCCAGGCCACCGTATAATATATGTCAAAACCGATGTAATGAGCGTGGGCAGCGGACCAATTGGTTTAATCCTTAAAATGGGCTTTCAGACAAAAAGATTTCAAGAAATGGGAAAGAAAGAAGGGTTAAAGGTGAACTACACCCATATTTCAGGTTGTCTTTTTGGTGAATTTTCAAATCTTCATTTATCTGTTTTACCTCCCTAAATTAAAAAATTGTATTGTTTATGAATCTCAGAAAATTTTACTTCGTATTATTTTTTGTGTTAGAGAAGTTTTGAGGCTCTCTAAAAGAATCGAAAAACATTTGTGAGCCTCTGGAAAATTATGTCCTCACTTTTCGTTGTATTGCCCCTTTAATATAATTGAACGATATTACATGAGGTTACGATGTAGATGTCAAATGTCAATGAATGCAGGAAAGACGCTGGGAAATTTTGAATATTTGTTATGCTGGATCAATGCACTTCGAAGACGTCTGAAGCTTGCTGTCTATTAGGCGGGAAAATCAACCTCTTCGGAAAAGGTAATTAATGCTTAAATAATTTGTTATTATATCATAATCTAAGAAAGAATGAGTTACCATGTTTAATCATTGTGACTTACATGTGCTTTCCCTAGAATATGCCTAAAAAATGTGAAATACAAGTAAAATGTTTTTTGTTATCATAATTCTGAGTATTAGGCCTAATTAACGTGTATTGACAAATATTTTTGAATGTACTAATACAGCCTTTGATTCCCTTCGGTTGCAGAGCTTTTGTTTCCCTAACTGTAATTTGAAATTCGTAGATTAATAACAAGAATACAGTCTATAAGGCAGCGGGGAGGGGGGGGGGGGTGGGTATGGGGAAAATACCCCAGATTTTTCGCTGATTGTTAACTTATACACGTAAGGTATATGCATAATATGGGAACCATAAGGCATTTTTCTCCCCCACCCCCTTCTCCCCCATATCTACCATGCCCATTTTTCTCATATTTCGCCCTCTAGAGAGTTTGTGCTATAAGGACAACATCCGTTAAATTTACCGGTGCAGTTTTGCACAAAGTCACATACTTTTTGCCTTAGACCTATACACTGTCAATCAGATCAAATGAAAACCCATATTCTCCATAAAGCGATTTAACACTGATTTTAACCTTAAATTACCAATATTCTCCATAAAGCAATTTAACACTGTGATTTTAACTTACATAAATTACCCATATTCTCCATCAAGCGATTTAACACTGTGATTTTAACCTTTTCTATTCTTTTCAGAGGCGTTTTGCTGCCATATTAGGCGGGACAATGTCAATGAATGCAGCAAAGTGAGTTTCAAAAGCAAAAAGACGCGCGAAATTTTGATCATTTGTTATTCCAGATTTGTTCATAGCACGATCGGAGACAGCTTATCTGCATGCAGTCAGGCTGGGGCAATGTCAATACATGCAGGAAATGAATTTTATATAGCAAAGGACGCGAGAATTTTTGAATATTTCGTTTTATTTTGGATGATCATGGTTCTTCGGAGACAGTCTGCAGGGCAACCAGGCAGGGGAAATCAACCTCTTTTGGAAAGGTAATGCCTTTTTTTTTTATATATATATATACATATGATAGCATGATCTAAGAAATAATGATTTATTATGTTTATCAATGGTTCTTATAAAAGAAATTTGAAAAATATGTAGGCCTAAGTGTTATTTTTCTAAAAACCATTGGATATGTTAGAAAAGTATACAGAATCTAGTACTATAATTTACCACCTGAAGAAAGTTTGAGCAAAAATAAATTTTCTTTAAAATAAATTAACATTTGTTGACAATGTGAGGAAGAGAGTGCCAACATTATACAGTTCACTTATTACACCAGTCATTTTTAGCTTGACTATTCGAAGAATAGTAGAGCTATTCTACTACCCCCTGCGTCGGCGTCGGCGTCCGGTAAAGTTTTGGTTAAAGTTTTCATAACTTAAGTTATAAACGGTGTACATTCATATGACTTGGCATATGGGTAGACGACGTGGGTACTGATCAAATGAGCATGATTGGAGGGTTGTGTGTGCATACTAATTAGCTTATTTGCATAACAATGAAAATATTTTTCATGTTTTGGTTAGAATATTTTTGTTAAAGTTTTCATAAGTTATGAATGGTGTACATTCATGTGACTAGGCATAGGGTAGAGGACATGGGTACTGTTCAAATGAGCATGATTGAGGGGTTGTGTGTACATACTAATTAGCTTATTTGCATAACAATGCAAATATTTGCATCTATGATATCTCTTAAATTAAAGTGGATGTGGGGATTTTGTTTGCACAAATGATCAAAAATGTAAAGAGTATTGTCTACACTTAATGATGAGGTAAAGTGTGCATATTAATTAGCTTATTTGCATAACAATAGACTCGTACAAAATGTTTAACATTTATCAACGTATAACTTAAATTATGAATGATGTACATTCATGTACCGTAGCACAGGTAGAGGACATGGGTACTGTTCAATTAAGCATGATTGGGGGTTGTGTGTGCATTCTAATTAGCTTATTTGCATAACAATGGAAATATTTGTCAAATTAAAGTTTTGGTTCAAAGTTTTTGGTTAAAATTTTCATAACTTATGTTATGAATGGTGTACATTCATGTAATTTGGCATAGAGGAACTGTTCAAGTGAGCATGATTAGGGTTTGTGTGCATACTAATTAGCTTATTTGCATAACAATGAAAATATTTGTATCTGTAATATCTCTTAAATTAAAGTGGATGTGGGGATTATTTTTGCACAAATGATCATATATGTGAAGAGCATTGTCTACACTTAAAGTTGAGGTGAAGTGTGCGTATTAATTAGGTTTCTTGCATAACAATAGACTTTCGTACAAAATGTGTAGTATTTATGAGCGTCTAACTCAAGTTATGAATGATGTACATTCATGTAACGTGGCACATGGGTAGAGGACATGGGTACTGTTCAAATAAGCATGATTTAAGGTTGTGTGTGCATATTAATTAGGCTATTTGCCTAACAATAGACTTTCGTACATGATTGAGGATTGCGTGTGCATACTTATTGACTTATTTTTATAGCAATACAAATATTTGTATCTATGATATCTCTTAAATTAAAGTAAGAGTGGAAAATTTGTTTTACACAAATGATCATATATGTGAAGAGCATTGTCTACACTCAATGGTGAGGTATAGTGTGCATATCAATTAGGTTATTTGCATAACAATAGACTTGGGTACAAAATATTTAAGCTGAGATAATAACTTGCTATTTGGTTCAGTGGTAGAGGGCATTGGTACTGTTCATTTGAGCATAACTGGGGGATTGTGTGTGCATAATAATTAGCCTATTTGCATAGCAATGAAAATATTTGTATATGGTGTATCTCTTGCATTACAGTGGGTGTGATAATTTTGCCTAAACAAATGATTATACAGTATATGTGAAGAGCATTGTTCACACTTATTGGTGAGGTATAGTGTGCATTTGCTGCAATATGTTTGACCGGAGATCAAAAATATATGGCTTACTAAGTTCACATTTCTAGTTTTGTTATGATATTGACATTCCTGACATGAATAGCAATCAAAATGTTGGTCTTCTCATGAACAAAGAAGCAAATAAAAGTGCCCTCGCTTCTAACGAATGTTAAATTAGGAGTTTGGGAAATAACAACAATAAGCAGAATGTGGGGTAGAAGATGACATGATGATAAAAGTAGCTGAAGGATTAAGATGAGGTCATGTGGGACAGGGTGGAATTGTATGTTATGGCAGGGTGCGGTGGGATGTTGGTCAGGATGTGTTGGCATGTTAGACATGGTGGATTGGCATGTAGAACAGGGTAGGTTGGCATGTGGAACAGGATGGGTTGGCATATGGAACAGGGTGGGTTGGCATGTGGAACAGGGTGGGTCGACATGTTGGACAGGGCGGAATGACATGTGGTGGGATGTCATTTGGATTTCAGTTGTGATGGCATGTGGGTCTTGCAAGTGGTGGAATGACATACAGTATCTGGTTTTCAGGTGTGATTGCATGGAGTATAGACGTGGGATGACATTTGGGACAGGTTGGGATGGAATGTGGGATAATCCGGATTATGCATTATTAGCGGGGAGGGGATTTGTATCATTTCCAATGTCCAGTTTGTCATACCTTAAGCAATATTGTTTCGCATAATTTTGCTTTAATGTTATTGTACATTTTTTATGCTGCTAATTGACTTTGCTTGACACACATATTTTCTTAAATTGGAAGTTGTATTACAATCCAAGATGTAGTTCTGGGAATGTGTAGGGGCTTGGGGAGGGTACAGCTTGGAAAGGGGGTTGGATGGTATTCTTTCATTGACATTGACAAGTCAGGGCCTCTCCTTTCTTTGTTATTCAATTGATAGAACTAAAAGAGGTGTTGTATTTGTAAAGACTGCTAGGTTTTACATGTTTTCTGATTTACTTTAACTTTTTTGTCTTAAAAAATCTTGGAATATCTTAGAATCTCTTGAAATATTTTGAAGCTTATAGTGCAACTGAAAAAGTAAGTGCATCTTTCAAAGCTCAAGTAATTTGAAATCATCTGCCCCTGCTACCCTATTTCTGTATATACTTCCCTCTGTAGCCCATTCTCTACACTAGCTTTATAAAGTCAAGCAAACTGTCCTTTTGACAGTTCTAGTTTTTTTTTCATATGAAAGAGGACTTTGAAGAAAAAATGGTGAAGACAGCATTCAAAAATCTTATTCTGTTAAGGAAATTTGTTAGTTTAAAGTTTGGTATCATTTAAAAACGACTGAAATCAGGCTTGCTGTGACATTACAGCCTCAGATTCAAAGTCTCAAAGTCTTTATGTATTCTATCACATTTTGTCATGCGATTTTGTGGCTTAAAAACCATTGTATATGTAAGGAAAGTAGTATAACAGAATCTTGAAAGAGTAATTGTAAATTAACACCTGAACAAAGTTCGAGGAAAAATAATTCAAATAGTAAAAACTTTCAATCAATTTTCTTTAAAACACATTAACAATTGTTAATAATGTGAGGATAAGGACCCCAACCTTCTATGAAACGGAACTTTTAGTTTAATGACTGGGCTCCACAGCTGCAGGCCGTGCTACAAATTCACAACAAAGAGATACAAGCACAAATGAACGAGGAACGAGCACGGACAAACCCTCTATAGTAGACTTACAGCACCAGTCATTTCTACATAGATAAATCAGAGCCTTGAACTTGAATATCTCCTTAACCGAATAAGATATTAAAGTAATTTCTTCACCATTTTGTTTCTCTTCATTTCTTCTTTCATGTAAAATAAACTTGCTTGACCACTGAACTAATCCTTTAAAGTCCGGTCTATATACACACAGTAAAAGTATATGGGAAGTAGGGTGCATTATGGGAACATACATCAAATTAAATGAATTTAAATTCAAAATCTTTAATTTTAAAGAAGTAAGCCCTTCGAATTACTCCCTGACTGTTTCTCTGCCTCTACCTGCCCACAAAAAAAAAAAGTATTGATTAAAGATCTATGGACAGGTGTCATATAACAACAACATCAACCATGAAAATAGCACAAAAAAAGTAACATATTCAGTTAAAAAAGCGACCATTTTACTGCTGCATTTTAAATTTGCAGACCTTATTATAACTGTATAATAAGTTATCTTATCCGGCTCCCTTACCCCTCTCTGCCCCACTTGCAACATCGATCTCTCCATCAAGCATATATTCTTAAGCTGTCCCCTCTACCAGAACTTCAGATCTCCTCTCTCCTCACTCTCCTCAATCTCGGACCGATTCGAAAACAATTCTTCCTCAAACATCATCAACTTCCTCCGCAACAACAACCTCTTCCACGACATATAATCTCCTCCCCTTCTACACCTAACCTGATACACCTCTTTCCTTTCACCTAATTTTTTCTCCCATATTCAGCTTTTCCCCTTTATCTCCCTCACAAACCTTCCATCTCCTCACTATCCTTACTCTTACACCATTATTTATTACCCTCTTTGCATATTTGACTCTGACTGTCGCGGTGCCGTTAAACATCAAGAAACCAAACTAAACCTTATAATAAATTATGCAAATTTATAGAAATTGAGAAATAGTAGCAAGTTAACCTATTGTTTTTTAATCCTCGAACAACGTTTTAAATCTCCATGATACCTTTATTAAAATTAAGCAGGAGAAAATAGTCTTGATTTTCAGTGACTGACATTTTGGAGAGAAAGCGTAACTTTAAAGATATTCAGCTGTCTTATATACATCAACACTTTTGCATATATTTTGATTATATTTTATTTTTGCATTTATTTTAATTAGCCATGTATCGGAAACTACGGGTGCTTTTGACATAATCAAAAGGCATTCTGTTCAGCATTTAAGGATCTTTGTGGTGAATACAACATCTTTATCTGTTCATTTACACATCTAAATCAGGTATTTGTTCTATAACACATCATGCTAAGATCCAACATGCTATTATTCATAGTTTTTATCATTAGTGTTTTAGCTGTTGAAAATCTTCATAGGTTCTTTAATATGGAATGTAGAATGCAATGATATGTCGGTCATCAGGTCATAGATGGTGGGATGGCATGTGGATCACAGGTGGGGTGGCACGCGGATCATGGGTGGGATGGCATGTATATCATAGGTGGGGTGGCATGTGGATCATAGGTTGGACGGCATGTGGGTCATAGGTGGGGTGGCATATGTGTCATAGGTAAGATGGCATTCGGTCATAGGTGGGTGGTATGTGGGTTGTAGGTGGAATGGCATATGGGACGTAGCTGAAATGGTATGTGGGTAATAGGCGGAGTGGCATATGGGTCATAGATGGGATGGTATGTGCGTCATAGATGGGATGGTATATGGATACAGTTCGGGGGGACGGTATTGGACAAAGGGTGGGTTTGTTTATAAGAAATTGGGTGAGATAAAATGTGGAACATAGAGTAGAATGGCATATGGTACATATAATGTGATGGCACACATGATACATCACATTGGACACGTGATGGGAGGGAGAGTTGGGTGGCCTATTTGGTTCATAAGATGGAATGGCATATGGGGCATAGGGTGGGACGTCATATGGGAATTAAGTGGTATGAAAGGTAAAGAGTGGGATTGCTTATAATGGAATATCATATGGGACATCGCGTGAGTTGGTATATGGGACGAAGTGGGATGGCATGTGTGAGATGGTGGATATGATGACGAACATGTAGAAAACAGGGTGGATTCTGAGGCACAGCATTGTATGGAAAATGGATGGGATGGAATGCGAGGCACAGTATTGTATGGCATATGGGAAATGGATGAGATGGAATGCGAGGCACAGTATTGTATGGCATATGGAAAATGGATGAGATGGAATGCGAGGCACAGTATTGTATGGCATATAGGAAATGGATGAGATGGAATGCGAGGCACAGTATTGTATGGCATATGGGAAATGGATGAGATGGAATGCGAGGCACAGTATTGTATGGTATTTGGGAAATGGATGAGATGGAATGCGAGGCACAGTATTGTATGGCATATAGGAAATGGATGAGATGGAATGCGAGGCACAGTATTGTATGGCATATGGGGCATAAGGTGGGTTGGGTGAAGTTTGAATCACGTATACGCGCGTAGGGAGTGACGACATGTGTCACGTATGGTGGCTGCGTCGATGATGAATGTGAAATGGGCTGAGATGGAAAATAGGAAATAATAAAAGTGGGAGATGCATGATAGTGGGTAGAGGGTTGGATTGCTATACGAAAAATGGTCGAGTATAACGTGGGACAGGGTGGGATGGCACAGTGGGTGTAATGGCGAACGTGTATAAGACATAAAGTTTGCTGTCATATGGGACATAATTTGGGGTGGCGTATGGGACAACGGTGGTATGACTTATGGCGCATAGCATGGAATAGCATATGAAGCATAAGGTGATATGGATGGCATATAGTACATAGGTTGAAATGCCATGTGAAGCATACTGGCATGTGGGACATGTATGTTGAGCATAAATGGTAGAAAGAAAATATTGGATAGAGGATGGGATTGATTAAAAGAGAAATGGTGGGATATCATGTGGAACATGAGGTGGGTTGGCACAAGAGACGTGGGGTGGCATAAAGGGGATAGGGCGCGTACGACATGGATGGCATATGGTACATAAGTTAAAATGTCACATGGAGCATGTGGGTCGTATGCTGCGATGGAAAATATTGGAGCGAGGGCGGAGTTGATTATACGACATAGGGTGGTATATCATATGGGACATATAGTGTGGAATGTCATATTGGACAAGGGTGAAATGTCACATTGTGGAATGTCATTTGGAACAGAGTGATATGTATATGATAATGAGTTTGGCGTACACTTATGCGACATAGCGTAGGTTGTCATATGGGACATGTGTTGGTATGGGACATATGGTGAAATGGCATATGGGACATATGAGTGTGTTCTTATATGGAACATAGGGTGGCTAAGGGGCATATAGTGGGGATGGTATGCGGGACATAGAGTCGGATGGTATGTGAGACAAAAGGGTGGAATGAAACATACTGGATGAAGGTGGGATTACCTATCAGAAAGACTTAGATACCATTTTGGACATTGGATGTGGGATAGGGTGGCATGTGTAGTATATATATAGAGAGAGAGGGAGCGATGGCGTACAAACAAAGGATGGGTTGTGTGAAAGTATACCACTGGATAGTATATGGGCATCAGATGAGATAAAGAGCTGGATGGTACATAGTTGGAATGGCATGTGGGGCATAGGGTGCGATGTAATGTGGGACATAGGGGTGACATAGTGTTTTGGACATATGAATGGAAGGTATTGCATAAGGGTGATATTGCGTATACAAAATAGGCCTAATTTGAAATATTGTATCTGATATTGGGTGGATCGACATATGGAATTAAGTGATATGCATAGGATAGTGGGTTTATGCGACATACAGTGGTATATCATATGGGACATAGTTTGGGATAGGACATATGATGAGATAGCATATGGGAAATAGAATGGGATGACATTTATGACATACGGTGGAATTGCACGTGGAACATAGGGAACAAAGTGGGATGACATGTGTGAGATGGTGGATATCGCGTACATGTATAATACAGAGGGTGGGTTGTAATATGAGTCATGGGTGGAATGGCATATGGGACATGGATGGGAGGGTGCAGAGGCATTATATTGTATTGTAATTACATATATTGTAATACAATATTGTAAGGTGGGACATACCGGTTTGGATGTCATATGGTACATAGGTTTTAGTGAGATATGGGGCATAGGATGCGATGGCACGGGTGACGTATTGTGGCTGCATCGATGGTGTATGCGAAATGGGCTAAAATATCAAATGGGAAATAGGGTGGGATGGAAGATACTAAACATGTATGGGATTGCGTACAAATATTAAGATAAAGGCAGGGGTATCATAGGACCAGGGACCTAAATAGCATGTCCCTAGAACATAGGATGAATTGGCATGTGGGACAGAGTGGGATGGAATAGTGGGTGTGTTGGCGGATATGTCTAAAACAGAATAACCATATGGACATAGGATGGCTTATAGCATAAGGTGGGATGGAGGTTCGGATTATACATAGGACATAGAGTGAGATATCATATGAATAGGGATGCTATTTGGTATGGAGGTTGGTATGGCATAGCTTGTCTCTTATGCTCTCTCTTATGCTCAGTTTATTTTAAGGTATCAAAACTTTAAAATGCAATTAGGAAATTTTTAACGTTCCATATCTTCTGGAAGGAGTATGATATCAACTTGATTTTTGTACCAAATTGGATCTAAAAGTATGCCTTTTCAAAAAGCTTTTTACAAAAAACCCTGGGAATATTCCTGTAGGTTGCAACTTAAGGTTGCGCCTTGAGGTTGCGACTTGAGGTTGCGACTTACGGTTGCGATATGAGGTTGCTACTTGAGGTTGCGACTTGAAGTTACGACTCAGTTGCGACTTGATTAAAGTTGTGTTGCGCCTTAAGGTTGCGACTGGAAGTTGCGACTTGAGGTTGCGACTGGAGGTTGCGACTAAAGGTTGCGACCAGAGGTTGCGACCTGAGGTTGCGACTGGAGGTTGCGACTTGAGGTTGCGACTTGAAATTGCGACTTGAGGTTGCAACTGGAGGCTGCGATTTGAGACTGCGACTTGAGGTTGCGACTTGAGGTTGTGACTCAGTCGCGACTTGATTGAGGTTGTGTTGCAACTTGAGGTTGCGAGTGGCGGTAGCGACTGGAGGTTGCGACTGGAGGTTGCGACTGAAGGTTGCGACTGGAGGTTGCGACTGGAAGTTGCGACTGGAGGTTGCGACAGTAAGTTGCGACTGGAGGTTGCAACTGGAGGTTGCGACTGGAAGTTGCGACTAAAGGTTGTGACTGTAAGTTGCGACTGGAGGTTGCGACTGGAGGTTGCGACTGGAGGTTGCGACTGGAGGTTGCGACTTGAGGTTGCGACTGGAGGTTGCGACTGAAGGTTGCAAGTAGAGCTTGCGACTGGAGTTTGCGACTGGAGGTTGCGACTGGAGGTTGCGACTTAAGGTTGTGACTCAGTTGCGACTTGATTGAGGTTGTGTTGCAACTTGAGGTTGCGACTGGACGTAGCGACTTGAGGTGGCGACTGAAGGTTGCGACTGGAAGTGGCGACTGGAGTTGCCACTGGAGGTTGCGACTGGAAGATGCGACTTGAGGTTGCGACTGTAGGTTGCGACTGGAGGTTGCGAATGGAGGTTGTGACTCAGTCGCGACTTAATTGAGGTTGTGTTGCGACTTGAGGTTGCGACTGGAGGTAGCAACTTGAGGTGGCAACTGGAGGTTGCGACGGGAGGTTGCGAATTGAGGTTGTGACTCAGTCGCAACTTAATTGCGGTTGTGTTGCGAATGGAGGTTGCGACAGTAAGTTGCGACTGGAGGTTGCAACTGGAGGTTGCGACTGGAAGTTGCGACTAAAGGTTGTGACTGTAAGTTGCGACTGGAGGTTGCGACTGGAGGTTGCGACTGGAGGTTGCGACTGGAGGTTGCGACTGGAGGTTGCGACTGGAGGTTGCGACTGAAGGTTGCAAGTAGAGCTTGCGACTGGAGTTTGCGACTGGAGGTTGCGACTGGAGGTTGCGACTTAAGGTTGTGACTCAGTTGCGACTTGATTGAGGTTGTGTTGCAACTTGAGGTTGCGACTGGACGTAGCGACTTGAGGTGGCGACTGAAGGTTGCGACTGGAAGTGGCGACTGGAGTTGCCACTGGAGGTTGCGACTGGAAGATGCGACTTGAGGTTGCGACTGTAGGTTGCGACTGGAGGTTGCGAATGGAGGTTGTGACTCAGTCGCGACTTAATTGAGGTTGTGTTGCGACTTGAGGTTGCGACTGGAGGTAGCAACTTGAGGTGGCAACTGGAGGTTGCGACGGGAGGTTGCGAATTGAGGTTGTGACTCAGTCGCAACTTAATTGCGGTTGTGTTGCGAATGGAGGTTGCGACAGTAAGTTGAGACTGGAGGTTGCGACTGCAAGTTGCGACTGGAGGTTGCGACTGTAAGTTGCAACTGGAGGTTGCAAATAGAGGTTGCGACTAGATGTTGCGGCATCTGAAGGAGCGCGCAGCGCTCCGGGTCAGGAAAGCGCGCTGGGTCGGGGGAGCGCGCCGTGTCAAAGTAGAGTGCCGTGTCGGGGCTAGAGCGCACCTTGTCGGGGCTGGAGCACGTCGGGTCAGGGCTGCAGCTCGCCGGGTCAGGGCTGGAGCAGGGGCTGGAGTGCGCCGGGTCGGCGCGCCGGGTCGGGGCTGGAGCGCACCGGGTCGGGGCTGGAGCGCGCCGGGTCGGGGCTGGAGCGCGCCGGGTCGGGGCTGGAGCGCGCCGGGTCGGGGCTGGAGCGCGCCTGGTCGGGGCTGGACAAGCCGGGTCAGGACTGGGCGCGCGCCGGTTTGGGGCTGGAGCGCGCCGGTCGGGCTGGGCGCTCGGGTCGGGCTGGAGCGCGCCCGGTCGGGGCTGGAGCGCGCCCGGTCGGGGCTGGAGCCGCGCCCGTCGGGGCTGGAGCGCGCCGGGTCGGGGCTGGAGCGCGCCGGGTCGAGGCTGGAGCGCGCCGGGTCGGGAATGGAGCGCGCCGGGTCGGGGATGGAGCGCGCCGGGTCGGGGCTGGAGCGCGCCCGGTCGGGGCTGGGCGCTCGGTCGGGGCTGGGCGCACCAGGCCGGGGCTGCAGCCGCCGGGCCGGGCTGCAGCGCAGGCTGGAGCGTTGCCAAGCCCAAACTGCAGCGTTGCGCCGGGCTGCAGCGTTGCGCTGGGCCCGGGCTGCAGCGTTGCGCCGGGCCCGGGCTGGAGCGTTGCGCCGGGCCCGGGCTGGAGCATTGCGCCTGGCCCGGGCTGGAGCGTTGTGCCGGGCCCGTGCTGGAGCGTTGCGCGGGTCCAAACTGGGAGCAATGCGCCGGGTCCAAACTGGAGCAATGCGCCGGGTCCGGGCTGCAGCGTTGCGCCAAGCTGCAGCGTTGCGCCGGGCTGCAGCGTTGCGCCGGGCCCGGGCTGGAGCATTGCGGCGGGCCCGGGCTGGAGCGTTGCGGCTGGCCCGGGCTGGAGCGTTGCGCCGGGCCGGGCTGCAGCGTTGCGCGGGCCGGGCTGCAGCGTTGCGCGGGCCCGGGCTGCAGCGTTGCGCTGGGCGAACTGGAGCATCGTTGGCGGGGCCCGGGCTGGAGTGTCGTTGCGTCGTTGCGCTGGAGCGTTGCGCTCCCCGGGCTGGAGCGTTGCGCTCCCCAAGCTGGAGCGTTGCCTCCGGGCTGGAGCGTTGCGATCCCCGGGCTGGAGCGTTGCACTCCCCGGGCTGGAGCGTTGCGCTCCCCGGGCTGGAGCGTTGCGCTTCCCGCTCTGAAGGGTTGCGCTCCCCGGGCTGGGCGCTCCCCGGGCTGGAGCGTTGCGCTCCCCGGCCTGGGCGCTCCCTGGGCTGGAGCGTTGCGATCCCCGGGCTGGAAGCTACCCGGGCTGGAGCGTTGCGCTCCCCGGACTGGAGCGTTGCGCTCCCCGGGCTGGAGCGTTGCGCTCCCCGGGCTGGGGCGTTGCGCTCCCCGGGCTGGAGCGTTGCGCTCCCCGGGCTGGGGCGTTGCGCTCCCGGGCTGGGCGTTGCGCTCCCGGGCTGGAGCGAGCGCGCTCTCTGGGCTGGAGCGTTGCACTCTCGGGCTGGGAGCAATGCGCGGGTCAAACTGGAGCAATGCGCCGGGTCCGGGCTGCAGCGTTGCGCCAAGCTGCAGCGTGCGCCGGGCTGCAGCGTTGCGCCGGGCCCGGGCTGGAGCGTGCGGCGGGCCGGGCTGGAGCGCGTTGCGGCTGGCCGGGCTGGAGCGTTGCGCGGGCCCGGGCTGGAGCGTCGTTGCGCGGGCCCGGCTGGAGCGTCGTTGCGCTTCCGGGCTGGAGCGTCGTTGTGCTCCCCCGGCTGGAGCGTCATTGCGCTCCCCGGGCTGGAGCGTTGCGCTCCCCGTGCTGGAGCGTCGTTGCGCCAGGCCCGGGCTGGAGCGTTGTTGCGCTCACCGGGCTGGAGCGTCGTTGCGCTCCCCGGGCTGGAGCGTCGTTGTGCTTCCCGGGCTGGAGCGTTGCCCTCCCGAGCTGGAGCCGTTGCGCTCCCCGGGCTGGGCGTTTCGCTCCCGGGCTGCAGCGTTGTGCTCCCGGGCTGGAGCGTTGCGCTCCCGGCGCTGGAGCATTGCACTTCCCGGCTGGGCGTTGCGCTCCGGGCTGGAGCGTGCGCTTCCGGGCTGGGCGTTGCGCTTCGGGCTGGGCGTTGCGCTCCCGGGCTGGCGCTCCCGGGCTGGAGCGTTGCGCTCCCTGGCTGGAGCGTCGTTGTTCCCCATGCTGGGCGTCATTGTTCCCGTGCTGGGCGTCGTTGCGCTCCCGGGCTGGAGCGTCGTTGCGCTCGCAGGGCTGGAGCGTCGTTGCGCTCCCGGGCTGGAAGCGTTGCGCTCCCGGGCTGGGCGTCGTTGCGCTCCCGGGCTGGAAGCGTCGTTGCGCTCCCGGGCTGGGCGTCGTTGCGCTCCCGGGCTGGAGCGTCGTTGCGCTCCCGGGCTGGAGCGTCGTTGCGCTCCCGGGCTGGGCGTTGCGCTCCCGGGCTGGGCGTTGCGCTCCCGGGCTGGGCGTTGCGCTCCCGGGCTGGGCGTTGCGCTCCCGGGCTGGGCGTTGCGCTCCCGGGCTGGAGCGTTGCGCTCCCGGGCTGGGCGTTGCGCTCCCGGGCTGGAGCGTTATTGCGCTCACGGGCTGGAGCGTCGTTGCGCTCCCGGGCTGGGCGTTGCGCTCCCGGCTGGAGCGTCGTTGCGCTCCCGGGCTGGAGCGTTATTGCGCTCACCGGGCTGGGCGTCGTTGCGCTCCCGGGCTGGAGCGTTGCGCTCCGGGCTGGAGCGTCGTTGTGCTCCCGGGCTGGGCGTTGCGCTCCCGGGCGCTGGAGCATTGCACTTCCCGGGCTGGGCGTTGCGCTCCCGGGCTGGGCGTTGCGCTTCCGGGCTGGAGCGTTGCGCTTCCCGGGCTGGGCGTTGCGCTCCCGGGCTGGCGCTCCCGGGCTGGGCGTTGCGCTCCCCTGGCTGGGCGTCGTTGTTCCCGTGCTGGAGCGTCATTGTTCCCGTGCTGGGCGTCGTTGCGCTCCCGGGCTGGAGCGTTGTTGCGCTCGCAGGGCTGGAGCGTCGTTGCGCTCCCGGGCTGGAGCGTTGCGCTCCCGGGCTGGGCGTTGCGCTCCCGGGCTGGAGCGTTGCGCTCCCGGGCTGGAGCGTCGTTGCGCTCCCGGGCTGGGCGTCGTTGCGCTCCCGGGCTGGAGCGTCGTTGCGCTCCCGGGCTGGGCGTTGCGCTCCCGGGCTGGAGCGTTGCGCTCCCGGGCTGGAGCGTTGCGCTCCCGGGCTGGGCGTTGCGCTCCCGGGCTGGGCGTTGCGCTCCCGGGCTGGGCGTTGCGCTCCCGGGCTGGAGCGTTGCGCTCTCGGGCTGGAGCGTTGCACTCTCGGGCTGGAGCGTTGCACCACTCGGGATTGTTGTGCTCCCGGGACCGTTGCGATCCCTGGGATTATTGCGCTCCCTGGGACCGCCGCAACCTCTAATTGCAACCTCTAGTCCCAACCTCCAGTCCCAGCGTCGTTGCGCGGGCCCAGGCTGGGCGTCGTTGCGCCGGGCCCGGGCTGGAGCGTCGTTGCACGGGCCGGGCTGGAGCGTCGTTGCGCTTCCTGGGCTGGGCGTCGTTGTGCTCCCCGGCTGGGCGTCATTGCGCTCCCGGGCTGGGCGTTGCGCTCCCTGGGCTGGGCGTCATTGCGCCGGGCCCGGCTGGGCGTCGTTGCGCTCCCGGGCTGGAGCGTCATTGTGCTCCCCCTGCTGGAGCGTCGTTGCGCTCCCTGGGCTGGGCGTTGCGCTCCCGGGCTGGAGCGTCGTTGCGCTCCCGGGCTGGAGCGTTCGCTCCCGGGCTGGAGCGTTGCGCTCCCGGGCTGGGCGTCGTTGCGCTCCCGTGCTGGAAGCGTCGTTGCGCTCCCGTGCTGGAAGCGTCGTTCGCCAGGCCGGGCTGGAGCGTCGTTGCGCTCCCGGGCTGGAGCGTCGTTGTGCTTCCCGGGCTGGAGCGTTGCCCTCCCGAGCTGGGCGTCGTTGCGCTCCCGGGCTGGGCGTTTCGCTCCCGGGCTGGAGCGTTGTGCTCCCAGGCTGGAGCGTTGCGCTCCCGGGCGCTGGGCGTTGCACTTCCCGGCTGGAGCGTTGCGCTCCCGGGCTGGAGCGCGGCGCTTCGGGCTGGAGCGTTGCGCTTCCGGGCTGGAGCATTGCGCTCCCGGGCTGGGCGCTCCCGGGCTGGAGCGTTGCGCTCCCCTGGCTGGAGCGTCATTGTTCCCGTGCTGGAGCGTCGTTGTTCCCGTGCTGGAGCGTCGTTGCGCTCCCCGGGCTGGAGCGTCGTTGCGCTCCCCGGGCTGGAGCGTCGTTGCGCTCACCGGGCTGGAGCGTCGTTGCGCTCCCCGGGCTGGAGCGTTGCGCTCCCCGGGCTGGAGCGTCGTTGCGCTCCCCGGGCTGGAGCGTCGTTGCGCTCCCGGGCTGGAGCGTCGTTGCGCTCCCGGGCTGGAGCGTCGTTGCGCTCCCCGGGCTGGAGCGTCGTTGCGCTCCCCGGGCTGGAGCGTCGTTGCGCTCCCCGGGCTGGAGCGTCGTTGCGCTCCCCGGGCTGGAGCGTCGTTGCGCTCCCCGGGCTGGAGCGTTGCGCTCCCCGGGCTGGAGCGTTGCGCTCCCCGGGCTGGAGCGTTGCGCTCCCCGTGCTGGAGCGTTGCGCTCTCCGGGCTGGAGCGTTGCACTCTCCGGGCTGGAGCGTTGCACCACTCGGGATTGTTGTGCTCCCCGGGACCGTTGCGATCCCTGGGATT
The DNA here is from genome assembly GCA_020152595.1 of Chiridota heheva. Classification (NCBI taxonomy): domain Eukaryota; kingdom Metazoa; phylum Echinodermata; class Holothuroidea; order Apodida; family Chiridotidae; genus Chiridota; species Chiridota heheva. Next base: position 1,953,485 of record JAIGNY010002416.1, on the reverse strand, counting down.
ATTGCGCTCCCTGGGACCGCCGCAACCTCTAATTGCAACCTCTAGTCCCAACCTCCAGTCCCAAGCGTCGTTGCGCCGGGCCCAGGCTGGAGCGTCGTTGCGCCGGGCCCGGGCTGGAGCGTCGTTGCGCCGGGCCCGGGCTGGAGCGTCGTTGCGCTTCCCGGGCTGGAGCGTCGTTGTGCTCCCCTGGCTGGAGCGTCATTGCGCTCCCCGGGCTGGAGCGTTGCGCTCCCTGGGCTGGAGCGTCATTGCGCCGGGCCCGGGCTGGAGCGTCGTTGCGCTCCCCGGGCTGGAGCGTCATTGTGCTCCCCCGGCTGGAGCGTCGTTGCGCTCCCTGGGCTGGAGCGTTGCGCTCCCAGGGCTGGAGCGTCGTTGCGCTCCCCGGGCTGGAGCGTTGTTGCGCTCACCGGGCTGGAGCGTCGTTGCGCTCCCGGGCTGGGCGTTGCGCTCCCGGGCTGGAGCGTCGTTGCGCTCCCGGGCTGGAAGCGTTATTGCGCTCACTGGGCTGGAGCGTCGTTGCGCTCCCGGGCTGGGCGTTGCGCTCCCGGGCTGGAGCGTCGTTGTGCTCCCGGGCTGGAGCGTTGCGCTCCCGGGCGCTGGAGCATTGCACTTCCCGGGCTGGGCGTTGCGCTCCCGGGCTGGGCGTGCGCTTCCGGGCTGGGCGTTGCGCTTCCCGGGCTGGGCGTTGCGCTCCCGGGCTGGGCGCTCCCGGGCTGGGCGTTGCGCTCCCTGGCTGGAGCGTCGTTGTTCCCGTGCTGGGCGTCATTGTTCCCGTGCTGGAGCGTCGTTGCGCTCCCGGGCTGGAGCGTTATTGCGCTCGCAGGGCTGGGCGTCGTTGCGCTCCCGGGCTGGAGCGTTGCGCTCCCGGGCTGGAGCGTCGTTGCGCTCCCGGGCTGGAGCGTCGTTGCGCTCCCGGGCTGGGCGTTGCGCTCCCGGGCTGGAGCGTTGCGCTCCCGGGCTGGGCGTTGCGCTCCCGGGCTGGGCGTTGCGCTCCCGGGCTGGGCGTTGCGCTCTCGGGCTGGAGCGTTGCACTCTCGGGCTGGAGCGTTGCACCACTCGGGATTGTTGTGCTCCCCGGGACCGTTGCGATCCCTGGGATTATTGCGCTCCCTGGGACCGCCGCAACCTCTAATTGCAACCTCTAGTCCCAACCTCCAGTCCCAAGCGTCGTTGCGCCGGGCCCAGGCTGGAGCGTCGTTGCGCCGGGCCCGGGCTGGAGCGTCGTTGCGCCGGGCCCGGGCTGGAGCGTCGTTGCGCTTCCTGGGCTGGAGCGTCGTTGTGCTCCCCCGGCTGGAGCGTCATTGCGCTCCCGGGCTGGAGCGTGCGCTCCCTGGGCTGGAGCGTCATTGCGCCGGGCCCGGGCTGGAGCGTCGTTGCGCTCCCCGGGCTGGAGCGTCATTGTGCTCCCCCAGCTGGAGCGTCGTTGCGCTCCCTGGGCTGGAGCGTTGCGCTCCCCGGGCTGGAGCGTTTCGCTCCCCGGGCTGGAGCGTTGCGCTCCCCGGGCTGGAGCGTCGTTGCGCTCCCCGTGCTGGAGCGTCGTTGCGCTCCCCGTGCTGGAGCGTCGTTGCGCCAGGCCCGGGCTGGAGCGTCGTTGCGCTCCCCGGGCTGGAGCGTCGTTGTGCTTCCCGGGCTGGAGCGTTGCCCTCCCCGAGCTGGAGCGTCGTTGCGCTCCCCGGGCTGGAGCGTTCGCTCCCGGGCTGGAGCGTTGTGCTCCCCAGGCTGGGCGTTGCGCTCCCGGGCGCTGGGCGTTGCACTTCCCGGGCTGGAGCGTTGCGCTCCCGGGCTGGAGCGTTGCGCTTCCGGGCTGGGCGTTGCGCTTCCGGGCTGGAGCATTGCGCTCCCGGGCTGGGCGCTCCCGGGCTGGGCGTTGCGCTCCCCTGGCTGGAGCGTCATTGTTCCCGTGCTGGGCGTCGTTGTTCCCGTGCTGGGCGTCGTTGCGCTCCCGGGCTGGAGCGTTATTGCGCTCACGGGCTGGGCGTCGTTGCGCTCCCGGGCTGGAGCGTTGCGCTCCCGGGCTGGAGCGTCGTTGCGCTCCCGGGCTGGGCGTCGTTGCGCTCCCGGGCTGGAGCGTCGTTGCGCTCCCGGGCTGGAGCGTCGTTGCGCTCCCGGGCTGGAGCGTTGCGCTCCCGGGCTGGAGCATTGCGCTCCCGGGCTGGGCGTTGCGCTCCCGGGCTGGGCGTTGCGCTCCCGGGCTGGGCGTTGCGCTCTCGGGCTGGAAGCGTTGCACTCTCGGGCTGGAGCGTTGCACCACTCGGGATTGTTGTGCTCCCGGGACCGTTGCGATCCCTGGGATTATTGCGCTCCTGGGACCGCCCGCAACCTCTAATTGCAACCTCTAGTCCCAACCTCCAGTCCCAAGCGTCGTTGCGCGCGGGCCCAGGCTGGGCGTCGTTGCGCGGGCCCGGGCTGGAGCGTCGTTGCGCCGGGCCGGGCTGGAGCGTCGTTGCGCTTCCGGGCTGGAGCGTCATTGTGCTCCCGGCTGGAGCGTCGTTGCGCTCCCTGGGCTGGAGCGTTGCGCTCCCGGGCTGGGCGTCGTTGCGCTCCCGGGCTGGAGCGTTCGCTCCCGGGCTGGGCGTTGCGCTCCCGGGCTGGAGAAGCGTCGTTGCGCTCCCGTGCTGGGCGTCGTTGCGCTCCCGTGCTGGGCGTCGTTGCGCCAGGCCGGGCTGGGCGTCGTTGCGCTCCCGGGCTGGAGCGTCGTTGTGCTTCCGGGCTGGAGCGTTGCCCTCCCGAGCTGGGCGTTGCGCTCCCGGGCGCTGGGCGTTGCACTTCCCGGGCTGGGCGTTGCGCTCCCGGGCTGGAGCGTTGCGCTTCTCGGGCTGGGCGTTGCGCTTCCCGGGCTGGAGCATTGCGCTCCCGGGCTGGCGCTCCCGGGCTGGGCGTTGCGCTCCCCCTGGCTGGAGCGTCATTGTTCCCGTGCTGGAGCGTCGTTGTTCCCGTGCTGGAGCGTCGTTGCGCTCCCGGGCTGGAGCGTCGTTGCGCTCCCGGGCTGGGCGTTGCGCTCCCGGGCTGGGCGTTGCGCTCCCGGACTGGGCGTTGCGCTCCCGGGCTGGAGCGTTGCGCTCCCGGGCTGGAGCGTTGCGCTCTCGGGCTGGAGCGTTGCACTCTCCGGGCTGGAGCGTTGCACCACTCGGGATTGTTGCGCTCCCCGGGACCGTTGCGATCCCTGGGATTGTTGCGCTCCCTGGGACCGCCGCAACCTCTAATTGCAACCTCTAGTCCCAACCTCCAGTCCCAAGCGTCGTTGCGCCGGGCCCAGGCTGGAGCGTCGTTGCGCCGGGCCCGGGCTGGAGCGTCGTTGCGCTCCCCGTGATGGAGCGTCGTTGCGCTCCCCAGGCTGGAGCGTTGTTGCGCTCACCGGGCTGGATCGTCGTTGCGCTCCCCGGGCTGGAGCGTCGTTGTGCTCCCCAGGCTGGAGTGTTGCCCTCCCCGGGTTGGAGCGTCGTTGCGCTTCCCGGGCTGGAGCGTCGTTGCGCTCCCCGGGCTGGAGCGTTGCGCTTCCCGGGCTGGAGCGTTGCGCTCTCCGGGCTGGAGCATTGCACTACTCGGGATTGTTGCGCTCCCCGGGACCGTTGCGATCCCTGGGATTGTTGCACTCCCTGGGACCGCCGCAACCTCAAATTGCAACCTCTAGTCCCAACCTCCAGTCCCAACCTCCAGTCGCAGCCTCCAGTCGCAACCTCCAGTCTCAACCTCCAGTCGCAACCTCCAGTCGCAACACAACCTATATCAAGTCGTGACTGAGTCACAACCTCAAGTCGCAACCTCCAGTCGCAACCTCAAGTCGCCCCGACACGGCGTGCTACTTTGACACGGCACGCTCCCCCGACCCAGCGCGCTCTCCTGACCCGGAGCGCTGCGCGCTCCTTCAGATGCCGCAACATCCAGTCGCAACCTCTATTTGCAACCTCCAGTTGCAACTTACAGTCGCAACCTCCAGTCGCAACTTGCAGTCGCAACCTCCAGTCTCAACTTACAGTCGCAACCTCCATTCGCAACCTCAAGTCGCAACCTCAAGTCGCAACATCAATTCGCAACCTCAAGTCGCAACCTCAAGTCGCAACCTCAAGTCGCAACCTCAAGTCGCAACCTCAAGTCGCAACCTTAATTCGCAACTTCAATTCGCAACCTCAAGCTGCAACTTCAATTCGCAACCTCTAGTCGCAACCTCAAGTTGCAACCTCAAGTCGCAACCTCAAGTCGCAACCTCAAGTCGCAATCTCCAGTCACAACCTCAAGTCGCAACACAACCGCAATCATATCGCAACCTCAATCAAATTGCAACTGAGTCGCGAACTCCACTTGCGACCTCTAGTCGCAACCTCCAGTCGTAACCTCTAGTTCCAACATCAAGTAGCAAGACTCAAGTAGTATGACTCAGTTGACCTCAAGTAGCAAGACTCAATTTACCTCAAGTCGCAAGACTCAATTGACCTCAAGTCGCAAGACTCAATTGACTTCAGTCGCAACCTGAAGTCGTAACCTGAAGTCGCAACCTGAAGTCGCAACCTCAAGTAGCAACCTCAAGTCGCAACCTAAAGTCGCAACCTAAAGTCGCAACCTCAAGTCGCAACCTCAAGTCGCAACCGCAAGACACAACCGCAAGTCGCAACCTAAAGGAATATTCCCATGGTTTTTTGTAAAAATAATTTTGGAAAAGCATACTTTTATATCCAATTTTTAGATCCAATTTGGTACAAAAATCAAGTTGATATCATATTCCATTCAGGAAATATGGAATGTTAAAGATTTTCTAATTGCATTTTAAAGTTTTTGTACAGTATGATAATCCTTTTTCGGTTTTTCCCTCAAATATTTTGAATGGGAGAATCTGGCTACAATGAACAGGAATTGAAACAACAACTTTGCATTCATTAAAATTTCCAAATTTTGAAATTCAAGGTTTTTCAAGATCTTTTGGTAAATATAAAAATTATACCTGTTCATACCTTAAAATAAACTGAGCATAAGAGAGAGCATAAGAGACAAGCTATGCCATCCCAACCTCCATACCAAATAGCATCCTTACCCATATGATATCTCACCTTATGTCCCATATATAATCCGAACCTCCATCCCACCTTATGCCATAAGCCATCCTATGTCCATATGGTTATTCTGTTTTAGACATATCCGCCAACACACCCACTATTCCATCCCACCCTGTCCCACATGCCAATTCATCCTATGTTCTATCAGGGACATGCTATCTAGGTCCCTGGTCCTATGATACCCCTGCCTATATCTTAATATTTGTACGCAATCCCATACATGTTTAGTATCTTCCATCCCACCCTATTTCCCATTTGATATTTTAGCCCATTTCGCATACACCATCGATGCAGCCACAATACGTCACCCGTGCCACCGCACCCTATGCCCCATACCTCACTAAAACCTATGTACCATATGACATCCGACCCGGTATGTCCCACCTCACAATATTGTATTACAATATATGGATCTACAATACAATAGTATGCCTCATATACCCTCCCATCTATGTCCCATATGCCATTCCACCCATGACTCATGTGACAACCCACCCTCTGTATTATACATGTACGCGATATCCACCATCTCACACATGTCATCCCACTTTGGTCCCTATGTTCCACGTGCAATTCCACCATATGTCATAAATGTCATCCCATTCTATTTCCCATATGCTATCTCATCATATGTCCCATCCCAAACTATGTCCCATATAATATACCACTGTATGTCGCATACGTGTATGCCAAACCCACTATTCCATGCATATCACCTAATTCCATATGTCGATCCACCGAATATCACATATAATATTTCAAACTAGGCCTATTTTTATACGCAATATCACCCTTATGCAATACCTTCCATTCATATGTCCAAAACACTATGTCACCCCTATGTCACACATTACATCGCACCCTATGCCCCACATGCCATTCCAACTATGTACCATCCAGTTCTTTATCTCATCGTATGCCCATATAATATCTAGTGGTATACTTTTACACAAGCCACCCTTTGTTTGTACGCCATCGCTCCCTCTCTCTCTCTATATATATACTACACATGCCACCCTATCCCATATCCAATGTCCAAAATGGTATCTAACTCTTTCTTATAGGCAATCCCACCTTCATCCAGTATGTTCCATCCCACCCTTTTGTCTCACATACCATCCGACTCTATGCCCCGCATACCATCCCCACTATATGCCCCTAATCCACCCTATGTCCCATATGACAACACACTCATATGTCCCATATGCCATTTCACCATATGTCCCATCCCAACACATGTCCCATGTGACAATTTACGCTATGTCGCATAAGTGTACGCCAAACTCATTATCATATACATATCACTCTGTTCCAAATGACATTCCACAACGTGACATTTCACCCTTGTCCTTTATGACATTCCACACTATATGTCCCATATGATATACCACCCTATGTCGTATAATCAATTCCACCCTCGTTCCAATATTTTCCATCGCAGCATACGACCCACATGCTCCATGTGACATTTTAACTTATGTACCATATGCCATCCATGTCGTAGGCGCACTATCCCCTTTATGCCACCCCACTTGTGCCAACCCTCTCTTGTGCCAACCCACCTCATGTTCCACATGATATCCCACCATTTCTCTTTTAATCAATCCCATCCTCTATCCAATATTTTCTATCTGCCATTTATGCTCAACATACATGTCCCACATGCCAGTATGCTTCACATGACATTTCAACCTATGTACTATATGCCATCCATATCACATTATGCCTCATATGCTATTCCATGCTATAAGCCATAAGTCATACCACCTTTGTCCCATACGCCACCCCAAATTATGTCCCATATGACAGCAAACTTTATGTCTTATACACGTTCGCCATTACGCCCACTGTACCATCCCACCCTGTCCCACGTTATACTCGACCATTTTTCGTATAGCAATCCAACCCTCTATCCATTATCATGCATCCCCCACTTTTATTATTTTCCATTTCCCATCTCAGCCCATTTCACATTCATCATCGACGCAGCCACCATACGTGACACATGTCGTCACTCCCTATGCGCGTATACGTGATTCAAACTTCACCCAACGTACCTTATGCCCCATATGTCATACAATAATATGCCTTGCATTCCATCTCATCCATTTCCCATATGCCATACAATACTGTGCCTCGCATCCCATCCCATCCATTTCCCATATGCCATACAATACTTGCCTCGCATCCCATCTCATCCATTTCCCATATGCCATACAATACTGTGCCTCGCATTCCATCTCATCCATTTCCCATATGCCATACAATACTGTGCCTCGCATTCCATCTCATCCATTTCCCATATGCCATACAATACTGTGCCTCGTATTCCATCCCGTCCATTTTCCATACAATGCTGTGCCTCAGAACCCACCCTGTTTTCTACATGTTCGCCATCATATCCACCATCTCACACATGCCATCCCACTTCGTCCCATATACCAACTCACGCGATGTCCCATATGATTTTCCATTATACGCAATACCACTCTTTACCTTTCATCCCACTTAATTCCCATATGACGTCCCACCCTATGCCCCATATGCCATTCCATCTTATGAACCAAATAGGCCACCCAACTCTCCCTCCCATCACGTGTCCAATGTGATGTATCATGTGTGCCATCACATTATATGTACCATATGCCATTCTACTCTATGTTCCACATTTTATCTCACCCAATTTCTTATAAACAAACCAACCCTTTGTCCAGTACCGCCCCCCCCCCGAAATGTATCCATATGCCATCCCATCTATGACGCACATACTATCCCATCGATGACCCACGTGTCATCTCAGCTACGCCCCATATGCCATTCCGCCTATTACCCACATACCATCTCAGCTACGTCCCATATGCCATTCCACCTACGACCCACATACCACCCACCTATGACCGAATGCCATCTTACCTATGACACATATGCCACCCCACCTATGACTCACATGCCGTCCAACCTATGATCCACATGCCACCCCACCTATACATGCCATCCCACCCATGATCCGCGTGCCACCCCACCTGTGATCCACATGCCATCCCACCATTTATGACCTGATGACCGACATATCATTGCATTCTACATTCCATATTAAAGGACCTATGAAGACTTTCAACAGCCAAAACACTAATGTTAAAAACTATATGTTGGATCTTAGCATGATGTGTTATAGAACAAATACCTGATTTAGATGTGTATATGAACAGATAGAGATGTTGTATTCACCACAAAGATCCTTCAATGCTGAACAGAATGTCTTTTGATTATGTCAAAAGCACCCGTAGTTTCCGATACATGGCTAATTAAAATATATGCAAAAATAAAATATAATTAAAATATATGCAAAAGTGTTGATGTATATAAGACAGCTGAACACTTTAAAGTTACGCTTTCTCTCCAAAATGTCAGTCACTGAAAATCAAGGCTATTTTCTCCTGCTAAATTTTAGTAAAGGTATCATGGAGATTTAAAACGTTGTTGGAGGATTAAAAAACAATATATTAACTTGATACTATGTCTCAATTTCTATAAATTTGCATAATTTATTATAAGGTTTAGTTTGGTTTCTTGATGTTTAACGGCACCGCGACAGTCAGAGTCAAATGTGCCAAGAGGGTAATAAATAATGGTGTAAGAGTAAGGATAGTAAGGAGATGGAAGGTTTGTAAGGGAGATTAAGGGGAAAAGCTGAATATGGGAGAACAAATTAGGTGAAAAGAAAGGGGTGTATAAGGTTAGGTGTAGAAGGGGAGGAGATTATATGTCGTGGAAGAGGTTGTTGTTGCGGAGGAAGTTTATGATGTTTGAGGAAGAATTATTTTCGAATCGGTACGAGATTGAGGAGAGTGAGGAGAGAAGAGATCTGGAGTTCTGGTAGAGGGGACAGGTTAAGAATATATGCTTGATGGAGAGATCGATGTTGCAAGTGGGGCAGAGAGGGGTAGGGGAGCCGGATAAGAGCACTTATTATATTAAGGCCTGAAGATTCAAAATGTAGCAGTACAATGGTCGCTTTTTTAAGCGAATATGTTACATTTTTTTGTGCTATTTTCATGGTTGATGTTGTTGTGATATGACACCTGTCCATAGATCTTTAATCAATACTTGTTTTTTGTGTTTTTTTTGTGGGCAGTTAGAGGCAGAGAAACAGTCAGGGAGTAATTCGAAGGGCTTACTTCTTTAAAATTGAAGATTTTAAATTTAAATTTATTTAATTTGATGCATATTCCCATAATGCACCCTACCTTCTATATACTTTTACTGTGTGTATATAGACCGGACTTTAAAGGATTAGTTCAGTGGTCAAGCAAGTTTATTTTACATGAAAGAAGAATTGAAGAGAAACGAAATGGTGGAGAAACTACCTCAATATCTTATTCGGTTAAGAAGATATTCAAGTTGAAGGCTCTGCAATGTAGAAATGACTGGTGCTGTAAGTCTACTATAGAGGGTGTGTCCGTGCTCGTTCCTCGTTCATTTGTGCTTGTATCTCTTTGTTGTGTATTTGTAGCACGGCCTGCAGCTGTAGAGCCCATTTATTAAACTAAAAGTTTCGTTTCATAGAAGGTTGGGGTCCTTATCCTCACATTATCAACAATTGTTAATGTGTTTTAAAGAAAATTGATTGAAAGTTTTTACTATTTGAATTATTTTTCCTCGAACTTTGTTCAGGTGTTAATTTATTATTGCCCTTTCAAGATTCTGTTTTACTACTTTCCTTACATATACTGTACAATGGTTTTTAAGCCACAAAATCGCCTGACAAAATATGATAGAATACATGAAGACTTTGAGACTTTGAATCTGAGGCTGTGATGTCACAGCAAGCCTGGTTTTAGTCGTTTCTAAATTATACCAAACTTTAGATTAACAAATTTCCTTAACGGAATAAGATTATTGAATGCTTTCTTAACCATTTTTTCTTCAAAGTCCTCTTTCATATAAAAAAAAACCTAGATCTGTCGGAAGGACAGTTTGCTTGACTATTCAAAGCTAGTGTAGAGAATGGGCTATATAAGTATATACAGAAATAGGGTAGCAGGGGCAGATGATTATAAATTACTTGAGCTTTGAAAGATGCACTTACATTTTCAGTTGCACTACAAGCTTCAAAATATTTCAAGATATTTTAAGACAAAAAAGTTAAAGTAACTCAGAAAACATGTAAAACTTAGCAGTCTTTATAACTACAACACCTCTTTTAGTTCTATCAATTGAATATCAAAGAAAGGAGAGGCCCTGACTTGTCAATGTCAATGAAAGAATACCATCCAACCCCCTTTCTAAGCTGTACCCTCCCCAAGCCCCTACACATTCCCAGAACTACATCTTGGATTGTAATACAACTTCCAATTTAAGAAAATATGTGTGTCAAGCAAAGTTAATTAGCAGCATAAAATATGTACAATAACATTAAAGCAAAATTATGCGAAATAATATCGCTTTAGGTATGACAAACTAGACATTGGAAACGATACAAATCCCCTCGCCGCTAATAATGCATAATCCAGACTGTCCCACATTCCATCCCAACCTGTCCCAAATGTCATCCCACATCTATACTCCATGCAATCACACCTGAAAACCGATACTGTATGTCATTCCACCACTTGCAAGACCCATATGCCATCACAAGTAAAATCCAGATGACATCCCACCACATGTCATTAGGCCCTGTCCAAGATGCCAACCCACCCTGTTCCACATGCCAACCCATCCTGTTCCACATGCCAACCCACCCTGTTCTACATGCCAATCCACCATGTCTAACATGCCAACACATCCTGACGAACATCCCACCGCACCCTGCCATAACATACAAATCCACCCTGTCCCACATGACCTCATCCTAATCCTTCAGCTACTGTAATCATCATGTCATCTTCTACCCCACATTCTGCTTATTGTTGTTATTTCCCAAACCCCTAATTTAACATTCTTTAGAAGCGAGGACACTTTTATTTGCTTCTTTGTTCATGAGAAGTCCAACATTTTGATTGCTATTCATGTCGGGAATGTCAACATCATAACAAAACTAGAAATGTGAACTTGGTAAGCCATATATTTTTGATCTCCGGTCAAACATATTGCAGCAAATGCACACTATACCTCACCAATAAGTGTGAGCAATGCCCTTCACATATACTGTATGATCATTTGTTTAAGCAAAATCATCATACCCACTTTAATTCAAAAGATACACCATATACAAATATTTTCATTGCTATGCAAATAGGCTAATTATTATGCACACACAATCCCCCAATTATGCTCAAATGAACAGTGCTAATGCCCTCTACCACTGAACCAAATAGCAAGTTATTATCTCAGCTTAAATATTTTGTACCCAAGTTTTATGTTACGCAAATAACCTAACTAATATGCACACTATACCTCACCATTGAGTGTAGACAATGCTCTTCACATATATGATCATTTGTGTAAAACAAAATCCCCACATCCACTTTAAATTAAGAGATATCACAGATACAAATACTTTCATTGTTATGCAAATAAGCTAATTAGTATGCACACAACCCCTAATCATGCTCACTTGAACAGTTCCCCTATGCCAAATTACATGAATGTACACCATTCATAACATAAGATATGAAAACTTTAATCAAAAACTTTTATCAAGAACTTTAATTTGACAAATATTTTCATTGTTATGCTAATTAGTATGCACACACAACCCCAACTCATGTTAATTTGAACAGTACCCATGTTCTCTATCCCAATAACAAGTACCAAGTTATTATCTAAGGTTAAATATTTTATGCGAAAGTCTATTGTTATGCAAACAACCTTATTAACATGCACATTACATCTTACCATTAAGTGTACACAATGCTCTTCACATATATGATCATTTGTGAAAATCACCACTTTAATTAAGATATATCATAGATACAAATATTGTCATTGTTATGCAAATAAGCTAATTAGTATGCACACACAACCCCTAATTATGTTTATTTGAACAGTACCCATGTTCTCTACCTCTGTGCTAAGTTACATGAATGTACATCATTCATAACTCAAGTTATACGTTAATGAATGTTTAACATTTTGTACGAGTCTATTGTTATGCAATTAACCTAATCAATATGCACACTTCACCTCATCATTAAGTGTAGACAATACTCTTTACATATATGATCATTTGTGCAAACAAAATCCCCACATCCACTTTAATTTAAGAGATATCACAGATACAAATATTTGCATTGTTATGCAAATAAACTAATTAGTATGCACATACAACCCCTTAATCATGCTCATTTGAACAGTACCCTTGTACTGTACCCTATGCCTAGTCACATGAATGTACACCATTCATAAGTTCTGAAAACTTTAACAAAAAACTTCTAACCAAAACATGAAAAATGTTTTCATTGTTATGCAAATAAGCTAATTAGTATGCACACACAACTCTCCAATCATACTCATTTGATCATTACCCATGTCGTCTACCCATATGCCAAGTCACATGAATGTACACCGTTCATAACTTAAGTTATGAAAACTTTAACCAAAACTTTACCGGACGCCGACGCAGGGGGCAGTAGAATAGCTCTAATATTCTTCGAATAGTCAAGCTAAAAATGACTGGTGTAATAAGTAAACTGTATAGTGTTGGCACTCTCTTCCTCACATTGTCAACAATTGTTAATTTATTCTGAAGAAAATTAATTTTTGCTCAAACTTTCTTCAGGTGGTAAATTCTAACATATCCAATGGATTTTAGAAAAATAACACTTAGGCCTACATATTTTTCAAATTTCTTTTATAAAAACCATTGATAAACATAATAAATCAATATTTCTTAGATCATGCTGTTATATGTATATATAAAAAGAAAGGCATTACCTTTCCAAAAGAGGTTGATTTTCCCTGCCTGGTTGCCCTGCAGACTGTCTCCGAAGAACCATGATCATTCAAAATAAAATAAAATATTCCAAATTTCTCGCGTCCTTTGCTATATAAAATTCATTTCCTGCATGTATTGACATTGCCCCAGCCTGACTGCATGCAGATAAGCTGTCTCCGATCGTGCCATGAACAAATCCGGAATAACAAATGATCAAAATTTCGCGCTTCTTTTTGCTTTTGAAACTCACTTTGCTGCATTCATTGACATTGTCCCGCCTAACAGACAGCAAAACGTCCCTGAAAAAATGGAAAAGGGTAAAATCACAGTGTTAAATGGCTTGATGGAGAATATGGGTAATTTAAGGTTAAAATCAGTGTTAAATAGCTTGATGGAAAATATAGGTAATTTATGTAAGTTAAAATCACAGTGTTAAATCGCTTCATGGAGAATATTGGTAATTTAAGGTTAAAATCAGTGTTAAATCGCTTTATGGAGAATATGGGTTTTCATTTAATCTGATTGACAGTGTATAGGTCTAAGGCAAAAAGTATGCGACTTTGTACAAAACTGCACCGGTAAATTTAACGGATGTTGTCCTTATAGCACAAACTCTCTAGAGGGCAAAATATGAGAAACATGGGCATGGTAGATATGGGGGAGAAGAGGAGGGGGAGAAAAATGCCTTATGGTTCCCATGTTATGCATATACCTTACGTGTATAAATTAACAATCGGCGAAAAATCTGGAGTATTTTCCTCATGCCTTCCCCCCTCTAGCTATGGCCCTGCCTTATAGACTGTATTCTTGTTGGTAATCTACGAATTTCAAAATACACTTAAAGAAACAAAAGCTCTGCAACCGAGGGGAATCAATGGCTGTATTAGTACATTCAAAGATATTTGTCAATACACGTTAATTAGGCCTAATACTCAGAATTATGATAACACAAAACATTTCACTTGTATTTCACCTTTTTTAGGCATATTCCAGGGAAAGCACATGTAAGTCTCAATGATTAAACATGGTAACTCATTCTTTCTTAGATTATGATATAATAACAAATTATTTAAGCATTAATTACCTTTTTCGAAGAGGTTGATTTTCCCGCCTAATAGACAGCAAGCTTCAGACGTCTTCGAAGTGCATTGATCCAGTTTAACAAATATTCAAAATTTCCCCGCGTCTTTCCTGCATTCATTGACATTTGACATCTACATCGTGACCTCATGTAATCTCGTTCAATTATATTAAAGGGAACTACACCGAAAAGTGAGGACATAATTTCCAGAGACTCACAAATGCTTTTCGATTCTTTGAGAGAGCCTCAAAACTTCTCTAACACAAATATTTATACGAAGTAAAGTTTTCTGAGATTCATAAACAATACAATTTTTTCACTTAGGGAGGTAAAACAGGTAAATGAAGATTTGAACATTCACCAAAAAGACACCCTGAAATATGGGTGTAGTTCACCTTTAACCGTTCTTTCTATTCCATTTTTTAAACCTTTTGTCTGAAAGCCCATTTTAAGGATTAAACCAATCGGTCCGCTGCCCACGTTCATTACATCGGTTTTGACATATATTATATGGTAACCTGGAAAGTTGGTAGGAGCAATATATCCCCATATACCTCAATGTAAGTGTACACGCTTACAAGAATTAGTTGCCGTGTATGCACTTTACAACCTTTCGTGATTAATGCTAAATTAATTTGTTGATAGCATATTATCTCATAAATTCCTTTTAATCACTGACCCAAAAGTGAGAAAATGGCGATTTTTGCCATCCCATATACGGGGGAATGTGGTCCCATTGGCATCCCTATACGGGGGAATGTGGTCCCATTGGAAAAGTGCCTTTTTCTAATAAATAAAGTGCCCTTCCACGCCACTTTATTGTCTACAATCAGAGGCGGACTTTTGCATATGTCTTGTGAAAGCCCCCCACCCCCCCTCCCTCCCTTATACACACACACTTTTCAAAAGCTTCCTACAACCCTGACATTTAGCAATACCTTGAGCTTAATTGGAAGGAAATATTCAGTAGAACGTTCCATCAAGATGAATTAACAATTTACTATTTTACAGCATTTAGCATAGCATAGCAAGGTTTAATGTCCCACGGCCTTTGATAACCAGTTGTGAACTCACTGGTTGCAGACCCACCATTTAAAATTGTAATGCCTTACTTTAGCTAATTATGCATATATTTCCCCCAACAGTCAGACAGTGTTCACCAACACTGTTTTTTTCTTCAAAACCTACAATGTTAAATACCCCCTGGATGTATGACCCTGGAATGGAGAAAATACAGTTGGTAGGGACATGGACGCCATCCAATAGTGCCACGGACGAAACTTAAGAAGGGGTATTTTTATTACGTTCTGTGAGTCATCTGCACTATCTGACTATAGCAAGTTAAGATGAAATAAAATAAAAATACTATGCACATTGGCTATATTGGCTATACGCATTGGTTATATACGCATTGGCTATACGCATTGGCCTGTTGGCTATACACATTGGCTATCCGGCTATACGCATTGGCATATGCAGGTGTAAATGGATCAGGCTGTCAGGCATTCAACAGGTCAATCCGTTGGGGAAAACTGAAGAGCGATGACACTTCGACTGTGACGAAATATCTATCTGAGAAACACGATTTGGATTATCAAAACCAGGACCTTAAGTCATGTTGGCAGGTGACCCTCCCCCTCCCCCCCCCCCTCCCTCACGCACACAATTTCCGACATAATTCAAATTTTGAATTTAATTCAAAAACATAACTTAATGTCTTGAAATACACCGCCTACAGGAAGAATTTGGAACGACACTTGATACAAAATTAAAGATTTTTGCGAATCCCAAGTCGGAGGTTTTGGTCCAAACTTCAATATAGTTGACCTTCAATTGTAACTTTTGGTCGAAGAATTGAAGAGTTGTAGTCCAAAAGCTAAAATTTTTGAATTAAAATTTGAGATTTTTGATCACATTCCAAGATCTGTTCTTTAGTTAACAGGACTTGCCACTTAGAGACCACCCAAGGTCATTCCTTTTCAAAATGGCGGCATGTGTAGCGTTATGTTAGCCTGGGAATTTTCCTGAAAAGGGAGACAATTTGGGCACAATTGTGGGGTTCATGGATGAAGCTCTGGCCTAAAGATTTCTTGTTTTTGATACCCCAAACTGGCTTAAAATCAACACAAAGTTTCACAATGTATATCTGATGAGAAGAAGACAATTTTAAATTTCCATGTTAAAATCTACTCGTATATTAAGGTTACCACTTCTAAATAGGCAGAGCAGCAGAGTAGAAATAAATTTCCTATACAAATTGAGAAAAATCGGGTGAAATTGTGGAGTCCATGGGCGAAGCTCTGGTAGGCAGGGGTGGCGGAAGATATGTGAATTTGATGACGGGGAGTACACAGGATATTAGGGCACTTTTCGATTGACGTATTTCGAAGACATGTACGATAGCATTATAGCTTTAGGGGCAGTCTCCCTCACCCCACCCCTTCCCCGAAAATTTCCAACTTTTATCGGTCTGAAAATTTCTGGTGACCCCTATATTTTTGCTGCCACAAAACTCTTAGATCAAGATATTTAGAACCAAAATTAGGGAGAATACATCTATCAGTTTATCATGAACCCAAAACTTCAATGAAACAGTCCCAAATAATGTGATAAGCAAATACTGAAATAAGGGGTCCTTAGAATGGTTCAGGGGTTTTTCATCATTTTCTTGCTGAAAATAAATTAAACTTGATATATTGGTCATGACATGCACATTCGTTTTCAGCTGTTCAGTGACAAGGGTTCAACGGTATAGTTTTTCCCTCGACCACATATTAATGGTGCTCCACCATCGAATTTTGGGAACCTTTCACCAAAGAAGCTCTTTGCTTTCACAGCTTCCACATGTTTGTGTCACTTTGAAAGAATAATGTACCTCTCTACGTGTGCGCTTTTGGAACTTTACCAAGAAAGTGTGTGTGTGTGGGTTTGTGTCACACAACATACTGTACATTACAAAATATCCCAATCTTTCGTGTTCTGGTTGGAAAAGTAATCCAAACTGGTCACTTGTACCATAAGTTTTAATGAAGCAGATAATTAGTTATATGCTACCTTGTACGAACTTTTAAAGTTAAAAAGAAAATCAAGCCATAGATTGAGACACCGTTACGGGATTACAGGGGAGGGGGGGATAAGAGGGGGAGGATAAGAGTGGGGGTTGATAAAGATCACATAACTTCGATTAGATAGTTGTGGGGCACTTTTCATTTTTAAAAAGAGGCACTTTTGTCATTTTCGAAATAGTGGAGGAAACATGCCCTTGCCCCATGGTTTCTACACACATGGTTTAAGCATAGGCGGAATTTGGGGAGCAAGGACACTTTCCTCACCCACACTTTTTGTCCAAATGGGTACTCATGTATGGTAATGTGATGTATGTTAGCGTGATTTTGTGACCCCCTTCCACAGCCCCCCTCCCCCTCACCCTCACACACACACACACACTTTCGGTAGGCAAATCCCGCCTATGGGTTTGAGATTGGGGAGCCAGGACCAATGTTGACAATTACCCATCGAAAAGACTTCAATTGAAACTTGCTACTAGGAAAATTATTGGGGGCATGCCCATTCCCACCACGGCCCTCGGTATCAGTGCCCTGGTAAAATGACATGCTTTAACTGTGTCAAATAAATACTAAATGTATGTAACAACTTCTATGTATTATTTGTGAGTGAGTGGATTTATATGTTTTCAAGCTTCAGGAATGACGTAGAAGTCCGGTCCGCCCTCAGCATTCAAAATGGCACCTCCTGCCCCCTTGCTCTAGGGCAAGAGGAAGTCACCCCCTCTCCCCCTTGCCGCCGTGATTCCGACATCGCTACAGAGGCTAAAATCTCCACGGGCCCCCAGGACTCTAGTCTGGTCAGCTAGTTGTCCCACTGCGTATTTGGAGCTTTCATATCTTTTGAATATGTGAAAACTGTTTTTTTCAAGTAAGCGTAATAAGCTTAAGCCTCAACAGCAACATCAAATTTCATCAACAATGTTTGCTTTTGAGGGAAATTGAAACCATAAACAGACATGCTAACAGCAAAATATTGTATGTATAAATCAAGATGGATTTTACATCCGTGCAACAACATGTGACTTTAAGTATGGCATATTTTCCTCATATTGCTAATATATTAGCCATTTTTTGAGCAAATCAATAATTATTGCAATTATTGAATGACAATCAATCAATAATAGTATCACACAAATACACTTCCAGGTGGCAATTATTATAACAAGATATACCTAAAAAGATTTTATAAATTTCTTTTGAAGTCCTCTTTCAAATAACTTAGTGGACTTACTTGACACCTGAACTAATCCTTTAAGATACCCATCACAGATAACCTAGTGGTTTTACGCATCAGTTATTACACTCTTTTATCATATGTACGCGAACAAAATCACTTTTTAAGAAGAGTCAGGTTATTGTGGATAGAGAGGGGGTCGCCAGTGCACCACAACTGGTTATCAAAGGCCGTGGACATTGACTTAGTTGTCGATGTTATGTCTGTCCGTACGTCGTACCTGTCTTCTCGTCCGGGTCGTATTAAGCGTTTCGTGATAGCATTTGTACTATCATAACCGAATACGCAGGCGACGACCCCGTCATTGTAACTGTGTGTTCAACTCTCTCTGTGGATAGGGTTACTGCAGGGCTAGACCAAGTGTGTACTCTGATGTGACAGAGGACTTATCATTTGGATTTTGAATGAATAAATTCATCAGTGAGTTATTAACACTGGTGATTTTAAAGGCAATATACTGAAAATTTAGAGCATGAGTTATTCTATTCAAATTATACTATATGTATAGTATAGCCCATTCAGGCTATTTTGGCCAAATCAAGCTTTTCACTTGCACATAACTTGGGAAGTTTCAATCAAAAGAAAATGATGAAAAACAATGATATTTGTAAATTTTTATATAAGAAATGATTTATTCCATCCATCTTCAAGTTAATCAAATTAAACTGAACTTTTGTTGTAATAGGCAGCCAAAAAAAAAATATAACAGGATAATTATTTGTTTAACTATAATCTTATGTTCGTTACCGAACATAACCTGAAACGTTCGCGGGGCAATTATAAATTCATGTCATTAGCCTCGTAAATTTGAAGTAACTCTAGATTCAAATTTTTCCCTTGAACGTCAAATTTCTAATGTAGTTAAATCATGCTGTGTACACTTGAGAAATATAAAATGTTTTAAACCCTATCTTACAAATGAAATAAGCGAATGTCAATCCATACTTTTGTGACATCCCGCCTCGATTTCTGTAATTTGATATTTATTGGCCTACCCAAAAAACTACTAAGACGTTTACAAAAAATTCAAAACTGGGCTGCTAAAAACATATTCCAGCAAACCATGTCTACGCACGTCGGCGCTTTCCTTATAACTTTGCACTGGCTACCAATTAAAGCACGAATACATTGCAAGGTCCTTACTTTAATTCACAATTTCATTTATAGCTTATCACCAAATTACCTATCTGAACTTCAAGAAAGATTACAAATGTACCACCCGACTCGACAATCTGTTCTTATTACAAATTTCATGCATCACCATGCCATGCTCTGCAAAAAGTGCCCCAAAAGCCATTCTTGAGCTTCTCAGTTTTTACACTGAAGTTATAGCCCCAAACGAGCTATAAACTAAAAGTAATGTACTCCAATATGGCTATACTGTGGATGAAATCCCAAACGGGCTATTATAGCCCAATTGGCACATATACCAGACTGTATTTTAAGGCTCGAACCAATAAAATCAAGAGTTCTTTATCTTTCGGAAATGTTTGGCGGTATTTTCTGAGTCAATGTTATTATATATGCTGAATTCAATCGGATCGCGCAAGCGAAAACCGATACTACGCACCAATACAAAGTGCTGTTGCATCCAAGGATCGGTCTATGTATTATACAAACATGACAACAGCAAAACGTCGAAGAAACGCTTAGGATATGATAAACGCTGCAAAAATAACACTCGTATCCGAACGAAAATCTGGATTTTGCTCTAGCTTTGTTTAAGTTTAAAATCCCTTAAAAGGATGTTGAACTAAAAATCAATCTTTCCTTCGGATCATTTTACCATCTTCGACAGTTTGAGATGAAAATTTTGAATTTTGAAATAAAGCATTTTAATATTATCAGTGTGCAATTTTTTTTTTATAAATGTACCGTGATTTTCGTATAAAATGTGAAATAATCAGGGCCGTGGTAGCTAGCCCAATTATTATGAGAGAGGGTCAAATGTTAATGCAGTGGAATATATCCGATTAATATGTTGGCGTGTTATCACGAATCACGAGATATACGAAATGGTCCATGGCTCCTGGAATATTCAAAATTCAAAGGCAAATTTTAAATTTGAGTCTAAATTGAAGTTTATTTGTTCAGCATGTTTCAATACAAATACTCCCTTAGGTCCAAAGATAAATTAATTTTTATCTTGTAGTTCCCAAATTTAGATCTTCGTTTGGTAGTCGCGTTTTCAATGTAGGCCTACACGGCCCAAAGCTATGGGATAGTCTGCCCCTTTCAATCAAATCTGCTATTTCTGAATTTTTTGACTTTTATCTTTTTGATTGTGCTTTCAATTCTGTAATTTAGTATGCATCTTTGTCTTATATTATCTTGTTATTACATATTTTTAGTTACTTTTTGTTCTCATATATTTGCATGATATAAGAATAAGAATTTTTTAGAGAATACGCCATATAAATTGTATAAACTTGAACTTGAAGTCAAACATTGTTGGACAAACAATAATAACAAAAAGAAATTCTTCAGGATCCTACATTTTCACTACTTTTTTTTCCACTGGGATTGATCTGAAAGCTCACTGCAATGTACGGACTATGAACTTTATGCAAGTTATTGTGTTTCACCTAAGTCAGACTTTCATTATGATTTTTGCTCAATTACGGTCGTTTTATTTTGCAATACAGGGGGCATATCATAACCATGGACACGAAACATTCTTCACTCCAGAAAGCATTGTTCCGCTCAAGATTGATGTTGGAACCGGACGCAAATTATTTTCTGCCCTGGCCCTAACAAGAATATATCATCAAGGATTGATTGGATAAGCTGATAAGGTCTATTGCCAATATAAAATGAAAAAGAAGAAAAAGACTGCATTATCCGGGAGGGAAGGGGGAGGGGGCTAAATTTCCCTGCCCGCTAAGTACGGCCCTGGAAACAGTGGCATACATAGGATTTCCATTTTGGGGGGAAAGTAATTAAAGTGATCTGACAAGATGTAGTGACATATCGAGCAAAGTGACTAACAGGTGGGGTCCATATGCTTGCTTCGAGGTCCCTGGTGGGGTCCAGGGGTAAAGCTCGGCGGGGGTCTACTGCCTGAAAATAAACAAAATCTCCCAAATATTGACACAATTTTCCTGTACATCAAAGAAAATTGCCTGAAAATAAAGAAACTTTCCCCTAAATAAAAAAAAATTGCCCGAAAATGAACAAAATTACCAGAAAATTGACGATAAACAATCATGACATTGCCAAAACATATCACATCCAGTGGTACAGTATACATAGTGGGACTAACCCAGGGCCTCTGACCCGAACAGGGCCTCTAGCAAAATAAATCGAAAAAAATGTAAAGAACAATATGAAAATAACTTGATTTCCCAACGAACTAAAAACAAGTCTAGATAAATATTTAATTTATCATCCACTTGAGACCGAAGTTATGATAATTTGACCTGGGCTCCTTGATTAATAAAAATGTCCACTTATCGTTTGTTTTAATTGACGTCCCCAATCAGTCTTAACAGACAACAAGAATCGAAATAAGCCCCTATGCCACATGCAAAACAAATATCAGAATTAAGGGGATATACAAGCCTGGTCCCCGCAATAAATACCAATGGGCCCCGTTGTCGTCTATTTAGATTGGGCCTCCTGTCTAAACAGATGACAAGGGATCAATAAATGGTTGGGCCTCTCCTACGTTCATTTACATTTGGCCTTTGAAAGCAGCAGGGTCGAAAAAATATTAAGGTCACAACACAATTTTGATATAGCTAAAATCTTATTAATGTGTCTCTGAAATCTAATTCGACCACCTTTAAATTGCTGAAAACGCGTTGGCACTAGTAGGGGGGACGATGCCCCTGCATAATCTATGATCACTCCGCTCCGGCCCCAAAATTGCCATAGTATTACCAAATTTGCGACAGCATTACGCCACTGATCGTATCTCCTGTAGTTTTAAAGAACCCTGACGTTTAAATTTAAATTTCTTATAAAGCGCACTACCATTACAAAGGTTCAGTTGCGCTTTACAATACAAGTAACCTAATAAAGCTAATAACCGACGTTTCCATAACACTCCATACAAGAGTAAGTAACTCAGGTGATAGAACGCATGGCTGAGATGCTGGAGGTACCGGGTTCAAGACTCAGTCAAGTGTAACCAGTTTTTCCACAGCTATGCAGACAGATATGCCAATCATCAAAGCGAAAGTACATCGTTTGCAGCTCCTGCTACTCATTCAGCTGTTGAGAGATGTGGCATGATTGAATGGCACTCGCCGTCCTTCGGAGGAACGTTAAGCCATCGGTCCCGATGGTAGGACAGTAACATCCTACCTGCTTCTCTGATCCCTATTTGAATAGAGAAGCGCGTCCCAGTGCAGTCAAGTTTAGGGTGGTGATCTTGAGTTGCAGCCTGTAGGATATGACTGCCGCGCAATGAGACAATGTAGAATTGTGATATCGCGCATTATAAGAAACCGATATCATATAATGATATGATAACATACCCAGGAGCATATCTTAAGGGGTGGGGTTGTGATACCGCCGCCCTAGAAAAAATTCTTCGTAGGGCAATTTCAGTTTCGACTATTTCGTCGGGCAAAAACCTGGTATTGAAGAGAAATAGTTAGTAAATTTAATGTGGTTATACCTTTATGTTTTTGTTTCTTCCCCAAAAGACAACATGTTTTGGATTCAAGGCAGCCTACGAGAAGGGTTGAGCAGACAACGATTTTAGTCAGAAAGAGATGTGAAGGGTTTGATTTACTGTTTGAATCCTAGATATATCTGCAGATCTGCATCATACCCGACTCGACTCGACATTAGATTTATTTCCTCCCAACTCAGCATGACTCTACATCAGGATGCTGAAACATCTTAGTCGGGCAGATATGTGAAATGTCAGATGTAGGCTGCTGCTTTAATCATGGATATATCTGCGATTTGGCTAAATATCAGAATTGTGTCCTCCCGACTTGGCATGATAAATAACAATATGGGTATATGGAGAATCTGTATAAGAGCCCGTTCTTGAAGTGCTCGGTGTTGAAAAATCTGGCTATGGGTCCCCGGGTGTTTCACAAGATACTGCACCAGTAAGACTTCAATTTTTGATTCCCAATGTAATGTAGAAATGTTGAAAACTTAACGTGTGAAGCAAACTACTGTGTGGGTTCACCATTAAAGTTTTGCTAATAAAAGAAAATTTGACATCTTTGTTTCACTGTCACTAATGTTACATGTAAACCAAAACAATTGCTTTTGTGAGGTAATTTTTTCCCCCCTTTTCAGAAATCTTACAAAAATCTTTAGGTTAAACCATCCTTTTTTAATAAGTATAGACCAGCATCAAAATCAGAACCGAGGGATGTAAACATCATTTTTATTGAGTACCAAACATAATGACCATGATCCTCTGTTGTTTTTAAAACAGCACTAACTACAGCATCATACATACCTACAACAGGTTTTTATACTGCGCCATTCCATATAGACCACAGGGCAACCAGCCAGGTTCCTCCGGCTGACAACTAATCAGCACACATGAACTTTGACTTAAGTGGGCCAAGACAGGAGCATCCAAAAAAAAAAATTCTCTCTGAAACCATATGGGCCTTGTAGGAGAAGAGAGAGGGCATAAGCATATTTTTCTCGTCCAACAAAAAATAACTGGCAGGACTAGTCATTGTCAACCTTACCCTGACCCACTCAATATGTGAATATCAAATCCTAGATATTCATGCTTAGAATACAAATCAAACAATGTCACAATGCACTTATCACAATGAATGTGTATTGAAAAATCTAGCGGGTCACACCAATCGCAAAGCAAGATAGAATTTTTCATGACAACCTAAAACACCACAAAGGAAGTTAACATCTACCAATGTGACTATAAACATATCGAAAATTAAAATGATTATTTCTGCATACTGACGAATGTTCGGAAAATTTTGAAGCTTGATGAAATAAAAGTTGATAAACGTATTATAGCTTTATATATCATTGGAAAGAGAAAATGCTAATCTTTTGACAATTGTTATTACAATAATAATATTTTAAGCAAAATCTTATTTCATGAAGCTTCAAAAGCATTCGTCAGTATGCGGTAATAATAATTCAGTATTTCTCGCCAATTTTTGTTTCAATAAGACATTCGTCAGTATACAGAAAGGGGGACAATATGACACACAGAAGTTAACGCATGTTTTCACTTGACTCTTAACAACTGACAATATAACAAAATATATATATCTATGTGTAGGTGGGGTAACGATCAGACAAATCTTAAGAAATCAATTTAAGATCAGCATTCTCATAATCCGCATTGCCTCACTAAAAATACACTTTTTGCAAGATTAATGGGATATAGAAATCATATTGCAGAAAAAACATGACTTTTCTGAGTAAAACCATATATATTCAGGAAAAAGTTTATCTCTATAGTAACAAACATATTTTTTTGTATCTCTATTAGCATGTTAGCAAGGTATACCAAGACTTTTTATAAGACAGTCACTTTGTTTCTTTCAAAGACTTAATAATATAATTTTAAAAAGACACTCCGTGGTGAAGTGGTTAGTGCTTTGTCCTCTCACCCGCACGTCCCGGGTTTGAATCCGGGTGGGTCTACAACCAGTGAGTTCACAACTGGTTATCAAAGGCCGTGGCCGTCTTGATATAATGTCCAGCACTGGATGCTTTCGGGACGTTAAACCTTGCTATGCATGCTATGCTATACTGTCATCTACAATGATTAAAGCATTGAGTAATACATACAAAAAGACATTTAGTTTTAATCAGTAATGCTATGAAAAAAATTAGTAGCCCTAAATTTACAAACTTTTCCACATAATTGAACTACTTTTACATTTGATACTGGCGAAGACATATTCACCACCATATATATTCTTTTGTACAGTACACGCCATGTTCTGGACATGGACATTTTTACTGATAACATTTCTGTACAGTAAGGGGGAAAATTGTTAAAGTTTTTCATTACTTTTGAAACACTTTCAAATGAGGGCAATTATTGATACCACAGTCGAATAGAAAATGAAGATCCCTTATTATTTCATTGCTGTAACTCAAATTATTGCTTTGATGGCAGTAGAATGGAACGCATTTTCTCACGGTGCAAACTATATTTCCCTGAAAATGCTAGAAGTGACGCATATAAAAATAGAAAACAAATCAATGTCTCTTTAAACCTCGTGCTACTGCTACATGTACATCAACATTTCACAAAATTGTTCTTTTGAAAAATATCTTCACCTGCACGTGCAGAGCTAAACAGGGAGCTTCTGATATTTGCTTACCCAATGATCATTTCCATACGTCAATATTCTACATAATGGTAGCAAGTATAAAGAATATAACACTTTGTAACTTAACAGCCAGCTGCGTAATACGACCAACAACACAGAGATCATTTTAACATTATACGTTAACAACTATTTAAACATCACCCGTTTTGTATTCAAATATTTCAAGAGTTGTTCATATTTTCCCTTTCAAATCCATTTCAATACCAGGATGACATCTTGGTTAATCAGAAAAGACCTGCTTGACTTTGAGCAAGATCATTTAAAAATAGTAAAATCATTAAAATAATTTCTATTAATGGTAAAACTAATTGATCATTCAGTTATCAATCAATTGATTAAAACATAAATATTTTGTTTGTTTGTTGCAGTAATTTCATAATAAAAATATGTTCAGATTCTAACACTTTATTTTGGGGTTTGCAAGGTTCAGTGGTGATCAGTCCTCAAAGACAAATGATCTAATAAGCATGGTTGGAAATGAAGAGCGATTGACCAGTGGCTGCTCCAGAAATGCCACCTTCATATTTTCCGACGGCCGCCTTTCCGTTAACCTGCAAGAGAGAAGTTAGAAAGAAAAACACTTAAGTTTTTTCTAGAAAGAATACATAAGAATATTTAACATTCTTATACCAAAATGTTCTCTTTTTTTTAAACAAAAGAATGATACTACTTACAGCATTAATATAACAAGAGGGAGGGGGAGGGGGAGGTATGGAAGGTAAGTATAACTGTCATAAATGTCCCTGCTACAGCGAGGAAATTAACTTCAAGTTATATCATACTTTCCATGCTGAAATATGCAATCAGATTGCAACCGAGGATCAATCGGAAGGGAGTTCAAGTCAAAGCCCCTACAAAAGGCTGGTCCTAATACTCGAACTAGTTTTATCCTACTTAAAAGGACTAGTTTTCTTATCCTCTTAAAAACAAAAAACCTCTGAATAGGATTTATTAAACAATAGTAAATTACTCCAAGTTACAATGAAGGAACAGGAAACTACCTGTTAGAAATAACCAAGGCAAAACATTGCATGGACATGGGTTAATCGCCCAAAAGAACAGGTTTACGAAAAAGTGTTAGTAAACAGAAGCAACTGTAAACAACGCCCAACACGTCATGGCAAAAACTTCCAAGATTCGCCAGCAGACCAGGGCGGCTTTGTTAAACACAAGGGAAAAAAACCATTCGTAAAATTACACAAATTAGAATGTGCTCGAACAACAACCAAAATTCGTTCGTAAAATAAAACAAATTAAAACATGCTGAGACAACGGCAAAAATTCAGTAATAAAATTAAACAAATTAAAACATGCCTGAACAGCGGCAAAAATTCGTTAGTAAAATCAAATGAATTAAAACATGCCTGAACAACCGCAAAAATTTGTTAGTAAACGATCAAGAGGTTAATGAATTAACAAATGAATCGTAACTGAAAACGAGAAAACGTGAATAAAAGTCAACAATATTCAACTCATGAAAGGGACGGTCCTCTTCTTAAAAAAACGGCCCTTGCAACTCCGCCTTGATAGTCTGGCATGTCCTTCAGATATGTGGAGACGAACGTGGCTGGTGTTTTCCATACAGCAGCGCGAAGTATCTCGGTAAGGAGCACTCCATCAAAAAGTGCAATTAATGATGTAGCTATGCCTCCTACTTGATGTGCCTTAACCGGTTGTTCCGTGAACAAGGCCGATTTATTATACGTGATTGCCTGGACAATCCAACACGAAAATGTGTCAAGCAAGACGACGCAATGCGGATTTTGTAAGGACACGAATAAAGCTTTTAACATCGTTCCGTAACGGTTGCATACATTTAATGTAGTACTTGAGACATCAGACAGGGCACCAGGCTCGGTCTTCTAATGTGTCAGAAAATGTAGAGGGCGACGGAAGAAATACAGTTCCGGTAAAAACTCTAAAGTCTGATTCTTGGCTGGGAAAGCTGGGTCAGGTACGAGCCATACACCCCAGAATTCGAAGCGAATATGGCATTCTTAAAGAGAAAGCGCATGAATAACACCTCTACATTTGGCAGAGGCCGCAGAGAGTAGAAAAACTGTTTTGATCGTCAGTTCTTTGAGCAGACACACAGACAGTGGCCCAAATGGAGCCTGTGCTATTGTCTCAAGAACTATTTGCATGTCCCACGAAGGAGCAAGGTTCCGAACTGAAGGTCTTTGTGAGAACATTCCTTTCACTAATCTTTTCGGTGGCTGCGTGTCAGTGATGGTCGACCCATCTGAAAAGCCCAGGTGGATAGCTTTTATAGCTGTTTGAAAACCCTTGACTGTACTGATAGATTTGTTCAGATTAAACTGAAACAATAAGAAATCCGCTACATCACCAAGAGATGCCGAATGTGGAGAAACAGATCTATTTTGACACCTGTCTCGGAACATTCCAAGTCTGGCAGAATACATCCCTAAAGTGGACAGTCTCCGACTTTGGGCTGCCACTTGGGCAGCTTCTTCCGAAAAGACCTACGACACCAATGATTTGCAGATAGAAGCGACACAGTAAAATGGAGTGCTTTTGGATTGTGATGCAGTTTACCAGAGCCCGGAATCAAAACTAAGTTGTCTCTGACTGGAAGCTTGTACAGGAAACCTGCAATTAGATTGAGCAGCTCAGGAAACCACAGTTGGCTGGGCCAATTGGGAGCTACCACAAGTAACATATGACACTGATCATACGTCACTTTGTCTAGTACTCTCGGTACTAGCGCGAATGGCAAAAAGGCGTAGCTTACGAAGTGGGTCCACCTGATCGCGAATGCATCAACTCTCTAGACTCTCGGGTGACAAGTGGGAGTGAACGCACCACTACAATATTTGGGGGACGACTGCCTGTGTACAGGGGACAAGAACACTTGAAGTCCCTCCTGGATAGTACGAAATGATCCAGTTGGTGGAATTGTAGGTCCTGCATGTGAAACCTACATCTACCAGACTGGCTAGGTACCCAAGGAATACTAGCCACGCTCTCGCTGGCGACGTTGGCTGCATGAAGAGAACGTCGGCTCCTGCCTTCAGCCACAATCCTTCCTTTGTTGGTCATATGCGACCTTGTGTGAAATCCAGGATTGCTCCCAGAAAGGTGGGATGGAACTAGATTGAACTATGCCAGGTTGATAATCCAGTCTAAGTCTTGCGCCACTCTTATGACTACGTCTGTGTGCTCTGCGACTGTGGCTGCGTCTTCTGCGACGATGAGCCAGTCGTCCAGATTCATAAAGATTCTTATGCCCTTCTTCCATAGAAAGGCCGCAAAAACCCTCGTTATCCAGGTGAAAACCCTGGGGGTGGTCGAAAGACTGAAGGGTAACACCCTAAATGTGTACGTGACTCCTTTGAGTTGGAATGCAAGGAAGCGCCGTGTTCCTCGTGCATCGGCACGCATCTGCGAAGTTGACAAAGGTTGCTCACAGACTGAGGACAGACTGTCTCCATCTTGAATTTCAACAAACAAATGAATTTATTGAGTGGTCTTAAATTGATGATTGGACGCCACTCCTTCCCCTTCTTGGGGGCCAGGAAGAGCGTGGACATTACAAGGTCCCTGAATGGATTCAAGATTGGGTAATAGCTTGTTTCGGCAGAAGCATCAGATACTTATATCTGACAATTTAAAAACCCGAGAAAATGCAAGATATGTAACATTTCTTAAAATGCAGGAGAGGCGTAGAAAATACACTAACCACTGCTGACTTAGTTTCTGTGGAGTTAAAAAGAAAAAGTGAATTCTTCCCATAAAAGGGGAGCAATTCCTCTAACTGAGCACATATATGAAAAACTTTATTAAAAACTAGTGCTAAACTTACAAACTCACACTATGTATGGTAACGTAAAATAAAATATAGACTTTCTTGTACAAACTGTAACTCCTTGGAGCTAGTTGCAGCCAACTCCTCAGCCATCACATCCTGTGGTGACGTCAACCTCTTGCGCATGCGCAAACACCAATTCGAGAAGTTGGCCTAATGCATATAAGAATTTGTACTGAAGATATCCTAACATGTAATACATATGCACAGTAAAACACTAGGCTATCCTTGTGGTAGGGCTGGGGCCTGGGGTGAAAATACATCTACCCGTGGGGATAAGCTTCTTTAAACTAGCACACCAGGTGCTCTAGGGACTACATCCCCCCGCCACAAGAGTGGGGCTCTCTCGTTCTAGCCACTCATTTTGTACGGGCGGATGGAAATCACTCTAGACTTAGTGTAACTTCAATGGAGATAATTCTGCGAGTCGGACCGAATATTTCCAGGGCCCGTGGTCACATCATCTTACCTCAGATGACTGGAAAAACTTGAAGAAAAGTGTAAACCAGCTTAAAAAACCCTCACGGATGGAACTGTAAGAAAGAAAATGTTAGAAAAAGGGTGAAATTCTGAAGAATTTTTCAACCAGTCTCAGAGATATTGTGAAAGCAACCCGCTGAAGAGAAGTGAGGGAGTTTAGAAGGGAGTATTATGAAGGTCAGGGCTGGGTTGGTAACTATGTTTTAGTTCGGTCAGAAGTGCGTTAGAATCAAGTCATTGGACCAGATTGCATATTTATAGCATGAAAGGTAAGATATAACTTGAAGTAAATCAACTCACTGCTAATAATGCACATTTCAGCCTGTCCCCAATCCATCCCAACCTGTCCGAAATATCATCCTATGCCTATACTTTATGCAATCACACCTGAAAACCAGATACTGTATGTCATTCCACCACATGCATGACCCACATGCCATCATGTCTGAAATCCAGATGACACCCCACCACATGTCCCACATGCCATTCCACCCTGTCCCACAAGTTGATCCACCTTGTTCCACATATGCCAACCCACCCTGCTCCACATTCCAACCCACCCTGTTCCACATGCCAACCCATACCGTTCACATGCCAACCCACCCTGTTCCACATGCCAACCCACCCTCTTCTACATGCCAACCCACCCTCTTCTACATGCCAACCCACCCTGTTCTACATGCCAACCCACCCTGTTCTACATGCCAACCCACCCTGTTCTACATACTAACCCACCCTGTTCTACATACCAACCCACCCTGTTCTAAATGCCAACCCACCCTGTCCAACATGCCAATGCATCCTGACCAACATGTCACCCATCCTGCCATACATACAATTCTACCCTATCTATGAAATCACACCCTTATCCTAATTCCTACAGCTAATGTCATGTCAAGAATGTCATTATCATTACAATAATTATCATAAGAATGTCATTATCATAACAAAAATTACTCCAAAATCCATACCCAGGACATCTTATTAGATATTCTTTAGAGGTAAGGAACCTTTTATTTTGGTTTTACATTCATCACAAGACTAATCTTCTTATATCTTTTAATATCCAAGACATCTTATTAAATATTCTTTAGAGGCCAGGAACCTTTTGTTTTGTTTTTCATTCATCATAGGACTAATCTTCTTATATCTTTTCCTACCCAAGACATCTTATTAAACATTTTTTAGAGGTGAGAAATCTTTTATTTGTTTTTCTCATTCATCCCAAGACTAATCTTGTAATTCCTATTCATGTTCAGGAATGTCATTATCATAACAGACTTATCCAAAAACCCAAACCAGCAAACGAAGAAAACTTTAACAAACAAACTAAGAAAATTTTAACCAAAAACTGGACGCTGACCCCAAGGGTAGTAGGATAGCTCTACTATTCTTCAAATAGTGCAGCTAAAAAGTACTTGAGCAATTTTGAGTGACCCTACTTTGGGATATTTGGCACTGATATTTGAACCTTAATATGAACTCATTTCCTTATGCACATCTATTAAACTCTAAATAGGGAGCACATACCAATTATATAGAATACTCTACAACATTGTGATAATTCCTTTTGTTTAGAATAAGATGAGTTGCACTAAGTTGCAGGTTCATGACAAATTTAATTTTGCTGAGAGAATGAGTAATAACTGAGGAATAAAGAACTCTATTTCATATCTGTTAAGTTTTTTGGAAAAAGTTCCATTGCTAACGGTAAATGTGTGACATACTAATGAACAGTTTAACACCATGAATGCTAGCAACACGTGGTTATAAGAGGAGAGGTGCATAGTTTGGGACACACCTCCCCAAAATATTAAAAAAGGTAGCAAAAACATTGATCAAAGCTCATCATTTCAAACACTGTATTTCTTTTCAGAATCTTTTCCAAAGGAAAAAGGTTGTTTAGTCAGGTTGCAAATCACAAAAAAGGGCTTCTATAATTGTTTGTTTGTTTGATGAGGTCTTAACGGCACCACGACAACGAAGGTCAAATTGTGCCTGAGAGGTCAGATCATTTTAGAGGTAGTAAGGAAAGAGACCAGGGGAAGAATGAGAGAAATTCAAAAACAAAAGCCAGAAAGCTGTGATCGAGAGAGGAGGTGCATGGGTAAAACTAAAAACAAAGTAGAGAGGGGGTGGAAGAGGAGAATTAAATATGGTTGTAGAGGGATGCATGCTGAAGGAAGGAGACTATTTTATCTGGAGGATTTTTTTGGAAGAACTCAGCAATTGAGTTGTGGGGAGCGAGAGAAGCTCTGGGAAGGTTGTACAGGGGGCAAGCAAGGAGAACGTGTTGGATTGTGAGGATGCAGTGGCAATTGTTACAGAGGGGCTGGGGGAACCAATAAGGAGGTGGGAGTGAGTGAGGTGGGTGTGACCAATTCTAAGACGGGTAATATGAACGTTGTCGATCACGAGAAAGGTTGTTGATGGTGGATTTGATCGGGATTGTGGGCTGGATAACATGGAGTTTGTTATCAATTTGGAAGTTCCATAAGGTTTGCCAGCGGTCACGAACAAGAGAAGCGATAAGCGGTTTGATGTCAGAGAGGGTTTTGGGAAAAGGGAAGGGAGGAGGTTAAGGGCAAGCTTAGCGGCTGTATCAGCCCTGTCATTGCCAGGGATGCCAACATGGCTGGGTATCCAGAAGAAAAGAACACTTTTCCTGCAGAGGGTGGGAGAAAAGAGTTTCCGGAGGAGGAGGTGGCAGGTGAGGTTATCCCATTTAAGATTGAGTAATGAAGTAAGAACAGCCTTTGAGTCAGAGAAAATGGCAAAGTGACTAAGAGGAGAGTACTCAATAAAGTTGAGGGCGAGGAGAATGGCTTTAGCCTCAGCTGAAAAGATGGATGAGTGGTCAGGAAGTCTGCTGCTGAGGGTGATGTCTTGGATGATGGCAGCAGCAGCTGTCTTGTTGCCTTCCTTGGAGCCATCAGTATAGATGGAGGTGTAATTAGAGAGTTGGTCTTTGATTTGGTTGTGGAGATTGATGAAGAGATTAGGGTGAGTTTGGGTTTTGTTATAAGTGGAAAGGTCTAGGTGGACAGAAGGAAGGGGGGTGGCCCAAGGCGGAAAAGTGGGCCAGGAATAGGTGCCGAGAGTGGCGGGGTTGATGCCAAGTTGAAAGAGGTCTGATTTAATGCGTAAGCTGAAGGGGGGCGATAGGGTTTTAGTCCTATCAAAGAGGGAGGAGAAATTGGGGTACCTAATGAGGTTGTAAACAGGGTTCTGGGTGTTGGTGAGGACTCTAAAAGCATAGGAGAGGCTAAGCTTTTACATCTAAGTAGAAAGGGGGTTCGTTGGCTTCAACATGAAGGCTAGTGATTGGAGAGGTCCTGTAGGCTCTAGACAAAGCCTGAGGGCTTCATTTTGGATGGTATTAATGTGGTTGAGGTATGAGTTGTGAGCGACATAGTAGACAATATTGCCATAGTCAAGCTTGCACAATGAATGGTGAGCCTGAAAATTTTGAGGAGAGCATGGCGGTTCGCTCCCCAAGTAGTGTTGGAGAGCAGTCGGAGGAGGTTGAGGGAGCTATTGCATTTTAGTTTCAGGTTGGTGATGTGTGGCTTGTAGGTGAGCTTGGGGTCTAGAGTTAGACCAAGGAACTTTGTGTTTTCAACTTTAGGGATGCGATTCCCATTGAGCACAAAGTTCGGGTTGGGGTGGAGGTTGTTGAAATGACAAAAGTGCATGCAGACTGTCTTGTCTTTCGAGAATCTAAAACCGTTATTGTTGCTCCAGACTTGCAGCTGATTGAGGCTGGTTTGGAGCCTATTTTCAACAATAGGAAAGCTAGGGGAGGAGTAGAAGATGGTGAAGTCATCCACGTAGAGGGTACACGTTTGATGCTGGGGCCAAGGTCATTCCCGATGTCATTAATGCTCAGGTTGAAGAGAGTGGGGGAGAGGATGCTGCCTTGGGGGACGCCCTCTTCTTGGGGGTACGGCTTGGAGAGGGTGTGGCCAATACGAACTTGGAACTGCCTGGGTGAGAGGAAGTTTTGAATAAAGATGGGGAGGTGGCCTCTGAGGCCAATGGTGTGAAGTTTCCGGGTAATGCCGTATTTCCAAGTAGTGTCGAAAACTTTCTAGAGGTCAAAAATATGGCAATGAGGTGTTCCTTTTTGCAAAGGATTCCCGGATAGCGTGTCGAGCGTAATTAACTGGTCTAGGGTATTGCGACGTTTTGGAAGCCACTTTGGTGATGAGAGAGATTCTGTTGGTCTCGAGGAACCAGTTTAGTCTCTGATTAATGATCTTTTCCATAATTTTACAGAGACAGCAAGTAAGGGCGATGGGTCGGTAGCTGGTGGGGTCGGTGCTATCCTTCCCGGTTTAAGGACGGGATGACAATAGCTGTCCTCCAGATAGGGGTAAGTGCGAGGACCAAATGTGGTTGAAGATGGTGAGTAGGGTAGTGGTGGCCTTGATGGGGAGGTGTTTCAGAAACTGATAGGGGATGTTATCTGGGCCCTGGAGGTGCAGCCAGCGCCGCTGATGGCTTGGTTTAATTCAGAAAGGGTGAGAGGGGTGTTGTAGCTTTTCGGAGTTGTCAGAGGGAAAAGTGATTCTCCGGGCTTCATCATAAGCTTTTTTGATTTTGAAAGCATTGGAGTAGTTGGTCGAGGACGAGATGTTGCTGAAAGAGGCGGCGAGGTGGTTAACGATGTCTTTTTTTATGCGTGAGAAGGTCTCCATTCCAAGAGATGGGAGATGGAAGATTTGCCTACTCTACCGTGGAAGCTGTTAACCATTCTCCAAATCTTCTTAGTGGGGGTGTTGGTGGTGAGAGAAGAGATAAAGTTGTTCCAAGTGTTGGTTTTACTGTCCTTGATAGTGCGTCTGGCCTTGCACGGCTGATCAAAAGAGGTTAAGGTTATGGGTGGTCGGGTTAGTTTTAAAGTTCCTGAGGGCTCTTTTCCTGTTCTTGATGGCGGTTTTGCAGTCATCTGAGAACCAGGGGTTGGGGGATGATTTGGGGTTTGGAGGTTTTGGGAATTGGCAGGTGGCGATGTTGATAAGGATATTACTGAAGTTAGACATGGGATCCTCATCCTCGAGAAGATGGGGGAGAGGTGTGAGTCACAGAGGGTTTCAAAAAAGGGACCAGTCAGCCTTGTTGAGGTTCCAATTGGGGTGTGCTCAGTGGGGATTTGAAGATTGGAGTGTATAAGAAGAGGGTAATGATCACTACCACAGAGGTCAGCAGTGACTCTCCAACTAAAATCAGGGAGGAGGTTAGGGGAACAGATAGACAGGTCAATACAGGTGAGAGAGCCTGTGGCAGGATGAAGGTAGGTCGGGGAATTAGTGTTCAGTAAGGACAGGCTGTGCTGACGGAGAGCGTTTTTGATGAACTTGCCTCTAGGGGTGGTGGTATTAGAGCCCCACAGAGGGTTGTGAGCGTTGAAGTCACCAAGAAGGATGAAGGGGTGGGAAGCTGAGAGATGAGGTTGTTAAGGCTGGTTGGTTGAATGTTGGTGTTGGGAGGGAGATAGATATTGCAGAGAGTGAAAGTTTTGTGGAGGGAGATAGAAATACAGATGGCCTGAAGGTCGGTGTGCACCACAACAGGGCTGTGTGGGATATTGTTTCTAACGAGAATGGAGACGCTACCACAGGCCCTGTCAGCATCCACTTGATGTTTGTGATAGCAAGCAAAGTTGTTAAGGGAGTAATGGTCGGTGGTTTTCAAGAAAGTTTCTTGTAGGCAGAAGACGACCGGGTTGAAGGTGGAGGCCAGAAGGTCGATTTCTTCAGAATTGGCCTTAAGGCTCCTAATGTTCCATTGTATGATGTTGTGGGTGTTATTGTAATTGTTTGTAGCTTCCACGGTTATTTCTATATTTAAAAATAATTTTGCAGAGAGTTAACAAAATAATCCACAACTTGGTCAAATTGGATAATTTGATGAATGAACTCTTCAGACTTACAGAAATTTGATGAAACTATGTATGAAGGTTGATCAACTGTTCACATCATTATCCTCCCCCACAAAGCTGTGTTAGCCAACTTAGCCACTTCTCTGTGTGCTAGGCATGCTAATCAATGGAGTGCCACCACGTGAGGAAGCACCTCACAAATCAATAAAAAATAAATTCTAAGATGGTACACCAAACAGATGTCAGCCCCTCATACATGTACATGTGGTGTAGTGGCATATTAAGCATAAATTACTTCTACCTCTCTTCTCTCCACCCACAATGGCAGAGTAAATTTGTTTGAACGAAATTCAGGGGATCAAAGCGGAACAAAAGGCTCCACACCAGACAAAGGAGCACTCTTTTTAGAAACAACAGAAAAAAAAGTTGTTTACCGCAGCTCTTTTCAACAACTCCTTCTGAGCAGCTGGGACATTTTCTTTCTTTCCCTTCCAGGCCTGAAGAACACTGGCTTGGAGTGCACGTCCGTAGGAGAAGGTGATGGCCCATGGTTTCTTGCCATCAAACTTGTTGATTGCATCAAGATGAATGGAA
Source organism: Chiridota heheva (assembly GCA_020152595.1). Classification (NCBI taxonomy): domain Eukaryota; kingdom Metazoa; phylum Echinodermata; class Holothuroidea; order Apodida; family Chiridotidae; genus Chiridota; species Chiridota heheva. The sequence goes on along the minus strand of JAIGNY010002416.1, from coordinate 1,917,090 downwards.
GCATCTTCCTCAGACTGTCCACCAGAGAGGAAAGTGATACCTTGAAGAATAAAATGTATTGATGCATTTAATCATCATCTTATTATTTTAAATACTAGGAAGACATGGAGGCAACACCTGCTAAATAGTAATTCAATTAGACACACCAAAAATTCCATTGAATTCAGAGGAGTAAATATGATCTCACAAATTTTCTTATTAAAAAATAAGACGTTCTTTTATAACTTCTGATGGAGCTCCAATCAACGGTTTAATACTTATTTTATGCACTGTAATACACTGCCAAACAAAATCTGTAGAGAAAAAGCAGCCGACTCTGATTTGAGATCCTAAGAAACTTGAAAAATACTTGCATAATCCAAATGTTATTTCCACAGTATCTATAACCAATTTCAGCAAACAAAAATTTGAAGAATTGTGTAGTCCTAATTTCTTACTGATGCTGTATCACATGTCTCTTTCTCCTCAAGAGAATTTTTCACAAAATTTAAAGATTGTTCTAATTGGAATTAAATTATCTATCTAATAAACCAGGGGAGGGGAGGGGAGAGGGGGCACTTCTATATATATATATATATATAAATAATATATATATATATATATATATATATATATATATATATATATATATATATATATATATATATATATATATATATATATATATATATATATATATTTATATATATATATATATATATATATATATATAAATATATATATATATATAAATATATATATATATATTTACATATATATATTTACATATATATATATATAAGTATATATATATATATATATATATATATATATATATATATATATATATATATATATATATATATATATATATATATATATATATATATATATATATAGATATATATATATATAGATATATATATATATATATATATATATATATATATATATATATATATATATATATATATATATATATATATATATATATATATATATATATATATATACACATATATGTGCCGCCTGAGCAGGTCCTTTTGTTTTTGCACCATTTTTGTAGTGCAGGTGTCTTTTTAACTATAAAAACATTGAAAATTACTAAATAAAAAAAAATTATATATTTTTTTTCTTATATAAAAAAAAAGTCTTTTCTTTTCTTCATCATTTTCGTAAACCGGGCCAAAAAAAATGACATTTTACTGTGTTAATTTTGTACGGCTGGTCCATTTTTACAATATTTTCTTTCGTAAATACTCAATACTGCAGGTATCAAAATTGACTTCTATCATACTGCAGGTATCAAAATTGTATAATTCATACTGCAGTTATCAAAAAATACTGCAGTTATGTTTTTTGGGTGGTGGGTGGCACCAACCCCTACCACTTTTAGTATAAAGTGCCCCCCTCCCTGGCTAATGAACATATAAACAAGTCTCATTTTGCTTGTCACTAGCTCTTAGTGGGAGTGCAGTAGTCCAGTGGTCTTGTACTCAAAAGGTACTGGGATCAAATCTCAGCCAGAGCGCTCTGCTGTGTCCAGGAGCAAGACATTTTATCTCATTTGCTCCAGTTCACTTAGCTGTAAAATGAGTACCAGTTTCAGCTCGGGAATTAATCTGTGATGGACTGGTGCCCCATCCAGGAGAGTTCAGTACTCTCATCCGCTTAGCACCATGGAAACCGGGTATAAGCACTGGCTCTTATAAGCCCTCAAGGCTTTATGGGATTGAACTTTTTTTTTTTAAACTAGTTTTAAACCTTACTCTACCACCGTCTTCAAACCACCTTTATCTAAAAATAAAATCGGGACTTTACCACAGTCCTATAGGAGTAATCTTGGTATCATTTTAAAGTACTCGGATATTTCTCTCACAAAAAGAAACTTTTTCATAGGGGTCATATTACATAATTTTCAGAAAAAGTACATCGAAAAAGGGTAAAACTCAAAAATTGCTAAACAATTTACAATTTTTTTTTTTCTCTTTTAAATCTTACAATAACTTCAAGATCACATTTTTGCTTCAAAATCATACATGCAAGTCCTAAGACATGATAGTATTGGTTTCTGGTATAATTTTTATAATCCCTACGTGCAATCTTTTGTTCTGGAGAAATTTCTTCAAAATTTCATGAATTTCTGCCATTTTTGACCCGTTTTTTCCATTAAAAAATCATGTACCCAAACCGTACATCACACATGCTTCGTTGAACCCCCTTTGAAAGCGCCCAAAATTTCCTTTTATTTGATATATAAATAAAGGCATACCCCCCTCTATTTAGAACCTGTCCTATAAGAAAAATATTACACCTCTCTAATTCGAACGACAACGTGGGGCAGAGGAAATGTACGCGGCTAGCATGCAAGCGCTCCGGGTTCGAGTCTCACCGTGACCACTGCGTAATTATTTTTCTGCTGCAGCTTTCAGGGGACGTTTGACTTTTATCATTTTTGATGTGTTTTCATCTTTCCTTTCTTTCTAAAAATTAAAGATTAGTATCATTAGGAAAGGAAATTTAAAAAAGAATCTAAATATGTAACACAAATCTCTGTTTTCAATACTGACAAGAAGTTATACTTCTGCAAAGATTGACCATTTGTTGACCAAATTTAGCCAAAAATTGCTTAATTTGCATAATTTTGTCCAATATTTCCTAAATTGGTTTTAATTACTCAAAAGATAAATATCTTAGCATCTCTTTTGACCAAACTTGTAACGAAAGAAAATGAAAGGAAAGTTGTCAAAAATGCATATGAAAAAAAAGTTACGAAAATTGGGGTCGCTTTTTTCAAAGCCCTGGTAGAGTAAAGGTTATTAGCATGTCTCATACCTGGTACTGCTGCTGGCACAGTCCTTGAAAGGGTTGTGACCGTTGCAAATGCTACATCTTGTGGTGTGTATTTTGTCTTGCAGCTGTGGCCAGCTGTTACCATGTTGGGTTTAAGAAGGGTACCTTCCAGGAAAACATGGTGGTCACTCAGGGCTTTGTATGTGGCTGCCAGCACCTGGATTGGGTATCAAACAAAATTGATGATCTCACATCGGCTAAAACTTACCAAGTATGAATACTTTTGTATCTTGTGACTACGCTTACTTAGAAATCAAAGCAACATGATCATCACATGTGCATTTTAAAGGACTGTCAAGAAAGAGTTGAACAGGAGAAAAATAATCCAAGCCCAAATTCCCACAATAACATACGATTTCTTTATGGGTTAAATTACAATTGATAGAGAGATATGTTTTACTTGATGTGTTCCAGAAATAAAGGACCATGTTTGAATGGATGAAGGAACTAGCACTATTGATTATGTGGATGAATACTTAAATGTACATTGCAAGAAGTTCTAGGACACTTTACCTCCTTTAGGTTAAGGCATGGATGCATTGTTTCTCTTTTTGTATAAAGGAAATGCATTTATGTTTTATGTTCACCAATCGTGTCAGATTTCAAAACAACATATACCTGTCATTTATCCTAATGTTCTTCCTGCCACATGTAAAAAAGGAAAAAAAATGACCAAAACAAAATCAGTGTAATCTTTGTAATCCTATAACAATTTTAAGCAGTCAAGATCTCGTTGTTATAGTAAGAAAGTCTACACCAAATTAGTGGCATTATTCACAATCTGTTGTTTAGGCAGCAACCTTATTTCAAAATTTTAAAATAGATATAAACATTTTGCATTCCATTCAAGCATGTTTTATTTACTTGAGCTGTTACATGGCAAAATCTACATTATTTCCTTACTACTTGAAGACAAGGCATTGCCAGTAAAGCGGTGCAATTCAATTACTCTAAATCAGTAAGTGACATGGCGTAAAGACTGACCTTTTCAGTGACAAACTGCGCCCTTTCCAAATCATGTTCCCCATCAGGGAGTACTTCAGGCTCAACGATTGGTACAAGTCCATTCTGCACATAAGAAACATATCAAGTACATAGATAAAAAAGCATAAAACGAGAATAAGTAGTTCCTACTTTTATCTATTAAGTTCAAAGTTGTCTTATCAATATTGTATAAGTACTTGGAAGGGGTATTTCAAAGTTATAAGTGAGAGCTGTAAAAAATTTCATCCATAGACTGATCAGCATCCAGGTTAAAGACTGATCAGTATCTGGGTTAAAGACTGAACAGCATCCAGGTTAAAGACTGATCAGCATTCCGGTTAAAGACTGATCAGCATCCAGGTTAAAAACTGATCCGCATCCCGGGTAAAGACTGATCAGTATCCCGGATAAAGACTGATCAGCACCCCAGGTAAAGACTGATCAGCATCCAGGTTAAAGACTGATCAGTATCCAAGTTAACGGCTGATCAGTATCTCGGTTAAAGACTGATCAGCATACAGGGTAAAGAAAGATGAGCATCCAGGTTAAAGACTGATCAGCATCCAAGTTAAAAACTGATCAGCATCCAAGATAAAGACTGATCAGTATCTCAGTTAAAGACTGATCAGCATCCAGGTTAAAAACTGATCAGCATCCAGGTTAGAAACTGATCAGAATCCAGGATAAAGACCGATCAGTATCTCGCTTAAAGACTGATCAGCATCCAGGTTTAAGACTGATCAGCATCCAGGTTAAAAACTGATCAGCATTCAG